>CAOLHI010000777.1:0-520360 GCA_948474755.1 Ctenosaura bakeri
TGAGTCAGACTGAACACGTTCCAAATGTTACCCGATCGTGTAAAGTTTGAGAGTTTACTGTGGAAAACAACATCTTTCAAGAGAGATTAAATCCCAGCACGTAATGAGTCACTCAGTTGCATTCTCTTTTTTTCTCAGCTAGAGCCTGATAGGTACAAGTGCATTTCCATAGAGGGTATAACATACTGCGAGAGCACATGCTTTGCATACAGAAAGTCCCAGGCTGAATTCTCTTCAGCCTCTTACCAGGGAAAGCTGTTTCCTTGTTTTTAGACCACCTGGAAGCATCTTTATGCTTGCTTTTAAAAACCCGATTCCAAAGCAGATGGGTTTATGATCTGATCCAGCAGGGCTCTTTTTGTTTCCCAGTGATCCTTTCATGATCCAAATGCAGATATCTGTCCAGGTTATGTGGATGCATTTCTTTTCCTTATTTATATATTACATTGATCTTACAAGATGCATCATCAGAATTAAGTACACTACAATAACTGAAATAAATAAATAATGAAACCAGTTCTTAGAATTAAGAATGCTACAATACACAACATTGTGCTAAAGGAATTGTGAATCCCACAATAAAAACATTACATGAACAATCCATAGAATAGCAACAGACAGAATCAGATTAAATCCTCATTGAATAGAAAGTTTTTTAAGGGTCTGATTAAAAAACACCAACAAAAGGAACAAATGAAGAAAAGGGGTTCCAAAACTGTGGGGAATCACTAAAAAAAGAGGCCTTGATCATCTTTGATACTTGCTTGATTTTAATAGGGCTAACTAAGATGGGAAGTTTAGCATGTTTTTCCAAGAAGACTACTCCAATGTGATGAGATATGTTTGCCTGAGGACATGATTTTCACCTACATATATACCATTAAGTTTCTTTGGTCATTGGAAGGTAAACATGAGTTTAATTTGCAAGCCTGATTGATGGAGCATGTCTTTCTAAGGAAATTTTATGGGACTAGAAATAGGCTAATTTCAGGGGATACACATTGCCTTTAACATCTAGTTTGACTCTTAGGGCTCAGCCCAGAAAGCATGGCCTTTAAGACTGGTGAGACCCAGGCCATTTCTGCACTACTCTCTTATAGAACGATTATTCCACTTTCAACATCCTATGGAATCCTGGGGTTTACAGTTTCTGGAGGGGCTACTCAAAACTGCAATCCCCAGGATTCCATAGGATATTGAAAGTGGAACAATTGTGCTATAAGAGTGTAGTACGGAAATGGCCCCAGTGTGGTGTAGCATTATAAGTACTAGACTATGATTCTAGAGACCAAATTCCCTCTTGGTCATGGGAACCCATGGAGTGACCTCGAGCAATTCACAGTTTCTCAGCTTCAGATGAAGGCAAAGGCAAACTTCTTCTGAACAAATCTTGCCAAGACAGCCCTGGGTGGGATAGGGTTGCCTCAGGCATGTCATAAGTCTGAAATGATTTGAAGGCACACAGCAACAGAAAAAATGTCCATATGGGTGTAGGTGAGTCCTTCAACAAGCCTGGCTCCAAACCATTTAAAGGGGATATCAACATTTTAAACATAGCCTAAAAATGAATATGTTGCCATTGTAACTGATGTAAATCTATTCCTGTGAGCATGTTGGAGCTACATTTAGTGCTGAGTGACAGTTCTAAACTGTCACCAAAAGGAGATCAGTACAGAAAGCATTATGCTAGTCTAATCTGGATGTAAATGAATGGTTGCTCTTACTTTTAATTTACATGTCTTTCACAGCATTACCCACAAACTGAAATCATAAGGAAGGAGGAAATCAAGATGCCACTGAAATCCCAGACTTCTCATTTCTGTAGATCTAGGGCTGGGCCTGAGACCCAGCATGGAGTGGTGGTTTGAGCACTGAACTAGGACCCTGGAAACCAGGGTTTGATTCCCCACTCAGCCATAGAAACCCACTGGGTGACCTTGGGTGCATCACACGTACTCAGTCCCCAGAAAACTCTGTGATACATTCACCTTAGGGTCATCATAAGTCAGAAACAACTTGAAGGCACAAAACAACAATGAGGTTTCTATTCCTATTCAAATAAACACAATGACAGTTGTTAAAGTTACTTGGCCATGAGTTACTTGGGCCATTTCCGCACAGGGCAAGGGAATCACCCTGTGATGCTACTCACCAGACTTTTGGACTCCCCGGTCTGGTCCACGCTTCTCAGGAGCAGCGCGAGGCCACCGCTCCACAATCCTCCAGGGACGAAAATGTGGCTTCCGGTTGGTCAAGGGTCTTGACCAATCGCTGAAGCTTACAGGCTCACACCAATGCGAACCTGCGAAACTGCATAAGGGAGCAGGCTTGCAGTGGCGCGCTCTGTGCTTTTGAAAGACCTGTTTTTAGCGGTCTTTCAAAAGCACGCTGCATGACCACTTGGGGTTGTTCCAGAGCGGGCTGGGGTGCGGATCTACTTTAAGTAGGTCCGTCTCAGTTCGCTGCCAGGTGCAGACCTCCTCCCTGGAGGACGGTCTGCCCCGTGTTAAAAAACCCATGTGGAAATGGCCTTGGAGTTCGATGCAAACTATATGAGAATGAATTCAGTTCCAGTGAATATCAAACAAATAATTAAAGATTCTGAAATGTGAAAATGCAGGTATGTCACCTAATTTTCAATAAGGAATGAAAATCAGTAGAGTTTCTCTCTTTCGTGATAGGTAGTAATAAGGATTAATCTGCTTATTCCCTCTTTTAAACAGGAAATTATTCCTTGAGCTCACAAAATCTTATATGCTATTGCAGGGGTAGCCAACCCTTGCAACGGTTTGGAGTCATTCATATGTATAGATGATAGCGTTACCAATACTGAGACCAGTACAGGTATAGATACAAACAGCCATCCATTTATTTACTCTCAGGCAAATACAATTACACATCTCAGCAAGCAGGATAAGGAGGTAACCTTGTAATATAAAGCCCATGTGCCAAGACAACTTTGTCTGTGGTCCTTTTTTCTGTTGCTGATGCTGTCAGGAATTTATCACAGTTGCTGTGCACTATGTCTACAGAACAACAACATGCTGTCATTATGACTACAGATCAACAGTAGCAGCAGCAGCAGCAACAATGACAACAAAGGAATGTTAAATTTTAAAGAAACTAAGGGCCAAAAACCAACCAAAAAGGTAACCTAATTTTAATAGCAGATTGAACTCCTGTATTTTGGGCCAATTTTTACCTCTTAACAAGTTTTGGGCATCTTTGGTGCATGGAAAAACGATGAGCCACTACGTTTTGGAGAGATCTTAAGGCATTTGAGGTGATTTTCAGACACCCTAACTAAATTTAAATCTGGGGGCTCTGAGGGAATCAGGGAAGGAATTTGGCAAGCTACAAAAGAAAGGACTGAAGGATTGCATGACTCTTTTCCTATCCTAGACACAGAACAAAAATGGCTATAGAATTCTTCCCCCCTTGTTTTCCTAATTCATATATGCCCACATAGTTAAATCTTGGGCTGATAAATAGCTAGAGCAAGCCCCCTTCCAGATTACCATTGTTGTGTTGTTCTGTGCCTTCACGTCCTTTTTTAGTTTATGGCAACCCTAAGGCAACCCTACCACTGGGTTTTCTGGGGCTGAGAGTGTGTGATGAGCCCAAGATCAACTAGTGGGTTTCCATGGCTGAGTAGGAAATGGACCTCTTGTCTTCAGTGCTCAAAGGACTACATCCTGCTGGCTCTCATCCAAGTAAATGCTGTAAAGACACCAGATCTCATCTGATCTTAGAAGCTAAACAGAATCAAGCTCTGGTTAGTACTTGAATGGAACACTGCCAATGAAGACTATATTGACTAAATTTCGGTAGACTATATTTCAGAGAAAGGAGCTGGCAGAAGCACCTCCGAGTATTTTTTTCCTAAGAAAACCCTATGAAATTGGTGGGGTCACCATAAGTTGACAGGCACAAGTGTGCATTGGAGAGATTGCTGCCAGTGCAGCAGAGCTCCACTACAATAGCTTTTTTGGTATTGTATTTCATCATTAAGCACAATTCTGATTGATAATGAGGGGGTTCAGTGGTACAGGCAACTGCATGGCCTTGGTTGTACTATGTTGCCTGGGGGGGGAGGTCATTCTCTCCAGCCTAATGTTTGGGGAAGTCGAGCCTCAACTGCCTTCCCACGTTTCAGGGTCTATGGGCAGGCTTGCAATAGGATCAGAACAGGGATAGGATGGGGGGAGTTTTCAGATCAACATATTTATTTTATTTTAGTCCTGCCTTTTTCTCACCCTGGGACTCAAGTGGCTTAAAAAGGTTAAAACAAGTACATCTAAAAGTACATATCATACAAAAGCAACTTCAAAATATAACAGTTAAAACATCAAATATAGACAAAACAGCACATTGTGAAAGGCCCTTCCCCATGAGCAATCTGTCTTCAAGGGCCTGCTGAAACAGTGCCAAAACATTGCTTTCTTCTATTAGAATTGCTAAGGGAGTGGATGGCTTTAACTGAGTAATAAGCTATGTTAAATTATTTGTTCGTGCAAGGAAGAATGAATAATTTAATCAATTTTCTCCCCACTGCCAGGCATCCTCAAAAACTATGCTGTTTTTGAAGAGATCTCACAGGGGGAGAAAAGTCTCTGGTAGCGGTGGGGGTTTCCACACCTGTCCCCTGCCTGACATCAGGATGGTAGTGGGAGGTGATGAGGGAGAATCCTTGGCTTTTCTCACACCTCACACATGTTGTGCAGCAGGCTATAGCCTTCCAGGATCTTTTCATGCTCCCCTGTGTGACATTGAGAGGGTGTGAGTAGGAAGCTGGGTGAAGATCAGGGAGGCTATAAACTTCCAGGTTCCTCTTTTGGCTCCCATCCCCATAAATGACAGCAGAAATGGGAAAGGCAGGTGAGGCCCAGGGAAGATATAGTTTTCCAGGATCCTTTCTCTCCCCCCCCCCGCATCCCACTGCACAACATTGGGGAGTAGTCAGATGAATATCAGGGACACTATAGTTTTCCAGGATCCTCTCTTGGTTCCTCCACCCATCTGCTGCATGACATCAGGAGCGTAGGCAGAAACCAAACAAGGATCATATAGACATGCCACCTGTGTTCTGAGAGTTGGTACCTAGCAATGCAGATAATGCGGCCATGCAACAACTATCAGAAAAGAGTCCACAATGATCATCCTTTCTGTGCTGCCCTCCACCCTCCTGGCTCTAGGTGACAGGAAAAAAGGTTACTCTGAGAGGGGCAGAAGTCAAATCTGCTTGAAACTAGGGGAAAAAATGAGAAAACGGCTTGAGAAGGATTCTCTTCATTGAGGTTTTCAGACACTTGGAAAGCTCTCTTTTCAATTTTACCACTCAAGTATTCAAATATTCTTTCCATCCCTACTTTAACTATACCCTGTCCTATCTTAGTCCCAGCACAGCTGATTTAAAAAAACCTGAATAACTCCCAGCTCATTACTTAATTTCAGACAGTAAGCTAGGAGTTATAAATAAAGTCCACAGGTTCCAAGGCAAAGAGTGTCCAAGGTCAGTCAGAGCATTCATCAAGTTATCCAGCAGGGTAGAAGGTCAGATAAACTCTGACAACTCTTGGAGAGGAAGGATGTCAGTTATAGAAGTCTGAAGCCTAGCGCAGCTGTGGCTTGATTAACTGTTGCCGGTTATAAATTCTGAGAGGGCAATGCTAGCTCTTTTCTGTCTGTACTCTGTGAGGCTGGGTACGGGTAAGTGCTTTTCTATGTCTGAAGGGGCAGGACTCTCTGCTGGAGTGGGCACCACCTCCTGTTCTGTTTGTGCCACTGTAATCTTTTCCTGTACAGCAAGTCCTGGCTTCCCCGCTTTTTCAGACTCAGTCAGAGTCAGAGTCCGAGTCCATGTTCTGGAGGCAGGGCATGACATACCCCTACTCCCAGCAATCTTCAGTGTACTTTGAGTAGCAAACAATAACAATAAAAGGTATTGTTATTTTTGGACTAAAACTTCCAGATCCCCCCCTGCTAGAATGGCTACTGGCAATACTGACTGGGATATGCTGACAGTTATTGTACAAAAAGTAACTTTCTCAAATTCTGGCTTGAAGAAATTCAAAACCTGCTGGTCTGTTTTTTCCATTCATCCACCTGCAATATGTGAAACTTTGATTTTCTACTCTGCAGCAGGTATGATGACTCTGTTCTCATGAATATGGAAGATGAAGCTGCCCAGAAAGACTCTGTTAGACCTGGTAATGGAGAACGGATTTCCTAGCTGAAAGGCAATTCCTTCTCTTATTTGGGTATATTATAGATCCTCTGGAGCCTCAGCACTGATTGCACACTTGATGCTCACAGCAAAGAAACCTTTCTGCATTAATACAAAACAAGTGGATGAGTTCATAGAAGAGCATGAAGCAATTGTCTCTGCAAACTGCTCCCACCCATTGTGTGCCTTCACTGTCAGTTCTCAGAGCTGATCAGCTATCAGCTTCCCTTTCTGATGAACATTCTCTGCAGGGAAGATAAAGAACTACCTACTGCAGGGCGTTCAGGTGCCAGTTCATTTGAAACATCCAGATGGAAATCATGAATGCTTCCAAGGGCTGGAGTAATGCAGGTGGACTTCACCCCTTAAATGGTTGTCTGTGGTGAGAGATGGAGGTGGATGGAAAAGGAAGGACAAGGGAAAAACAGTCTAGTGGGGCTTATCATGCTAGACTGGAAACTTCCTAAATGTCTTTTATTCCATTGTTATCAGCCAGCTAACATCAAGCCCCTTCACAGTTGTGAGGGGAAGGGTTCTCTTACTCAATGCTGTCTCCTGCTCTTGAGTAGGAGATGGGACTCTTGCCCCTGGAGATCATCTAGCTGCCACCACCTACTGATTTTATTCCCCATCATGCAGTAACTCAGTAGGAAGCCACTGGGGAAAGAATTTCTAGACTTGTACCTCTGAATGCAGAGGATTTCTATCTGCATGCAAAAAGTGGCAAGGCAGGTAGAGAGAGAACATGAAGGAAGGAGATCTTTAGAAGGAAAGGTTTTTATTCTAAGCAGACAAACACAACGACAAAAGATATCCCATTCAGGAAAGCACCTCCTTTCAGGTGTTATTTAGCATTACAAAGTTACAGACAAGCTTAGATCATTTCAGCCAGAGGTTTAAAAGAACCTAAGTCCCTAATGCAACCAGCTAAAACATTCGTATTCAATTCACATTATTTTCTAGATACTGGGATGGCATGAAGAAGAACCCAGGAGTTTGGACAACCTGGGCCAGCCTGCTACTGGCCCTTTGTCTCTCTTGGATGTCCCTTTGTCTCTTTCACCTCATGATCTCTTGAGGCCCTTTTATAACTTCCTGTCTGAAGTGTCTGGAAGCTTCTCATCTTGTTCCCATTTGGTCTTGCTGACTGGGCAGTTGCATGATCTCTGATGTCCTTCTGTGATGCTGACCACCAATAAATGTGACTTAACCCCCCACACCTAATTAACTCCTTGTTTACACAGAGAGGGAACTATCCCCCTTCAGCTTTGTTGCCTGCATAATGGAAAGAATGCACTATCACCACAGTATGATTTTCAGTGGGGAGATGCAGGTTTTGGACTCATTGTCTCTGAGCCCAGATTTCCTCAGAGTTTTTCCACCTGACATTTCACTTTGCATCCAGGGTTTATTCTTGGTCTCCATTTCCTATGTGGGTAAAAGGAAAAAGGAGTGAAATGCTGGCTGAGAGTGACTGACTTACTTCCTTTTTTCCCCTGCCTCAGAAGTGTTAGAAGTATAAGCTAAGAGTGGTAAAGCAATGCTGGAAGGGCCTGGACCCTCCATGGATCAGATGGGGCCTACAGATCAGAGGTTCCCTGCACACTTTATACAAAACTATACATATTCCATGATCCTGTAATGCTGTGCTGTTGTTGCTAAGGGAATCCATGGAGAAACAAAGAAGATGTTCAATGTCTTACTCACTGAGTGGTTGTTAAGGATGGAAATAATATTTGAAACTATTCACAAAATATTCAAGAAACATGTTCTTTAATGATGAGAAACCCTGATAAGAAGGATCCTGGACTAACAAGAATCTACTCTGTCTGGGACTTGTTCCATGCAAAATTCACATATGGTTGTTTTGTGCAGAAAATAGCATTTTCTGTCTAGAAAACATCATTTTCTATTCAGGAAACAGCATTTTTTGTGCAAGAAATAATCCTGCTTTCTGTGCAAAACAACCATGTGTGACTTTGTCCATAACAAGTCCTGAATTGCAAATAGTTTCCAAAAACTGTGGTTTTCAAAGACTTGCTTGTAGAAAGAAAATGGTTAAAATTACTTCTTCCTTCCTTCAAGCGGAAACTTAGGGAAAAATTACATCTGTGGTGTCTCTTCACCAGCAAAATGCAAAGAAAATAATAATAATAATAACAACAACAACAACAACAATAACAACAACAACAACAACAATTTATTTGTATCCCGCCTCTCCACATGGATCGAATTAAATTAAAAGTAAGCCCATATTTACTGGAAGAGAAGAAGAAGAGAAGAAGCTCTTTATGTTGCACATTCTGCAAGATATTACTTGGAAAAATTACCCTGAAAATCTGGCATGCTAAACTGAAAAAAAATAAGGTAACCATGTGGAGAAATCAGGTGTCTTTTGCTATGGCACATTGGTGCAGGTCTACATTTGTGAGGAGTAATGAGATGCATGAATGTGACTCTTAGATTTTCCTTCTCTCCTTCTTGTGATGCATGCATTTTTCATGCAGACTAACACCATGTTTTCTAAAGCATATAAACCCCTCCCTCTCGATTTTCTAATGATAGCGACTGAGTGGCAGGCATTAAAAAATGTCAACCTGTGCTGTTCTTAGGCATTTTTGTTTTTGCCTTGCTTAGAAATGTGCTTTTTTTAGAACATCAGTGCTATTCTGACTTCACCTTTCTGGCCTCTATTAAATTCAGCAAGGAACTGTACTACCAAAGCAGTACTAAACACTTCGAAGTCGGTGTTGCTGAAATGTGCAGCATTTTTTGACCTCACTGGGTACCAGCCTCAGAGCAGCTTTGATGGCAGACATCTGAGGTGAAATAGTTCTATTTGTCCTTCATGTTACACACTGTTTGATCAAAGTGGGAGGTTGTACTGAGACACTCTGAGTAGTTTCCTATGTGTAAATGACTTGGCTGTAGACCACATTGATTTTCATAAAATGTTCCTTTCACTCATTAGTGTGTGTTTCAAATTAATCTGTATCCCAAACCAAATAACAAATAAGGTAGATTTGGGCAGTTTTTGGAAATGTCCATAGCAAAACTGGGCTCGTGTGAACTTGCCCAAAACTGACTCTCATTTGGAACAGTCTAGACCCTGAGATAACATGTCTTTAATAATGGATACATTTCTCATCAAGATCTACCTCAAGGTAGGAATTATGTCAAGCTTTATCTGCAGCCCCTGGACTTTACACAGATTGCCTCTAATCTAAAAAAAAAAAGGGGGGGGGATCGAAAATTGGAAAGTCATACTTCTAGAAGACCACAAGATGCATGCTTTTGAATTCTCCCTCATTCAACTTTTCAAGGCACAATATACCATGTTAAGAAAATCGTAGGGGAATATCTAGTCATTTCCAGTTTGGTGGGGGTGGGGGGGCGGAGAAAGAAAAAAGAATGGTATCACTCACTAGAGTCTGGGGTAGGGGTGATGGAAAAAAGTCAGCCTTCTGAGAGGTAAGGGAATATGAATCAATCCTTTCCCAAACAGAAAAACTCCTTTTTTGCAAAAATATGGGAACATATATTGGCTGGAATCCTACTGGACCGTTACAAAAGCATTTCTACTGTAGTTATGGAGATATGCAGTAATTTCAGCCCCCCCCATCTCCACTCAACTGGGAAGGAGCCACTGTAATCAATGGGGGTCCATTCCCCATTTCTCAGGAAGCATCTGACTGATGTTCCTACCCCTTCCCATGAATGATCTCTGTTGCCACAGGTAGATGTGGTGCCCCTATCATGTGCATTGGAGATCGCTTGCATGGGTGGAGGGGATGTCAGTCAGCTCCTTCCTGAGCAACAGGGGAATGCTCCCCCTTTGATTTCAGCAGCTGCTTCTTGGTAAGTGCAGATTGGGGGACTTTCATAGTCCCTATGTGCCCACTAAACTAGAGGGGTCATGAATATCACAGTTATGCATCTGTAACTCCCCAACAGGATTCTGGCCTTCCTTCTTAAATTTTATAGATTTCTTGATTAGGGTACTTCTAATATATTTAATTTTGTAAGCTCTGGCCACTTTCCTCAGAGAGAGAGAAAGAGAATATTCATAAACTCATCCCTTTTCAGAACCTCCCAAATGTTTCATGCTGCTCCTGTAAAACACACATCTGCGTACTTGAAATGGTATTCTAGGCATTTCTCCCCAATGATTCCTTTTGTCTTTTGATCCCTTCCATTGATAGACAATCTCTTTGAGGGAATTTAGAAACAGGAAAACCAGTTTGTTTTCTTTTCCTCACTGTAAGAGACCTTACAGGTGTCTTGCTCTCTTGACTGTGGGACAGGGTGATACTAGGAAGCATGGGTGGATTAAAGTCAGTGAGATATTTCTACTGGATTAAAAAAATAAAATCTTAAATACAATGACAACCCATCTGTATATACACACATTTGTGTATCTTATCACCTGAAATCTGGCAGTCTTGATTCTTTCAGCAACCAACTATTTCTAGAAATATGTAGTATCTGCTTGTCCTGTATTGTAAATGGTACTAGTTGTTTCCTTTATCAAAATAATAATCTAGATTTTAGGCCCATAACACACACAAAACCCTAGAGCCTATTTTTTCCTGGAATTTGGCAAATCTCCTCATAAGGTACTAAAATGCCTGAAAATTTCATCAGTTTAAGACAAAAGGAAGCAATATTCTAGACATTTGTTGACTTCCAATGAGAGTCAAAGGAAGGCACAAAGACTTCGATTTCTGAATCAAGGTTCAGATGTGGACCAGAATCCAGTCATGTGACTCTGATTATGCCAAGGCAAATCGAGATGTTTATGGATCCCTGACATGGATTCTGAATTGATTCTCGCAGCTGGTGCATGATTTTATAGATTATAAAACTCTGTAGAAGTCAAATTAGTTTATTTTGATTTTTCCCCCTTGCCCTATAGAAAACAAAACCACCAAGCAGGTTGAAATATATGATGTCATTTTAGCCTCTCAAGTGTCAGCATCATGAGTTGACAAGGATCTGAACTTGTCCTTCACATCAAAATATAACTCTCCAGCTAGCATGCTAAACTCTGTACTGTACTATCACAACACTATACTTTGCTTTGCATCTCTGCTCTGTGCAGGATGGATGGATTAATAGATCAGTTGATGGAGGGCTGGTCGTACCATGGAGCATCCTTCTTAGCAAGTTAAAGGTCAAACTACACAACACATTTAATGACATACATAGTGTAAGGCTACCTTTTACCTATATATGTCTGCTTCTGGCATTGAAGAGGTGGCATTCTCTTCTATCCTCTGCAACAACCAAGATCCACCCACCTCCAACTCTCTGTTATGCTGTGATAGATCCTCCCACTGCAACCATTTCATTGTTGGTGAACAGCAGAGAAGCACTTAGCTATTTTCTCATGGCCAGATGCATGCTAATGACATCAGCTGCTGAGACCACTGAAGATAGATCGTGATGGAAGATGTCCTTGGTCTGCATGTGGCTATGGCAACATAGCCAGATGCTTCTCCAATCCTTTCCTCTTTCCATCAGCAATGGAAGGCTACAGGAAGGGGAATGCTATTGCAGTCTACCAGTCATGCCTGGGAAGCCATGGCAGAGTTTTGCATAAGGAATGCTAAAACTACACTAGATCATGAAGGCTCTTGACCTGTTTTTTCTTACTTTTCTTAATTGTAAGTATGGTAGGGCACAACATTTTCATGGCAACCACAGTGCATAGAAAGGAGAGATTGTGTCTTTCCCTCTAAATGCACAATTTTGATAAAAATGCTGCTATGTACCTTCAAAATAAAGCTTCTAATGATGCCAGTGAGACTTTCAGCCCACCCACCTATCAGCTTCATGAGTCAGGTGCAATTTTGAGCATGTTCCTATGGAGAGAAAGATTAAAGTTCACTTTATGCCTAATGTGATCTCAGTGTTTTCAAAAGACACACAAACATGCTTCAGAAATTTCAAGGGATGGTCTTTGGCTGGCATTGATGTTGAATTTGACATGAGGTGGTTGTATTTTTCCTTTGTCAGTTACTATGCAGCAATCAGACTTGATCTTATTCTTATCTACAAGGATACTGTGTGTTTTCATCAGTTTTCAAAACCTCACCATATTATCATTCTTATTATAACATAGATGTTCTCAATGAACATCCATTGACTCAGAGACTGGATAATTATTATCAAAAGCAGGGATATAATGACATTTTGAAGCCATACATGATCAGTGGTAAGATAATACTCTGGGACCCTCAGCCCTGTCCTAGAACTTCTGACGTACTGATAACATCCTCATGTTGCTTTTCCACATCTCTCATTTAGAATCAGTGAAAAATGTGCAGGAGCCAATCTTGGTAGACTGTCCCCAGTAAGAAGCAAGATTAGAATTTATTGTCATTATCATGCCCTACTGGGCATATATTTTGCTTTTCATATGCGAGAGCTAATAGCACATATGAAGACAGTGGTTTGAGCCTGATAAAGCAGAATAATAATTTTAAGTTATCTTTTTTCCAACAAATTGAGCAATCATAAATAATACCATACAATTACCACATTTTTGAGGTCTAGGAAATTTCACTGCTGTTGCTTTTAATGGGTGCTCAAAATTGCTATGAATGAATAGCAAGGAATTTTACAGCCAGCTCCAATTTTTAAGTACCTTTAAGTCCCATTCATTTCATTCTACTGCAACATGGAGAAGAAGTTTTTAAAATATGCCTTAGAAAGAGGGCTTTATTCTTGGGAATGATGTCTAAGAAGAGAATGAAGTCATAAAGATAACATATGGAATTAAACCACCATAATAACAATTCTAGCTTTGCTGAAAAAGAGATATATAATTTGAACTTGTAGTGGTTTGGAGATTTTTGTCATCTATGTGATTCCTTTTAGTAGCCTCTTGTGATCCCATCATCTTGTCTTTCACACTCAACATTTCTTCATCATTATTTGTATCAAGGAGCCAAAATGCCACTGTACTTTATTTTTGGCATAACACTAATAACAGGGCATTGGCTTCAACTAGATCCCACCTGTAGGTGAACAGTTTAGACAAGGAGTGGGCAACTGCTGGTGGATAACTAGTTGCTTTGGGTTAATTTGAGGAAATCATAATTGATTCCAATATGCACTTGATGAATAAGCAGATATTGCTTGGGCAAGTACTTGTTAAGCTATGGATAAATTGTATTTTTATTGCACTTTTCTACCTTAGCATGATGTTCATAGGTGATCAAAGATCACTGTGATTTTAATGTACAGTTGGCCATCCACATTAGCTAGGGTTAGGGATGCAAGGCCCTTCAAAAATGGGAAAATCGCAAAGATCAAAATGTGTATGTGTCTAAGGGAAGAGGGTTGAGGCATGATGGAGTGAGTGGGCACCCAGGTCTAAACTAGGTCAGGGAAAGGGGGTGGTTTGACATGGTGACCCTGTACTTCCTCTCTCACACCCATCTCCTTCCTTGGCTGGGCGGGGGGCATTGGGAGGGGGTTTGTGGTGCTTAGAAATCAAACTGCAAGCCATCCTTGGAAGGTCAGACAGCAGCTGGTGGAGGAGGAGGACCAGAGGCAGGTTTTTAAAGGGCTGTGCAGCGTTACCAGAGCTGGTGAAAGAGAAGGCTCCCCCGGCAAAGAAACTCCTGAGGTGAGGGTGGGCAGGTGTTGGAGAATTTACAGATAATCAAATCCATGAAAGTAAACCCCAGAAATATGGAGGGCTGACTGACTACTAATTTAATAATTCTATTTTTTTTTTTAAAAAAATAGATAACAGTTGTCATAGTAGCATTGACTCTTAGTATTGAAAATGTGGTTAGTGAGCTATAGGACTGTGAACAAATAAGTTTAGTTAATTGTATGAGTATAGTTAATAGGTATATTTAATTGAAATAGATTGTCTTCTTAGTTATTTGCTGTGTGGCTTTGTGAATAGGAATCAGCTATTTGCCAGGCAGACATATAATTTTCCTAATATTACATCATTGCCTACATTCAAAAGGAAACATTATCTTTTATTAATTTCATCAATCATTTTTAGTAATTTAATTTTTTTTTCAGTAGCCTAAATCCAGAGTATAGTACCTCACAGAAGTACTCAGCCCTCTTTGACTTCCTTATTTTGTTGTGTTGCAACCTGGAATTGATATGGATTTAATTGGCATCATTACCACTTGATGTATATAAGATGCTCTCCACTCTGAAGGTGCCAAATATCTTTACTGTGATAATAAAGTTAAGTGAACAAAGACAAATTGGCACTTGTTAGTTGCATAAATAATCACTCTCTGTGTTGTGAGACACCTAAATAAGTGCTGGTGAAACCCACTGTCTTTAGAAATCTCACAATTAGTGCAGTGGAGTCCTTCTGTGTGCACATGATCTCAAATTAAATGCACCTGTTTCTGGAAGACCCCAGAATTTGTTGGAGTGTATATCTAAAGAATCACAAAGACCAAGTAGCTATGAAAATAACCGTGGGATAAACTGGTACCAAATCATCCATCAGAAATGGGTTGTAAACAACTACAGTTTCATTTACCTACCCAGGATTCCTTGAATGAAGCCATGATGGTTAAAACTTGTTTAAACTCAATCTGAATTTCTGGATAAGCTCTAACAATTAAAAGGGTTTAAAACAAAAAAACAAAAAACAAAATTGATGACAAGCTTGCACTCCATTAATGGTCTGAAGTATTTCCCAGTCAAAAATGGTCTGCTCTAATTCTTCTTAGTGGGATTTGTGCAAGAGAGCATTTCATTGAGTCCTTAAGGCACAACAGAGCCAACCTTTCTGTGCTGAGCTGTTCATGTTTTATTCACTTATTCAACACAGTTGTTTTGCATTCTATAACAATTTTTTTTAAAAAAAAGTTTTAAGGGGAAAAAAATGCCATGAAGTCAAGTCATGTAATGAGTTTGATTTAGCAAAACATGACAAACATTTGCAGTGGCAAAAGCTTTCCATTCATAATCTAGCTTTTAATATGATCACACAAGACATGCAGGAATATTGATTAGAAAGCAAATCCTAGCTGCAGAAAACTTAATAAGGTCAGGACTTTTGCTTATTGGCTGATTCAAAACCAATATATGACAGCCTTAAAAAAACCAAACACAAAGGAACATTTCATGGAGCAAGACTTGGTTCAACTTATATGAATTGTTTTCTATTGGTATTTAAACAAGAGATCAAAGACCTGTGTAACTTGCATGTCAGCAAGGTTTCACAAGCCTGAAGCATGCCTGTGGGTAATCACGTCTGGAAAGCTTCTCTTATAGGTCCCTGAAGCATAACTCACTATGACTGATACTGTATCTATTTCTTCTGATAGTCTTTATTGGGAATTACATGGGCTTTGCTGTGATTATTGCTTGGGACAGAGGGTTCTGCCTCAATTCAGCATTATAGCAGACCAAAGTGAAACAAATGCACAATAGACACCAATGCATTAGGCTAGTCATGGGTTTGAGTGGGTGACATTCACATCCCTATCAATCTTCTGATTCGACCAACTTGATCCCAAACATTTGCACCATGCAATGCTGCTAACGTGAACCCCTTTCTCAATGTGACTCTTAGAATCATTAGCATTCTCCCAGGGTTTGGATTGCTCATCCTGTTATATGACATCAAGATATGGCTAATGTGAAAAAAAGGATTTTACTGAAATGATGCCTCCTGAGCCACAAGCCTTGGAAATTTTGGCCTAAATTGAATTGTTAGTTCCAGTGAGACTAAACTCATTAAACCAGTGGAACATATGTAAGATTTAACTACAAATGGATCTACTCCAGTTGGGACTAACAAATGGTTTTAAGCCTATATTTTTGTTGACAGCCTCAGTGTAGTAGTACATCCACATATTATGTATTTAGAAATCATGATCCATGGTCAAATCTATTCTAGGTTTTAATAATTATTCATGCTTAGAGCTTTAATCATGCTATTTGTTGTTGTGTGTCTTCAAATAGTTACCAATGTATGGCAACCCTATCACGAGGTTTTCTTGGCAAGAAGGGAGTTTGTCATTGCCTTCTTCAGAAGCTGAGAGTAGCTTGCCCAAGTTCATCCAGTGAGTTTATGTAGCTGAGCAGGGATTTGAATCCTGGTCTTCCAGAGTCCTAACTCAACATTCAAACCACTAAACCATGCTGGTTCCCATTATGCATGCAATAGCATGACATAAATTGTCAATATGATCAGTATTTTATAATACCTTAATCTGAAAGAGATAAACTAATAGATTAAAGCACTTGGTTATTATAATCTGGTCCTATGGATGGAAAAGTCATAATCCTTTCATGTCTTAATCTGAAGTGTCCTTCTTATTGTCAGTTTATCAGGTTATGTACAAACCTTTTTATGATTGCTCCACAAAGAAGCACAAAGGATATCATGCAATCTGCTTTGTGAAAGTGGCCATTTAACATGTTTCCCATCTCTGCAAAGGAGATGACAAAACAAGACGCCTATTTGCATATGCAGGTAGAAAGTCAGAAATAATTGTTCTAAATTAGAGAGAATTACAGTGCATCTCACTATAGGGGAGAAAGCTTGGACCAAGTGACCTGACTGTATTCCAGGTATGTCTTCTTGCCGTTTAGGTTAGTCTGTTGTCTGGGGAAGGGTAATTATCGATGGCAACTTCAAGGACTCTGTTTTCCCTGTTCATAGTTTGTTACCTTTAAACCAAATTTGAACCTTCATGTAAATGGTTGTCTATTGTAAGGTAGTGCCCCTGGCCATCCTAGCACCATGACCTGCTGTGGGGCTGAGGGGTGTGCGCAGTTGCACAAGAGAACTAACTTCATTACCTTTGATAAATATAATTAATCTGAACAAAATAAAAGATCAATGACAAATGATGGCTCCAACTTCAACACACACAAAAATCATATGCTACTCCATTTCCCCTTTGAAGTTTCCTCTAGAAATACCTACCCTTTCTCCCCCTTGTTGACAGATACAGAACAATCAGGGGAAATTGTGTGAGAAAAGCACTCAAAGAATGTGTTCTAGATGTGCTTTCCATATCTCCAACACAAATATGAGCCATAATGATTATACTGAAGTTCTTCTATGCATGCTCTCTTGCTAGAAAGTCCTGTTCAACCAGTCAGTACTTAGAGTGCAAGTACTATTTGTGCTACAAGACCTCAGCTGAATCAGGTTTTAGCATTTTCTATAAATCTCAAAATTGATGCATTATAGATAATTTAAATGTGGAATCTATCAATGTTAATTGATCAATGTAAATATTGTTTGTTGTTGAGCCTCACCTTTTGCTTAGTTTCAGCTGCATCTGTTCCAGTTGTTGTTATTTTTTTAAAAGATGACGGTGAAGAAGAACTTTTGCTCTGATATATATTGCAACATTTTTATTGCATCCACAGGTCCTCCAGTAAACGTTACTTGCAATATTTTTATCAACAGTTTTGGATCAGTCACAGAAACCACAATGGTAAGTGTGGCAATGCCACCGGCACAGAAACAACAACCCTATATATGCCTTAAACAAAACCTGTCAATTTTTTTCTATTTATTGTTCAACTTGCAGGTCCTCCTGTAAATGTTACCTGCAACATATTTATCAACAGCTTTGGTTCAATAGCAGAAACTACAATGGTGAGTGGGAAATGACATTGAAGCCATCTTGTGAAGGAAGGTGACATGCTTTGGATTTAAAACAGTCTAGCTATACACTGAAATAAAAACTGTCAACTTTAAATGTATATTATCAACTTTAAGGTGACTATGTAGTTTTCAGGATTGCTAGTCTAACATTCCAACATGCCCCCATCCCCCAACAAAGTCAAGATGTACATGTAGTTGTTGTATGCCTTCAAGTTGTTTCTGACTTATGATGACCCTAAGGTGGACCTATCACAAGGTTTTCTTGACAACATTTGTTCAGAGGAGGTTTGCTTTTGACTTCCTCTGAGACTAAGAGAGTGTGACTTGCCCAAGGTCACCCAGCGGGTTTCCATGGCCAAGCAGGGTTTGAATGCTGATTCCCAGAATCACGATGTTAGGACCTGCCAAATGATTTTGACACCAGAAGTACAAAATCTGACAAGGATCTCTAGCTGGTATTAAAAATACAACAACAAAAATAAAATTGAATGATTACCAATTTGATGCAGTCTCATGATGCCTAAAATCAGCTGCCTTAGACAGCTTACTCAGTCTGTCTAATGACAGGACTGGTCCCATAGATTTAATGAAAAGTGACATAAACAATGTTTTTAGTTGGATGAGCGATGACCAGTTTTTTTGGCAAATATGCCACAAGTCAAATTGAGGTTATAAAACATCTCTGCTCTGATGTCCACTATAGTACATATACTGTACTTCCCCATCTGCCGTAGTATGAATTACCACTTAACTAGTGACGTGTGGAAAAAGCAGCAGCCCAACATGGGAGAAACAGTTGAAAATCCTGACCCTTTTGTGTATTGAGACAGAGGGACCATTCTCTCCTAGCCAAGTGTGGCACCCATTCCACAGGTTAGCTGAATATACGTAATACAGAAATCAAGTTTATCTCATTGGTGATGTTTGTCTCAAAATCTAAAACTCAAAGGGAAATTTAGAAGAGCCTGAAGTGCACATTAGTGCTGATGAAATTCTACCGCCATTCATCACATGATTATCAAGGTGACATGAGATCGGGCAAGTTTTGGAGAGCTGTGAGCTTCTTAAAGGACTGAAAGAGCTTTGATGTTTTATGGGAGGTGGGTTTATCCTTGAGGTAAGGAGTAGCCACTATTTCCATTCCAGAATATGCCAGCAATGCCTGATGCATTCATAAGGGAAATTGGTAGCCACTATCCAGCAAGCACTGAGAAGAGCTTCTTCTCATTGTTATTTTAAAAGTAAATGAAAAATGAGGGAATAAATATAGTTGGCCCATTATTTTGCCACTGGCAATGTTAAGACCTGACTTTATGAACTCTTACCCCACTCCAATCATCCCTAGTTCTAGAGGGAGTAATTGCAAATGAGCTGAAAGTTGTTGCTGGAATTTGTTGCTGGAATTAGACAAGAACTGTTTACATACAGGCTGCAGAAAAATGGACTGTACACTGATCTTCTACTCATTAATAAACACAGAGAATAGCATAGTGATATATACTAATATGCACAGGAATATTCCTTAAATGGATGAGTCTCTATGCTGCTATGAGGAAAAAGGTAATGAACAACAGGAACAAAGATGTGCAGCTTTTCCAATTTAAGTGCCAGTTTAAATTATGCTTAGTTACCAGCTTTTATGAAAGATCAATAGAACTGTTAACAGGGCAAGTTCCTTTCTTATATAAGCATTAAAATACAGAGGTCCCAGATGGAAAAGATAAAGAAATAGAGAAGCATGAAGTAAGCATAGATCAAAGGTGCTTTTGTACTTTTGCTGTTATTGAAAGTGGATGCCACAGATTTATCACTTTTTATCTACACATTCTTTTGTAGCTACTAGTGTGCCAATGAAATCCTATAATCACTAGTGGCCAATTAGGTGTTTCACTGGGGGCCAATTAGATGAACATAAGGCAATAGAGGGGAAGGGCTTTTCCTGTCCTTAGCCTTCAGCAGGGGGAGCCAGCTGTAAAGAAAGGGCCCCAGTCAGTACTATGCAAGTGTACATTTGATTACTTGCTGGTTGTTCCTAGTAGTATCAGTGGCCTCTACCTGCACTGGCGCAGCCATCCACTTAGCATGCTTGAGCTTGCTCGGTGTTGGGTGTGTCATCCCATCTCCACTGTTGTGTCCCAGCTGTGAAAAGTGAAGTAGGAAGGACCTTTCCACTATCACTATGCCATGGCCACAGTGATGGCTCTCTCTACAAAACACTCCAGAAGATCAGACCACATAAACATTTTAGACATTGAAATGTAAGCTCAGTGAATATGAGATTTCCTTCCACTTGGCTTGTGGTGAAATAGTGTCTCTTCACCAATCCAGAAGTAGTTGTATTGTCCTACGCACGGAAGATGGGGGGCATCAGTCAAAAGTTTGGGACAAACAACAGGTGGGACACACTTTGAGATTTGTCTTGTGGTTGCTAGACTGTGGGGCACAAATCAGTCAGGTAGAAACCTTCAGCTGGACTTTCTTAATAAACCCAGAGTAGATAGTGAATTCTGGAGGTCAAGCCAGACCTAAAGATGTAGCTTGAGACTCAAACTCTGCAGGATATAGAGACTTTCCAGTGACAGGTCACTGGAAAGCAAAGACTAGAGCTTAAGCAAAATCTTATGCCCCTCCCTTTCTGAGACGGAAGACTTGCCTGAAAAATTTCCACCCCCCAAGAAAGCAAAATTGTAGGGAGCTAAATAGGTGGTACTTCAGGTTGAAGCTGCAAAATGGTAGTATTGAACAGGTTTGAATTGCATCTTCTTTCAGATTGGGACACCTTAGGCACTATGGCACTGAGGTGATAGGTGTCCAGACTGACAGATTTACATTGTCTTTTCTGGATTCAGAGCCATCTTCTTCACTGAGATTATTGGGGAGTTCCACAAACTCACAAATGTCAAGCACATTCGGGTTTGCTGGACCTCCTGATCCATGATGCTTAGAGTTATGTAATTTTAGATGCTGGATGTAATGGCCCACAGGGAGGGAATGCTATAGTATGTATAGATAGTTCATAAGCATTTTGTGAATCCTCTTTCTAATTCTCTTGAAAAAAGGTTCTGGAATTTTACTCTCAAGTCCTGCCTTGATGGCACCATGGATGCCAAACAGGCTTGCTTGAGGTTTAGATCTGAGGAGCTGCTGGTTTGGTGGGTCTGTATCACAAATGCTAAGCACCAGTCATGATCCATTTTAATTCTCTAATCATAACGTGCATTTGCAGTATGTTAAAATATTTATCCCCCTCATAACCAAAAATATCATGAAGACTAATTCAGAACTACACTTAATTTCAATTATGTTGCCCCCCACCCAAGAAAATATCAAATATCCTTCTAAGAGTAGTAAGATCATAAAAAGGCTATATGAAAGTAGCTGTAGGATGACTGCATTCACCTTCTGATAACCTTAATGCAAAGAGAGAATTACAAAATATTAAGTAATAGAAATCCTGCATGTCACTGACTTTACAAGATGGCATTCAATGACAATATTTGCACGACCTAATGCTGATTGCATTAATCAGACTCCTCCATCGCTTTGATTAAATCCCCTCATTGCGTTTGACTGTCTATAAAATATGTGATCGTCCGTCTTTTCAGTGTTCATTATTGCATTTCTGCTAACCAAAAGGCTAAATGTGGAAGTAGATTCAAACAAAGTCTGTTGGCTGCCTTGTTTGCTTTAATCATAATACCTGCAGACAGCTTTGAAGGAGCTCTGCTCTACTCAGTGCTATTCAGATGTCTGATACTGATTTTCTTAAAGCTACCACCTCTTTAAATAGTAGCTGTGACATGTGTTTATGAAATGATCCAAAAGGCAGACATCAACTCCTGCTCATCTGCTTTGCTTTCTGAAGTAACCTTAATGACGTGATGAACAGTATTGCATTCTTGTGGTCATTTAATACCATAAGTTTCATGGTGTTTGAGAAGTTACTGTGTCCTCACAAAATGCTGGTTGACAGGGTTGAACACAAAATGTGAAAATTCAGTTTTGCAGTAGTCTAGGAACAGTACACACATCTTGGGTAGTAAGTCTGTAGCAAAATGTCCATGGCTCAGAGGACCAAAATGGTGGATATATTTTCTGAATATTAACAGCAAGAGGTAATAACAAATATTTGGAAACAAACTTTGGCATGATGATTATTCAGTGAGCTTCAACTCCATCCACAGCAGGGGCAGTCAACTTATAGCTTTCTAGATGTTGTTGGACTACAATTCCTATCATCCCTAATGTTGGTTGTGCTGGCTAGGACTGATAGGAGTTACAGTTTAACCTCTGCCTAGCCCTGATCTAAATAAAAGAGTGGAAATCCTGTTTGTGATACTTAGATTAAACAGGAATTCTGATTTACCACAACTCAATCTAATAGACAAACAATTATCATGCCACAGAAAGTATACTGGGCATCACTGTTCTTCTGAGTGGCTTTTCAACCATCTTATGATGGTTGGTGGCAAAAGGCTGAGACTCTTGACAGACAAAAGTCTCCAATAAGAATTTAATACTGCTGGTTCTGAGTTTTATTGGGCAAGATTGTAAGTTCACATCAATGTTTTGTAATAGCTTGAATGTTACTGGATGTTTGTGACAATGTACTCATTGTGGAAAATGTGTGGAAAACAGATTACTCATTTGTGTGTTGATTTTATTTTTTATTTTTAGAGATTTAATTCCTGTCCTTAATATGAAATCCACTTTCTGTATAAAAAGGTGTAATTTTCCCTTTTCTTCTGCCATTTTTATTGAAATAAGTTTTGAAACTATTTCATACAACTTTAGATGCTTATCGTATATGAAATACTCACTTTTTAAAAAACAAAGAATCTCCCCATCACGAAAGCAATACAATTTCAGAAATTTGACCATGACACACCCTTTAATGTAATTAATTTTCTAAAGTTCTGTTTCTTATTTAAACATATTTCTCTTGTTTCTTCCCACTCTAACAATGAGCAAGAGTCCAGCATGTGTTTGAGAATGTGTGCCTTTTAAAAAAAAAAAATCAAGGCAGAAAGCCTAGATAGATGATTGATAGATAGATAGATAGATAGACAGACTGACCAGCAGCTATTCAAAGGACACACTGCTTCAGTCTAACACAGTGCCAAGAAAGTGCATTTCCAAAGATACCAGAATAATAGATAAAAATTTTATGATACATTTTGAAACAGACTGTGTTTACACCCAGTTTGAGCTTGTGTATGTATAAAATTACATATGCATGTTTTCTCACTGTTGAGGAGACCAGTGCATTGCCTTTAGTTCACACCCATTCTTGAGCTGGTGTCACACTTTGGCCATTTCCACATGGGCTTAAAAAAAACAGTGCAAAGCGTCCTCCAGAGAGGACGTCTGCACCTGGGAGCGGACTGCATCGGACTACTGTACGTAGTTCCACACCTCAGTCTGCTCCAGAATGACCCGAAGTGGCTGAGCAGCATGCTTTTTAAAAACCTGTTTCCTCAGGTTTTTAAAAAGCACGGAGCACGCCACTCCGTGCCACTCTGTTCCCATGCTCCGGTGCACATTTGCAGGCTCACACCAGTGTGAGCCTGCAGATCTGCCAGGGATGGGCTTTAGGCTGGCAAGCTTCAACGGTTGGTGGACAGCCTCCACCAGCTGGAAGCTGCCATTTTCATCCCCGGAGCAGTGTGGAGCGGCGGCCACGCACTGCTCCGGAGCAGCCTGGACCCAAGCGTCAAGCCAAAAAGTCCGGTAAGTACCAGATTGGGGTGATTCCATCACCACGTGCAGAAATGGCCTTTGTCAAGCAGCTTATTCTAGGAAAATTAAGCAACTCTGCCATCTAAACTAAACAATTCTGCCATCTAAAGCTATTGTGCTGAGGCCTTGTAAAATATCCTTATGAAATCTTCCCATGAAGGGCAGTACATGGACAGGAACTCTGGATGGAGCTTATTCCAAAATAGCCTTCTGTGGAATAGGATGAGCAGGTTTGGTGAAAATCAAAGGCAATGTTCATTCAACTATTGTTAAGAAGAGAGACTCTTGTTGACTGTTCCTATCCACTGACCAATGCCTGGAGCTCTATGCTATGGCAAATGTACCTGCAGAAAACTTCTTTTTTGCTTAACTATGTCATGTTACACCAACTATATACTTTCCAATCCCTGCTCTTTCTTTTCTTTTTTTTGGAGGGGGTGAGGGGAGGAGGGGAATTGCTCTCATTTTATGGTACCTTTTAATCCTACACTTGTTTTTTTGTTGTTTTAACATGCTTTCACTTTGCTTTAAGTGGAGCTGTTAGTTGCAATCCTATGCAACATTATCTGCTCATGAGGCCCTTTGAAATCAATGGGATTTGATTAGACATATATAGATTGTGCTATTAAATTTTTATTCTGTTGCTTTTTGCTGGTTACAGCAGTTTGTTTTAATTCTAACCTCTGGATTTTGTGAAGTGGTTTGTTTAATCATTGTAAGCCACTTAGGACTTGGATTTTGAACTTGAAAAACAGATTAGAAAGATGTAGTTAAGAATTCAATACAATCTTTCATCACCTTGTTTGAGAACTGTTGCCATGTCAACTGACAGATATAAACGGTGATACAACTACATAAGAGATATCTAGAGTATAATCCAGAAACAGACTGTTGGCCTGGGAAAGCTCTCTTGAAACTAACAGCCTCATAGACAGGCATGTTATGAATAAATGCGTATAAGGAAGGCTACCAGAGTAAGTAGGTGTTATTGTTGTTTGTCCTCCTTTCTCTACTAAAAAGTAGCCTTAGGAGACTGCAGACTATAACAGATTCTCCTGAGGATAATTTCCTTTTAAAAAGTGTAATGTGTAATTCAGCCCTTAAATATATATCTCAGCTATCTAGGGACTTCCATCTCAAAGGGGTGGTGAATCTGCTTCAGATTTTAGTCTGAATTTCAAAGGAGCTATCCAAGGTGCTGAATCCTAGCTCCAGAATAGGTTCAGAACTTGGGATAACTCCTTTATAGTTCAGGTTAAAAACCAGAATGGATTCTCTTTCCCACAGATATAGAAGCCACAAGCCACCACTGAAAACTATGGTCTGAAGTTCAGTCAAGTTCAGTAGGGTCAAACACTTAATATGTTTGGGATTATATCCTTCCTACTAATCATATTATAGTTACAGTGCTTTACAAAAGTTTGAATGTAAAATAATAAAAAATCTTGTGACATCTTAAAAATACACTGTTGAGAACCAACATGAGACATGTAGCACTGATGTTGTGGCTGTGCTTTACCTCTTGATCTGACCTCCTAAAATCCACCTTAAAAACCAGGCAGTTATATTGAGTGAAGGGGTTCTGTGGTGCTAGCAAGTTGGATGCTGAAATATCATACATCTAGCTGCCTCCTGCCAGCAATCCATCATATGATAAGCAGAAGCAGGGACTCCTGCAAGATTTTGTCACAACTCATCACACTGAAGCTTGCTGGCAGGATGGGGCTGGATGTGTCATCTTTCAGCACCCTGCTCACCAGCACTGCAGAATTCTGTCCCACAGTGTTGCTGCCTGGCTTTCAAGGTGGGTTTAGGAGGCATTTGCAACCATGGCAACGGCACCATGATTAAATGTCAATACCAAACAGTTACAAGGTTCTAACCCTACTTTATGACACTGTAAATGCTAGATTTGCAGGTTTTATTTGTCATAAGCCTTTATGGACCATGGTCCACTACATCACATCACATCAGATGAAGTCAGCTGCAGTGCATAAAAGCTCATGTCAAATTGTGCGTGCCACAAGATTATTTGTTGGTTTTGCTACAACAGTCTAAAACAGCTGCTTCCTTCAAAGTTGTAAGCAACAATATTATTGCCTGTTTTTAAGATGACATGCTGCCAAGAATGGTTTCTAGAGAAGCATTTTTCCCCCACTATTGCTACTTTGGTTAGCCTCCAGAGTTAACTGCAGTCTGAAGCAGCAATTTTAAAAAAAGAAGACAACAACCCAAATGCACCTTTCCTGAACTGAACTGAACAAATGAAGCTGCCATATTGTGGAGTCAGACTACTGATTCCCTCAGCCCCAACCTGTCCAGTTTGACTTGGTAGCTACTGTCAAAGAACATTTGTTATAGTGCTATTATTCTACTTTCAACATCCTAGGCCTCTCCCTAAACTGCAAACCCCGGGATTCCATAGAATGTTGAAAGTGGATTAATAGCACCATTAACAGTCTAGTGTGGAAATGGCCTAAAAATCTCCAGATAGGAATCGTGTTTGGCAGTGCTTCTTGATATCAAGTCTCAGGTTACTGAACTGTTGGAAATATTTTGTCTGTTCGGCTACACAGTGAACTTGGCAAATCTACTCCTAAATGTGGACAGGTTTATTGAGCAGAGCCTAAATTTAGCAACCAGCTCACTTCTCAGTGCAAGGATATTAATGTACATTTCATTAACAATAAATTCTCCCTACTATCCAGTTCAGTGGCTTGCCTAGTCAACACCAACTTATACATTTTTCAGACCAAAGGCTGTCAATGCTGTTTTCACATACGTTCTAGCTGCTGTGAGCAAAAGTGAACTTGTCCAAAGGAAGATATTGGAGGGAGATCTTATAACTTTCATCTATTATTCTACAAAAGTTAAAAAATATCAGCCAAGATTCTAGATCAGCTACTTACCTGCATAACTAGTTGTTTAGCTAAATAGTATTTTCTGGCCTGATCCTCCCTCAGTCCTGACTTCCTGGGCAGCAGCCACTCTGAGCAATGGGGAGTCTGTTAATTGTTGTTAATTGAGGTACAACAGACTAATGTTCTCATCCCCTTCCTGCCAGCACTCTCTGGTGTGATGAGCAGAAGCAGGATCGCTGTGAGAATTCCTCCTTGTACTAGAGATTGATGGGGAGAGTAGAGTGGAAACATCAGTCTGCTCCATCCAATCAACAGGAGTCCCATTACTTGAAGTGACTGCTACCTGATACATCAGGATTAGGACACGTTTATGATTCGTATTACTTATTTAATATACAGGTACTGTGAATGCAAATCAATTATAGATGCATAATTCTAGGTTACACTTTCATCACTATGAACATTAATTCTAGCCATCATTGAATTATCCATAAAAATTAAAATAAGTTAAAAAAACATGGCAACTAAAGACAATAAATATACACAGATAGTACAGCACAATTCTTCAAGTCCCCAGAATTGTGGAGCAGGACAAAGTACTGTAAAGCCCCATCAGGTAGAATGTCTGTTCTCCCTCACCTTCCATAGCTAAATGTTCAGTCACAGCTGTACCCTCCCAAGATGGCTATTGTTTTCAAAGTGGAAAGTCTGGGGAGACATAGAGGAGCACCCACTGTGTCCAGTAGCAAGAATATAACCTGGTGCTATCCTTGTTCTCCACAAGGAAGACAATAGCATTGCTGGGAAGGGAAAACTGCAGCTGAAATTTTGGTTTTGGAAGAAGAGGGAAGACTGGTACCTGCATCCCATTTGATGGAGCTTTACAATACCCCATCCTGTTCCATCAGCTATTTGGGATTAAATCTATGGGAGCCTCATTCTGTATCCAACCTGGCTACCTTGCAGAGCAATAACATCCACCAACAATTTTCTTTCTTCCATTACTCAGATGTTCAGATGAATAGAATGTACAATTTTTGTTTTCATGTTTTAGAGGGTTAGCTAGCTGGAATTTTAAACCTTATTTACCTCAGCGTAAAAAAAAAGGCTCTGCCTACATGGTTTTATACATGCCTACTCAGAAGTTCCTATCAATTCAATGGGACATATTCCCAGGTAAGCATGTGTGGAAACTCATCTTAATGATGCACTGATTCACTCCTTATATTAGACAGGTGACGTGTCACTATTCTCCTGAAGCATAACAATATTTTTGTTATCACATTTCTGTTAAGTGTAATATTTGTGGCATTTAATTAAAAATATCACACACACACACAAAATGCTAGGATGATTTCTTTTAGCACAATGAATAATAAAGCCGTTGTTTCTTTTATGCTAAAAGCCTCCACCCCTCCATATGCACAGTTAGCCATAATGATGTTGATATCCTTTGGTGTGTTTTCACATTTCTATGTACATTTCTGGAAATCTTTCACTGCTTTCATTATCTCAAGTTAAATGAGGAAGCTGTGAAGTGGAAAGCAAGGCAGAGCCAACCCATGGAACAATAATGAAGCAGAAAAGCCACTCATCCAGAGCCACAAAAAACCAATGAGGCCATATATGAATTGGAACTGAGGTCTAGGGTCTTTCCCTGAGTGCTTTGCCTTGCAGGCCATATTTCTAGCCATTAATCATTCATCTAGTATGCCTCTTCTACCATTTTAAAAGCACTGTCCTATGCCTGTTTATTCAGAAGTAAGTCCTACTTTTGTCCCAAGTCCCTTTTAAAATGTCTTTAGCTTTGCAGCTTAAAATCTTATTTATGTGCTCAGCAGTTTGTGCCAAATGAGAACATTGCACTGGATTTGCATGAGTTCAAAAAGAAAAAGCAGAGCATGGAAAAGCTACTTTTTTTTGGAACTATAATTCCAAAAATTCTGGGAAAGATTCTGTGAGCTACACTTAAAAGTATAGCCTAAATCCAGTGTAAGTCCTGATAAAATAAACCCACTGAATTAGTTGGATTTACCTTCATGGTGACTCACCATTCAACAATTGATTGAATGGGTCTACTCTAGTTGGAACTCTTCAACAGGATGTCAGTTCTCTACACTGTGTATGAGGCCTCCTATTTTGTGAGGAGAGAAGTGAATGAAGACATTAAAACCACTGCTTATGCCACCTCTGCATAACATTTTTTGCCTCCACATGAAGCAAATGCCATTCCTTCCACACCTCCCTCAAGTCAAATGGAAACTCTACTAGTACCTCTGCAGAGCTCCCATTCAACTCAGAGCAGCTGAGGGAGGAGCAGGGGTAAAATCCAAACCAGATTCTCTGTCCCTTTGACAGTGGATCCAGCAGGTGCCCCACCTCCCTGCAGACACTGTTTCACTGTCAGGCACCTGCTTCAGCATCATCTGCGTGCGTGTGCGTGTACGAGCGCATGTATGTTTGTTTTTGCCTGAAAGTAATACATCTCTGTACAATTTCATTCAATCAGGAAACATGTAGCAAATGTCAAGATGTCAGAAAAGATGCTTTATAGCCAAACAGCTTTGGCTATGTTCAGCAAAGTCAAACAAAGCTTCCTCCCCTTGCATTCTCTCTCAAGAAACCATTAAGAAGGGAAAAGAGAGGTAACACATCTGAATTTCTCCAGACAACAGGAGCCACCTTCCCCTATTTTGTCATGTTGCACTAGTGTCTTAATTGCCCGTCTGCATTGTACTGTAAAACAATTTCTCAAACCACCTCCAGCCACACATAGCTGCAATGAAATGGGGAAATTATAGCAAATATGGATATGCATCCACTGAAAAGGTATAGAGCTATACCAGGTGATACCTATTTAGGGTAGGGTCCAAAACTTTGGACAGCTTCTGTAAGATGTGGTATTCACCACCTTCCTGACATGGGAGCTACCAGATACTACTGGGTCTTCTTAATGTGGACTTGTGGTACTGACAGTCCATCTCCGTGGGGACAGCTACACACCTTTTTGCCAAAAAGTCTGTCAGCTGGTAGGGAATAATGTTTACAACATGAGATTTCCTGTTTCAACACAACTCTACTGATATATCTTTCAGTTTAACATAGGCTGCATAGAGAACCTGTTTAAAACAGCACTCAGAAATATTTTATCCACAGAAAACAATATACGAGTTTTGTAGAGTATAGATCACTAAATAAAGCATTTTCTGCACAGAAAGCAATATTTCTGCATAGTGTAAATTTTGTGTAGAACAAGTCCTGAATTGTGAGTAGTCTAGCAATAGGGATAAAAGTGCTAGAGTTACTCCTTCCTTCAAGAACAAAATTAATAAAGATTTCTATCCTTACTATATATATATATATATATATATATATATATATATACTGAGAGAGAGAGAGAGAGAGAGAAGAGAATCCACAAATTTCAGTGAACCCACATAAATATCACAGCAATGGCTTGAAGAAGTGGCCAACTGAGTCTTTTTACATCCCAAGATGAACCTGTCCCAAAGCATTCTGATTTCTCAGAACCTTCTATCATTTATTCCAGTGCAATGCCTAAATACCCTAAGGGCATCAGATCCCATCTGATTTTGAAAGCTAAGCAGCATCAGCCCTGGTTGTTAGTAGTTGGATGGGAGACCACCAACAAATATCAGGTGCTGTAAGCTATATTTCAGAAGAAAGAACTACAAAGCCACCTCTGAATATGCCTTGCCTTAAAAACCCTATGATACTAACGGGGGTTGCAAGTGCGCGTGCACACACACACACACACACAGAGACACACAAGGAAACCAGTCAATTCAACAAATGAAACCCTATATCGAAGTGATAAGGGCCTTTGCGCCCTAGGGGACATCATCCCATCCTTTCTCCTGCTTTCTTTCTCTTTCTCTCAGCCAAATCTTTTCCCCCTATAGTATTCCCCACTCACTCAGTGATCTATCTCTTTTCTCTGACATGGCAGAAATATTTTCTTTTTTCACATGACTTCTGCTTCATCACAAATGGCTCCTTTGCAAAAACTGAGGTGAACCAACTGTGCCAGGGCCTCATTCCTAGAGGCTGGGGAAACAACGTGCTTATCAGACAGTCCCCATAGTGCCATGGTAAAAGCAAAGCGTACTGTCCCGTTTGCCGTTGTATCATCCATATTTATGTTAAGAGTTTAAAAGCACTGTGGTATTTAATATGGGCCAGAGATTTAATAACTTGTATGCCTGACATTCCTGTAGGACTACAGAGTGAACATTTTTTTGAGACAGCAGTGGAACGACTCCCGTCTTGCCTACAGTGAGTACCCAGATGACTCCTTGGATTTGGATCCTTCCATGTTGGACTCTATCTGGAAACCTGATCTATTCTTTGCCAATGAAAAGGGTGCAAACTTCCATGATGTTACCACAGACAACAAACTTCTGAGGATTTCCAAAAATGGGAAAGTGTTATATAGTATCAGGTAACCCTCTCTCTATCTCTCCCTCTCTCTCATTCTCTCTCCTTTGGGCATATGCTTGATGTTTAAAAATGTGTCTTAGAACATAACAAATATATTCTATTTTTGTCATTCCTTTTTATACTCTAATGAGACTTAAACACAAAAAGGGAGGGGAGATCTCACTGTTTCATCTTTCTCAGCTTGTACTCTTTTGAAATTAGAAAACTGGGTATTACAACAGAACCAGCTAGTCTTGCCAAAAACATGAAAGAGTCTGATAATCCTGATCAGTTATAGTAGCTTCCATCACCATCTATTGGAACAAACTTTGAATAACCACCTTTAAAAAAAAAAAAGGAAAAACTTAGAAGCACCTAGGTATACCTGTCTTAGGTAGGCCTTTGGGTTTACATAATCTGTTTTTTGCATTTTTAAACATATTAGAGGCATGCACTACACTGGAGTGGTTCTGGTTATGCTATCACAAGCTTATATCAATGAGATCTGATTAAGCAGAACACATGCAAAGAATCAGAATGATAAAGAGCCTTAAAATAGCAAGGGAGAAGCATGTGTTGTACAAATGATCAGTGCAGCATGCTTTTCCTATGCTCCTTAGCTGGCATGCTTCATTGGGCTATTAATAGCTGAATATTTGCAATGAACCTTGAAGATGGAAAGTCCACTTACTGTTAAACAGTGCAAATTAATCATCATTTTTACCTTTTTCCTTCTCTTGTTGTTTTCTCCCACTTTCATCAAGCTGCTTAATTGCTCACTGAACTGTTAGCAGCTATTATTTGAGATTGCACAAAATTCTTCTTAGGTGCAGTATGCCTCTGAGGAGATTCCTCCACACCAGATGCTCAGTGTATTTTCTAAAAGGCATCTAAAAACCCAGCCTCTGTTCTTTCCCCCTCAAAGCATTTGGTTAGTGTTTATACAACCTGTTCAATCCCTGAACACCTACTATTATATGTACACACAGTTCTTCTCCCCCTGCCCTCCAGAGCTACAGCTCTGTACTCTTTTTGCCATCTTAACCAAGTTATGGCCAACCCATAGCCTTTGAAACAATTAAAAGAGATCTTGGGAGCTCATTGAGATAACTGATTACACAATCAGGACAATGTAGAAAGCCATATAAACAAATAAGATAGATATTTGAGTTTGTATCTGAGGTGCATCATAGGCCTAGTGGTCTGATTCAGGCACTTATCTGAGAATGGTCCTTCTTGCAGGGAGGGAGGTTGAGTATGTACATCATCAACATGTACTATTCCAGATTTCCACACTCTTTCTCTATCAGAAAAGAATAAAAAAACCATGAGCCAGTCATCCACAGATCTCTACCTGTAAAATAGGTATAATTTTGACATATGCAGGCTGCAATGAATGGCACAGTGTAGTGTAGTAGGTCTGCATACAGATCTACATTATGTTGAGTCATATATCACTTTTACTGAACAGCTTCCGAAGCACCCTGCATGGCCATTCACTGCTCCAGGAGGCAGGATCAGAGAAGTGTCTGGCTAAATCCCCATAGAAAGATAGATGCTAAATCCCCATAGAGAGATAGATGCAAAATTACAGCAGTGCTGAGACTCCTTCTGTGATCCTGATTACTCCCCATGAAGCTGGACAAGAGAGCTTCAGAAGCTCTTCAATGAGTCCCGGGGGAAGGGGGCTTGGGTGCTGTGGAGGGATGAAGGGATTACCAACCCCAACAAGGCCCCCAAAAGGACATATACACACATAAGGAAAATTGCATGTGTGTTTATCCCTAACCAGCTACAGAATGACTATTTCCTCAGTGAGTGTATGGCCATTTCCGCACTAGCCTGTTATAGCGCAATGATTCCACTTTCAGTGATTCCACTTTCGGCCGGCCCCTCCCGAAACTGCAAACCCCAGGATTCCAGAGGACGTTGAAAGTGGAATCGTCGCGCTATAACAGGGTAGTGCAGAAATGGCCTATGAATTGATAGATTTGTTTCAGCCACAGATGAGAAAATGTGATAAATGGAGGAAGGTTAATACTGCAGCTTTGCACACATGCATCTCATTAATGTTAGTGGAACCTATTTCCAAGCAGCTGTAGTGGCCAGCAGCTCCCTCGACAATGGATTGTGAATCTACTCTGGGTTTTAATCAGACCACTAAAAGGAAGTACCCAAGATGTTGGACCTGTTTAGGAAATAGGGTTCAGCACACTCAATTGCTCCTTTTAAGTTAAAATTAAAACCTGGAGTACATTCACTCCCCACTGACATTGAAGCCACCAGCATCAAATAATACAATGCTGAAATGATATAGAGAAATGTGGTGGGGTTAGAAGGCATTGGCATTCAAAAGCTCTGTTTTGTGACTTTTCCCAATCTTAAGCAAGCTATGGCCTTTGAAAACCAGCAGCTAAAGGAGCCTTACAAAGGCTAAGACTGGACCCCCTTTACCCTCTTCACCCAGTTATTTGAGAATTTCTGATATGTATACAGTGGTTATTTGGCCAACTGCTGTTTGAAGCAGCGTCTCTAAGGATGCCTCACCACGATTCAAGGATCATAGTGATTATAGCTGATGAAATTATTTGAACTCTTGAGAATAAATAAAATATAAAATAAAATAAAACTTACAGTCCACAGACATTTCTGCATCAATTACTATAATTGCACAGTGTAGACACTCTGACAACAACAAGCAACAATTAGAATATAATACACCAGATATGAGAGCCAGCAAAATGCAGTATTTGAACATTGAATCATGACCAGGGTTCGAATCCTCATTCAGCCATGGAAACTCACTGGACAACCTTGGGCAAGTCACATTCTCTCAGCTTCTGGCAAAGGGAAACCCCTTCTGGAATCTTGCCAAGAAAACCCTGTGATAGGTTTGCCTTTGGGTGCCATAAGATGAAACTACTTGAAGGCACACAACAACAACAACAACAACAACAACACTAGATATAATTGTGAATCTACTCTCTGTGGTAGAAGAAAAGAACATTTGGAATTAGATGTGGGAATCCCTGGGAATAGCCGGGGATTTGAATATAAAAAGAGAGAGAAAAGATTATGAAATATCCAGAACATTCAGAGTGAGATTCTGCACCTCTGGGAATACAAAATAATTCTGGTTCCAATGATGATTGGTGCTCTGACAGCAATTCCAAACAGACTGAAAAGAAACCTGAACAACATTGCAATAGCTAGAATCATAAAAGTGCAACAATAGAAAGTGACACTACTCTGAACTTGTCACATTCTTCAGTGATCTCTCACTGATGCCTAGATTCCTGGATAGAATGTGAACCACTGAGGGCTGGAAGTCCAAACGGTAACACCTGGGAGACTGAGGCCCTTTCCGCATGATGTTGCTGCCACAGGATGGCAGCAGTCAGCAGGTCATGCTTCCACGTGACGTTGTCACGGTCCTGCTGCCATCCTGTCGCGAAGCGTCACACTTGCGCAGTTTTCGCAAAACAGAAAAAATATTGTTTTGCATCTGCTATCATGTGGTGCTCTCTTCCGCAGTGCAGCCGGGCTTTTTCCATTGCTGATGTGATTGTGGGACTATTACAGACCTCCAAGCCATACTAAAGACTTAGATGATGCCTTCCTGGAACAGATGACCAAATATTCAAAAAGGAGAGATATAGCACTAATGGGAGATTTCAAGTATCCTGATACTAGTTGGAAGCCAAACTCTATCAAGAACATCAGTTCCAACAAATGTCTCACTTGCCTTGCACACAATTTTCATTGTCCAGAAGGTGGAAGAGGCAACACAGGGATTTGGTATTTTACTTCTGATCCTAACCAACAGAGATAAGCTGGCTAGTGGGGTTGAAGTGGTGGGAACCTTAGGTGAGAATGACCATGGTCTCCTGGAGTCTACTATACAGTGGAAAGGGAAAGCCAAGCATAGTCAGACATGTGTTCTAGACTTTAAGAAAGCTGATTTCAATAAACTTAGGGAAATATCTGGGGTGATCCCTTGGTCTGGAATACCAAAAGAGAAAGAAGTTCATGATGCATGGGAGTTTCTTAAAAGTGAGATACTGAAGGCACAATTTCAAACAATTCCAGTGAGGAGGAAAAATCGGACATGTCTATAGAATCCAGGATGGAGGTCTAAAGAACTTTCTACTGACTTAAGATTTAAAAGGAACGTACACAAGAAATGGAAAAACAAGGGGTGGGAAGATCACCAAAGAGGACTTCAAATTAATAGTCAGCACATGTGGGTAGAAAGTAAGAAAAGCTAAAGTGCAGAATCATCTCAGGCTTGTTAGAAAGGCTAAAAACAATAAAAAGGCTTGTTTTTGTTGTTGTTGCTATGTCCATAGCAAAAGAAAGAACAAGCAAACAGTAGGGCCACTAAATGGAAAAGAGGGCAAAATGCTAACAGGAGACAGAGAACAGCAGAACCATTCACTGTCTTCTTTGCCTCAATCTTCTCCCAAAAGGAAAGGAGTGCTCAGCCTGGGGAAAATGAAGCAGGTGATGCAATAGGGGAAATGCAATACAGAATGGATAAAGAGTTAGTACAAGAACATCTGGCACTCTAAATGAATTCAAGTCTCCAGAGTCAGATAAACTACATCCAAAAGTATTAAAAGAACTGACAGAGGTAATCTCACAACCACTGGCTATAGGCAATAAATAATCTTTGATAATTCCTTGAGAACAGGAGAAATCTCAGCAGACTAGACCAAATGTTGTCTCCATCTTCAAATAGGGGAAAAAATAGGACCTAAACAATTACCACCCAGTCAGCCTGACATCAATACAGGGAAGGATTCCAGATCAGATAATTAAACAGGGAGTCTGTAAGCACTTAGAAAGGAATGCCATGATCATTTAGAGTCAACATGGGTTTTTCCCCTCTTTTGAAGATGGGGACAACATTTGCCCTCCTCCAGTCTGCTGGGACTTCTCCTGGGCCATTTCCGCACTGCACTGTTATAGCGCTCTTATTCCACTTTCAACATCCTGTGGAATTTTGGGGTTTGTAGTTTACTGAAGCCAAAGAGCTCTCTGGCTGAGAATTCTAAAGGCCCCTCCCTAAACTGCAAACCCCAGGATTCCATAGGATGTTGAAAGTGGAATAAGAGCACTGTAACAGTGTAGTGCAGGTCTCCAGGAACTCTCCAGTATTATTGCCAGTGGCTGTGAGATTACCTCTGCCAGTTCTTTTAATACTCTTGAATGTTCATTTGGCCTTGGTGACTTGAATTCATTTAGAGCAGCCAGGTAGTCCTCTACTATCTCTTTACCTATTCTGTGCTATATTTCCTCTGTTGCATCATCTGTTCCATTTTCTCTGGATTGAACACTGTTTTTCTTTCCAGAGAAGACTAAGCCCATTTCTGCACTAGACTGTTATAGTGCTATTATTCCACTTTCAACATCATATGGAATTCTGGGGTTTGCAGTTTAGGGAGGGGCCTCAAACCCCAGGATTCCATAAGATGTTGAAAATGGAATAATGACACTATAACAGTCTAGTGTGGAAATGACCAGAGGCAAAGAAGACATTCAGTAGTTCTGCCTTTTTTCTGTCCTCTGTTACCAGTTCTCCATCTTCTCCTCGCAGAACCCCTACCATCTCCTTGTTTTTCCTTTTGCTACAGACATAACCTCACTGGCAAACCTGAGCTGATTCTGTACTTTAGCTTTTCTTACCCACACGTGCTGGTTATTATCACCTCTTTGGTGATCTTCCTACCCCCTTTTTTCCACTTCTTGTATATGTTCCTTTTAAAACTTAGCTCAGTAGAAAGTTCTGTAGACATCCATCCTAGATTCTTTAGACATGCCCAATTTTTCCTCCTCACTGGAATTGTTTGAAATGTGCCTCAATATCTCACTATCTAAAAACTCTTATCCATCATAAACTCCTTTGTCTTTCAGTATGCCTGACCACAGGATGGCAGCTAATATTTCCCTAAGTTTACTGAGATCAGCTTTCTTAAAGTCTAGAATGCAAGTCTGACTATGCTTCCCCTTTCCATTATATAACAAACTCCAGGAGAATATGGTTACTCCCACTGAAGGATCCCAATACTTCCATTTCATTAACCAAATCATCACTGTCAGTTAGGATCAGGTCCAAAACAGCTAATCTCCTTCTTATCTCTTCTACCTTCTGGACAATGTAATTGTGTGCAAGGCAACTGAGGAATTTGTTGGACCTGATATTCTTGGCAAAATTTGACTTCCAACAAATATCAGGATAATTGAAATCTCCCATTACTACTATCTCTCTCTCTCTTTTTTCCCTGAATATGTGGTCATCAGTTTTAGGAAGGCCTCATCTAAGTCCTCAGATGTCCCATTTTAGACCCCCAAAAATGACATCCCTGTTTTTTTCTTTCCCCCTTATCCAAATGCTCTCAACTTGGCTTCCAGGATTTAAGTCATGGATCTCTTCACAGGTGTAAACATCTTTGACAGATAGTGCTATTCCTTCTCCCTTCCTGTTTGGTCTATTTCTCTGAAATAGATTGTTCCCCTCTATTACTACATTCCAATCATGAGACTCATCCCACCAGGTTTCAGTGATGCCTATTATATTTTATCGGCTTTGCTGTGTTTGCTATGTTGTCATTTATTTCTTGTGGAAACATATAACAATCATTTGTTAATATGTGGCCTCATAAATTGTTATGTTGTGTTATACTCTATTGCCTGTTGGCCGCTGATGTTTTGTATTCCACAAGTTTCTCACAGTATTACTTACTATCCTACTAACAATTTTATAATCTGTTAGGACTTTTTCCCCCTCTGTCTTTCCTTTTGTGTTTTGCTTGTTTGGAGACCCTCCCTTCAGTAGGAACTGAAATGAAATCATGGCATTTCATAGAAACATTTACCATTCTACTTAATGCACAATTACTTTCACAGTAAAAAATAACACCACCTTACTTTCTGACTGAGGAAAGAAATTAAGTGCCTTTGTTTTTATTAGGTCCAATAATTATTATATTGGCGCATTTCAGCAGCATAAGAAAAAGAAAAAAAATAGAGGAAATCCGAAAGATCACAATACCATTGGACACAATAAACATGCTGTTGCTTAACCTGCTTAATCCCAAGAAAAATTGAATGTTTCTGTTTGCTTGAGTGACACCAGAGCCATCTTACTGGAGGCAATAGTGCAGCTGAGTGCTATTTGGAGCATGGATGGGTAATTTTTCCGACATTTATCCATGCTGCAAAAGTAATATTTCAGGCTGTCATATCAGATTTGTAAAATTCAGAAGCCTGAATGAAAGTTAATCTGAAATAGAGTAAGCACAAATCATATTTTTGTGTTGAATCAAAAGCATATCATCTCTCAGTTGCTTTTGAGTGAGTATAAATGCATCTTTCATGGATAATCAGCATGAAGAACAAACAGTGGAACCATCCTCGGCCATCAAAGGTTTAGCTTCACCAAATTTAGAACTGTATTATGATACCTTCCAATTGATTCAAATGGCCAGATTTGTAAAAGCCGATAATTCAATACATTTGATTCAAATTGAAAGAAAGATATTACCAAAACACTATTAGGGAGGCATATTTTCACCTAAGGTCAAAAAAGCTATAGGATGAAAAAGCACCAGCACCATTGTCTCTCTGTTCTTTCTTAGAACATCATTTATTTAAACAAACATATTAGTATAATCAGTATAAGGAATGAGAAGAGAAAGGAATATACAGAATAAAGGATTTATGTATGAATGGCAATTCTATTCAATCAGAACAACTTAATAATAGACTTAAACCAATAGACCCATCATAGCTATAATTGATACAAATAAATTCATTTCAGGCAAAATTAAACAGAACAGATGGCCCCCTCAAGAGCTTTAACTCTAGTTCCAAGTATATTATAATAACAACACAAATAAAATAACAGGTCAAGCTTCAAAACTACATCAAATATTACAAGAGACAAAATTTCGTAAATCTGAAAAAGTGAGATTTGTTGGGGAGTCAGATTTGAGGATAAAAATATTGGAAAAAATAATGGAATTTAATCTGGAAAAAAGCTACCCCATAAATCAATGTCTGCTTAGGCTAGAAGAAATGCATTATAATTATTTATAAATAGCAATATTATCCACTTCAGCTTCATATAATTAATAAAAAGTGCTTAAGCTTTGGGCATTTCCTCTCTACACTGTTATAGTGCTATTGTTCCACTTTCAACATCCTGTGGAATTCTGGTGTTTGTGGTTTACTGAGGTCAAAGAGCAATTTGACTGAGAACTCTAAATGCCCCTCCCTAAACTGCAAACCCCAGGATTCCATAGGATGTTGAAAGTGGAATAATAGCACTATAACAGTGTAGTGTGGAAATGGCTTTTGTTGGAGGTGCTGCAGTTAAATAGGTGAAAAGATTCATATTTGGTTGATACGTCCTAAAATATGTAGATTTGGGGAGGATGTATTAGGATGAATAAGCCAAATGTTAGGTCAAAGAATTCACTTTAAAGAGGCATTACTACTTATTTCCAGATTTGAAACGGAAAGCAAGCATCTACCAAATAAAGATCTTATAGCACTTATGGTTAAATGCTGCAAGACTAGTAACAATTAAATCATGTAAACTAGAAAATCTCTTAATTGAAAAGTGGTCAAACAAGATGTGGTCAGTAGCAATACCAGAAAAGTTGACATGCAAAGTGAGAGTAGCTAGAGGGGACATAAAAGAAGATACATTTGAAATCACTGGAAGCCTTTTATTTATTACTCAAGTCAATACTGACCTTAAACCTACTCTGGATCAAGAACAATTTTGGAAAAAATGCTTATTGAAGGTTAAAATTAGTACATGAACAACATGCAACTATTTGGAAGACAGGGATAAGGTTTATAATTACAAGTCTTGGGGTAGGGAACATGGAAGGGAGAGATGGGGGGATGTATCTTAAATACAGTGCTTATTTAGGAAATTGTAGGTATTGTGATGATCACTGTTGCTGTTATTACTACATACGTATTAAATAAACCAAATGTTTTAAAAAATTACAGCTTTTTTTGAAATATCAGATTAGTAAAATTCAGAAGCCTGACTGAAGGTTAATCTAAAATAGGGTACACATTAATCTTATTTTTGTGTTGAATCTAAAGCATATCATCTCCCAGTTGCTTTCGAGTGAACATAAATGCATCTTTCATGGATAACCAACATGAAGGATGAACACTGGCACCATCCAGGGCCATCAAAGATAACTTGGTGGTGTTCAGTCTTTCATCCAGAAGCAGCCAAACTCCAGGGGACTGTAGGAAGTGCATTGGGCTCCTGGACTGTGCCAGAGCCCATATCTACCTCATGCTGCTGATGCATTGGCAAACTTGCTACAAGGCCATCATGTTTGGGCAGTGTGGCAGAAAAAGTCTCATCAATGTACCTGTAAGACAAGACACATAGAAATCACACAACTTCTACTCTCGGGAGGGTTCCAAGAATGCAGTTCAGTATATGTTTTGTTTCAGTGGTAAACTGATGGGAGGTTTGCAACAGCTGTACTGTTAAAATTCAGTAGCACAGTAGAAAATGCAGTAGCAATGCAGTGAGGGGAGAGAAGGGGTTACAAAACTGGGCAGATGAGTTGGATGCAACTGCATGATCGCCACCTCTACTTTAGTTGCTATCAATGGCCAAACAGAAGTTCCCCTGTTTAAGCTGCATGAATGCTCGCACAGTTCTCATTCATTCCACTGAGCTGGCCTAGGAATGTCCTTTACAGGTCCATGTATGCTTGGCTTTTGGCTCTTAAGCTCTGATGCCTACACCACATGGAGTGTTCAAATTCCAGCGACTGTTCCTTAGAGCTGCAATATTGTATGCAGGTCTGTTCCTGTGTGTGCATGCACTTGGCTTTGATGACTTTAATGTTATTCTATAATCTAATGTTAGGATTTAAGAGGATTTTGATTTCCCTGGTAACATTGCCTTATCACAGGAGAGATTAGCAAAGCGAGAGGGCGGAGGTCATGATCATGATGAAAAGTCTTTCTTTGTTCTGCAAACAGCTAAGTTTTCTTGCCTGCATTTCTCCCTCCTGTCTTACAGTGACATTGGTTATGGTGACATTGACAGGTTGCCTTGTTTTTTAGAAACCAACATCAGATCTTGCTTTCCCCAGGGAAACTTTTCTTCTCTTCCTTTTTTTTTTTAAAGCCCAGCACAAGAAAAATGATTCAATTATCCGCAGGCAAAATGGTATGAAATTCCTTGTTCTTTGGAATGACTTTTTAAAAATGTAAAGCTTTCCACTGAGGAATGAAATAGCCTCCCAGAATAATGAAAGCAGACTTAAAGAATAAGAAAATATAGAAAATGCTAATTGATGGAGAATGACGCAACAGGATTCAAGTGTTTGCTAGATGTCACAGGAATGGTCTACATGTACCCACATGCAGCATCTCCTTTCAATACTGCATACTTGGAGCTGATGTTTATCACTTGATGACTGCATCATCAAGCGATGATTTGCATATGCAAATAAACCCTAACAGTTCAAATAGCACAGGTACAGTTTTTCACCCATTTTTAGACATCCTGCTTCTGAGTGGGGTCAACTCACACATTCACTGAACCATCAGTGATGACTATCTTTTCTACATCAAGGGGTAACAACGCCAGTTAAATCCATTTCACTTCCAAGTTGTAACACAAACAAATGGGTTAAAATCAAAAGGAGGTAAATGCTTCTTCAAGAAACTCTATTTTTAAACCTTATTAAAGCATGGTAAGGCTTCTCTTCTGAATTATAACTCCCAGTATCCCCCAGATAGCATGGCCAGTGACTGTTGTGGTGGTGGTGATGGTTGTTGTATGCCTTCAAGTAATTTCCAACTTATAACAACCCTAAGGTGAACCTATCATGGAGTTTTCAGGGGGCTGGGAGTGTGTGATGAGCCCAAGATCACCCAGAGGGTTTTCATGGCTGAACAGGGAATTGGATCCTCATCTCCAGAGTTACAGTCCATTGCTCAAATCACTACACCACGCTGGCTTTGTATACCCACTGGCAAAAAGTGTGAACTGCTGCCCCAAAATGTGGGCATGGAAAATTCTCTCCCAACTATAGTAGATCCATTAACTTAATGGGATTTATCTATGTATTGATTCACCATTCAGCAATTGTTTTTAATGGCTCTACTCTACCAACAGGATTCCAGCCCCCAGATTTTTCCAAGCTTTGGGCCTTTCTGCACTATACTGTTATAGTGCTATTATTCCACTTTCAACATCCTGTGGAATTCTGGGGTTTGTAGTTTACTGAGGCTGAACAGCTCTCTGGCTGAGAACTCTAAATGCCCCTCCCTAAATTGCAAAGCCCCTCCCTAAACTGCAAAGGATCTTCATAGGACTTTGAAAGTGGAATAATAACAGTATCGCAGTGTAGTGCGGAAAGGCTCTTTGATTCTGGAACTGCTGCATGTTCCTTTAATCAATCAGGTAACCACTGAAACAATAATTTAATTTCCTTTGCCCTTCAGAATATTTTGCCCCTGGAATTGAGATATGTTTCAGCTTTTTTTGAGCTATCAGTAGCACTTTCCATACCATCTCTTTTCACCTATGTTTTTCAAGACTAGACTGATTGATTAGGTACACTGCACTCTCTCTCTCTCATTTTCTCTCTCTCTCTCTCTCTCTCTCTACACACACACACACACACGTGCACGCACACACAATCAATATCTATATGGCCATAGATTGAGTTAAATATAGATGGATGACTGGAAAGCAAAGAAATAGCACTCCTTACAAGTTTGTTCTGGATCCTAGTAGGATACAGTTAATCACTAATTTAGATGACAGGTAGGCAGATAGATTAACAAACAGAACTTAATAGTTCAGTTATTTCAATAGTTCAATTCCCCAGTTATTTCTAGAGCTTAAAAACCATTGAATCAGGAGGCAAAGGGTGGATGTTACAATGTTTGGCTTATGAACTGAACTCTTATCTGTTAATCACCCCTATATATATATGAATGCTGAAATGGGTATTTAAAATGTTTATATATGTATTTTATCTATATTTTTATTATACACATGGAAAATGAAATGACTTTGGCAAATCGCTTGTATATACATTTTACTAAATAGTAAATATATTTAGTAAAGCTGTACAAGCGTGAAAATGGTTGAAAGGTCCTGAAAATAACAGCTTCCCTCCTTGGCGAAAATGCCTCTGCTTTAAATCCATCCCAGCTCTGTGTATCATTTTGTCTGTCAAAAAAGAGCATGCCATATTTAATTAAAAATGGGAGAAATGTTGGCAGAGGCTGTCTATAATTTTATACGCAGAGAGCACTATTCTTGGCTGGGAAGATTTTTTTTAAAAAAATTGGCAGACAGTGTCTTATGGAAATGAGCGCTAATAGGATTTTTGAGAATGCTTGCTGGATAGAGGCCAAGGTACACATCTGTGTACATAAGAGTCTAGGAGGCAGTGGATGCATCTGGCATGAGCTGGTAGGGGGTTATGGTGATCCATAAACTATTTGAAACATTCCTTTTGCACTAGACCCCAGCCATAGTGATAGAGTTCAAAATGCAAATATTCCTAGGAGTCTGATTTGTAAATGAGTGTCATTAGACCAAACAAACAGAAGAAAATCTTTTCTGCAGAAGAAGCACCAATAGTATTGTCTTCCTCAGCAACCCAAAAATGTTTCTTCTTCATTCTTTTAAAAATACGGTGTTGGCTTTGCACTACCACACTTCAAGGAAGATGGTGCCAATTTGGAAAGGTTTCAGAGGAGAGCTATGAAGCTGGTAAAATCTAAAAGAACAAACAGAAGATTGTTGTTTATGGGAAGTGATTAAGAAAGGGCAAGAACAGCTCTTGAATATTTTAAAGTTTGTCAAATGAGGCAGAGGCTAAACCAAAACGTTTTAGCTAATTTTGTTCCCTCATTATTAGGCTGCCTAACTGAGCATGCACGGTCCTTGTCACCAACGTTTTGGTCATGTTGGGTGAGATAACTAAAGCTGCTGCCCCTGTTCCCCAGTTAGTTCTAGAGCTTGTAGCTGCCACTGTATGACTGAGAAAAGGAAGACTTTTTTCCATGGCCAGCCAAAGAAGTTTCTTTCCCTTTTTCCCCCCCAAATATTTTTACTAAAACACTCATTTTGAATATATAAAGCAAGATATAAAGGAGCATAAAAGACAGACAATAAACAAAGTAAAAATCTCTAATAACTAAAAACCTAACCAGAAAACTAATTTAGAAAAGGGCAAGAACACTTATAAATGACTTTTAACTCTCCAGCTAAGTTAAATACACTTCTTCTACCTTATAACACTATCACTTCTGCAAATTAATTATAGTTATTAATCTAGTAATCTTCAAAACCAAGAATTGATTTTCTCCCCAAATAAACTGTTAGATACCCAATCAACTTATCCCAGTCTTTCTTAAACTTACACAATGATCCTTCTTTAATTTAAATAGTTAATTTACCCATTTCTTCCCAGTCAAGCAGATTTATCAGCCATTCTTCTTGAGATTCAGTAGCTACATCCTTCCATTTCTGAGTGAAGAGTAATCCATTTATGAAAAATTCTTCCACATCTCTTGTCCACCTGATCATTTATCAGTTCCACTAAGAAAAGTTTAGGTTTCAATTGAATGCTTATCTTCAAAGTATCTTCTATCAATCTATGGATCATTATCTAACCTTTCTTTGCTTTCTTAGATGTCTAACACATATGAAAGAAAAGTTTTGATGTCTGAGGTAATGGTCAATTGAACTGATTGGTAAATTTTACTTTGATACTGGTGACAAGACAGAAGTAAACTAGCCACAGATCAGTCTAGAGGGTGCAGGACAAGAAGTGTGACACACACAACAATATTCTCCAGCCAAGGGGAATCCCTCAGGTTTTAGGAAAGAAGTCAGTGAGCTTCTGCAGTTACTCATAAGCTTTTGTTGACTGAGGTGATTGCCTCACTCTACCTAATGAGACAATTAGTTTCATTCACTGCAAATTGATGGTTGAAGGGTACTGACTGGCTAAGGGGCTCAACATTTGACTTGAGGGGAACTGCCATGGCTTTGATTTTTAAACTGGGACTCTGGGCTTTTTCGCACTTGCGGGGGGAAATGGGGCGTTCTGATACTTACCAGGCTGGTGCGCGCCCTCCGCTGATCCACGCTGATCCGGAGCAGTGCGTGCCCACGCTTCACACTTCTCCAGGGATGAAAATGGTGCTTTCCAGTTGGTGGAGGCTCTCCACCAACCGGAGAAGCTCGCCAGCCTACAGCCCACCCCCAGAAGATTTGCAGGCTCGCGCTGCCACGAGCCTGCAAATCTACACTTAGTGCAGTGACGGACTGGGCGCGCTGAGCTGTTGAAAGTCCTATTTTAAGCTGTCTTTCAATAGCACGGTGAACCACCAGTTCTGGTCGTTCTGGAACGGGCTGAAGTCCTGACATACATAAAGTATGCCCCCAAGTGCAGACGTCCTCACTGGAGGACGCTCTGCCCCGTCTCTAAATCAAAGTGCGGAAAAGGCCTCTGTCTGTCTGTCTGTCTCTCTCTCTCTCTCTCTCTCTCTCTAATTTTTCCATCCACCCATCTACCTACCTAGCTAGCTATCTGTCCACAAATATACTCCAGTTTATATGTAGGGTTATAGCTGAAATAGCTAACACATTCAAAACATTGGTCAGATTACTGTTAATACTTTTCAGGAAGATCACACAGAGACACATTGTACTATCAGGTGTTTCATGTATCAGTGCATGTTCCCTCAGTCCATGAAAGTAGGGCCATGCTTTCAGTGAAAGTGCCCTGTACATTGTGCTTGATTCATCAGAGTTCTCAACTGAGTGGAGGTCCCTAAAAACCTCTTTTAGAGTTCCTTATAGGCACATTAGCTAGTTATGGAAAACACAGTGACAGCTATAGGGGTAGAACCACATGCTATGACTTTTAAGGTGGCTAAATGTATGGCTGCTCTGTCCTTTTCATCACAGCTTACTTACCCTTGCAAGTAATAAGAGAGTGAGTCTATAGTCTCTCCATCATAATACATTGGTATCTTTTATATGAGAAAAGGCAGAATTTGTATGTGGCAATATTTGGTGTTGGAAGAAGCCATGTGGTTGCGTTCAGACTGCTTGGAGCATCAGTTCTTCATTATTTTAAACTTGTTTGATTTCTGTTGTGCACGGTTAATGGATGGAGCTTGAAGGGAAGATACAAGTCAGTGATGACTTGATGGTAACATTGGTTTCCATGGAATTTCAGTGCATAGATGGACCTCCTGAATGTCCTTGGGGTTCTCTAGGGCATTTCTGTGCCAGGTAGAAGGGCAAGTTCCATGCATGCCTACTGGTGTAAAAACGTTGGTATCTATCATAAAGAGCACACCAGTGTTCAGTGTCGATATGGGTGGCTTTATGTTCTTAGAGAAGCAAAGGTATCAAAACATCTGTAACAAGAACAACAACATGTAAATGCCTGACTCTTAATTTACAAGAAACAAGTAGCTATATTTTGATTTACTGTCATGAATCTGAGGAAGAGAGATTTTTGTTGTTGTTTTTTTAAAGTTGGCAGACCAACTCCAACAGATAGTGGTTCGTTACAGTATATCTGTTTGCTGCTTTTGAAAGAAAACTATTACATTCCGTGTTTGTCACTGTTTCATTATGTGCTATGAAAAATGAATTGATGCTGCTGTATTTTAAGCAGATATTCTGAAGAACATCACTATTTATGAGTCATTATGTGTTCAGAGTAATTCAGGGGTAATTGCTGAACTTGGCTAACTTATCACGAACTGTTCTATAGCATTGGGCATAGGAAATGCTTGATTGTTGACGTTCAGTAAAGTAGAATTCTCACTACAGTGGAATGAACTTCAGATAAAAAAAAAAAAAAGTGGGGGGATCTCCCTTATCAAATGGCAGGTTTCGTGTGCTAGAAATCAAGTTCCCAGGAAAACCGTTCTAAGACTGGAAGTAAATGGACTGAGGTGTTGGGCAAAATGGGGAAGAGTTTAAGATGCCATCCAAGCAGCCACTATCTTGGCCTGTGTATATGCTCTCTTACTAAGAAAAATATCTGCATTCTCAAAGGTGTTGCCATTTCTCTACCTTTACTAATACATTTTTAGTCTATAACTCAGTCTATTAATATCATTTAGATTTTGCAGGTTTGTGAACCAAACAGAAGGCTAGACTCTCTGTTACCTAATTCTATCTATACTTTCAGATACTTAGAAACTGAATGTTTCTATTTTCCACATAACAAAGATTTCACTTGTCTAACCTGGCAAGTTATTCATTTCCTTAGCACAGTGCTGCTCAGTTCTGCACTACTCATTTCATCTTGTTGCTAGGAAAATCAATGGCTTAAGTAAGCGCACTGAGCTCACAGATTCAATTTCACCTCAACTTCCTCTGTTGTTTATAGCTTACCCTACCTTTGGTAACATTTGTTTGGAAGAGAACTATTAACGCAGTGTTGGAGGGGAGTTAGTAAAACAGAGCCATAGGAACAGAGTCCCCTTTAGAAAAAGAGACTTTGTAGTGTTAAGAAGCCAAAAGCTACAAGGAAGCTGCTAAAGGATAACAATCCATGGGGAGGTAGATTTGAAAACGATTTGGAATTTATCAGTCATCCAGCTTCATTAATGCTGTGGGATCCTCATCTTAAATGTGCGAATGTTTCCTCTCACACAGAACTGATCTGAGTGGATTTCTGTGTCAGACAAGAATTTTTTCCTTGGAGGCTTCAGGCTGCTGAACCTTCCCCCATGCATTTGAATTGAGAAAGGGTAGCCTGGTGAATGCCAGGGCTCAGGAGGGCTGAATTTCATCTCTCTGGGTAGGCAGATGTCAGGTCTGCTGGATCTATTCTGTTGCTGCTGTTTTTCACTAGAATTCTGAGATTCACCATTTGGAGCCAGGGGCAAAATAGAAGTAGATGGTTGTGCATTAAAAATTAAGAAATCAAAAACTTCTACCTAGGAATATGTAATATATACCAGAGTCAGGTTCACAGATCCTTACACCTCAAAATCCTTAACCGTGCTTTCCCAGTTTTCCCTCAACAGGTTTTCTAGCTATTGTTGGAAACTAGGAGTTAGAAACCCACAAATCTACAAATCAGCCAGAGATTGATTACTAATAATAAATGTATGCCTATGCCTATGGAAAGATATCTCACCAATGGCATGACATTTCCATGGTGGTAGGATTTTGTCTTCCTGCGAACCAAGAAGCTATGCTGATGGTAGCAGTGCTGCTGTTAGGATCTCCCATGTCAGACAGGTTTTTTCTGAGGAGCCAAATATGGCAAACAGCTACTGGGCAGCAACAGTAGTAGGGTGTGACACTAGCAGAGGATCTCTCAGAGACAATGGCAGTGGCACCATAGCTAACACTTGTAAATACTGCACAGAAGGATAAACTCTTTTTCAATGTCTTTTGCCATGAAAATGGATGAGACAAACCAAAGTACAAGAAAAATCCATGGTCCCAGGTCTGAGCAGGGCTGTTGATAACTTGGTGACTTCAAGCTCACTCCTTCATGGGATCACCGTAAGTCAAAGTCAACTTGAGGGAAGTTAACAACAACAACATAGATAGATACAATTCTTGCAGTGGAGTATTACTCTTTTGTAGCTTATCATTGCAAAAATAGCTAAAGGAGGTTCTCAGTTTGAATAAAACATCCAGAATACTGCAAAAATGGAGAGAAGGGAAAACAGAGCAATCTTGTGCTGTCAGACTGAGTTCTGTGTGACTTCTTCCCAGCACAGTATTTATAGGATTATAGCAAAAAGTCTGTGAGCCTGGGTGGGAATTACCCTTCAAACAGGTCATACTAAGTACATTTTTAGCTACTACATTTTGTCATTTCTGCTACACATAAAAAGTATGACACACAACACAAAACAGCCCAATGTTTTAATGAATGCCTGCACTGTGGAAATAGATTCTTTACAAGTAATAATAATACATTAGTTGTATAATACATTATCATAACAAATGTGTTAGCTGTAAAGAATGTGCTTTTATTCACAAACCCAGAAAGTTCACTATTGAAAAGAAAAAGTTTATTCTGCTACTTTGCATTAACTCATCTTTCACTATTTATTTACTAAAATAGTTATATCCCACCCTTTATCCAAAGATCTCAATATAGCTTACAAAAAAATCAATTTAAAACAACAAATAATTATAAAAAATAAAATATTAGAAATATATTCAAGAGTTTCTCAATTTTAAAAACAGACAGTTTAAAGTCAGTTAAAACAATCTTGAATAATATAACCATAAAACATTTCGAGGCTGAAAAAAATCAGGTTGGCCTAAAGGCTTCAATAAGAAGCCAGGTTTTAACTTGGTGCCAATTCCAATGCTTGTGCCAATCAGGCCTCCAGGAAAAGGAAATTCCACAACAAAGATGCTTCTGTAGAAAAGGCCCTCTCCCATGTCCTACCATTATGCATTTTCCCTACAGATGGGACTGATAGATCTCAGTTCTTGGGCAGCACTCACTCAAGTACTGAGGTCCTGAGCTATTTAGGGCTTTAGATATTATTGTTAGCATCTTAAATTCAGAATGGAAACATGCAGTGCAGTAGTCTAACGGTAAATTACCAATGCATGGACTACTGTGGCTAAGTTATCCCTGTCCAGAAAAGGTTCTAGCTTGCAGACCAGTTGAAGCTGTCCCCAGGCACTCCAAACCACCAAGTCTCCAGTGACAAGGATGTGACTCCAGTGACAAGGATGGACAAGGGTACTTCTAGACTATGCATCTGCTCCCTCAAGGGAAGTGCAATCTCATCCAGGGCAGGTAGCTTACCCAGTTCCCAGACCTGAAAGCCACCAAGCCACAGAGCCTCCATCTTATCAGGATTCAGCATCAGTTCATTCACCCTCATCTAGCCAATTACAGCATGCAGGCACCCCCAAAGCCCCAGCTAGTCTGACAACAAGGAGAACTGATGGCACTTCACCGCAAAACTCCTAATGACCTGTCCCAGCAGCCTCATATAAACAGTTGAACAGGAAGAAAGACACAACAGCTATGGGCCTGACCATGTCTCCCAATGCCATTTTCTGGAACTGACCTTGAAGAATCACTGTAAAACATTGCCTCCCATTCCCAATCCATCCAGTCCAGTGAGATACTACGATCAATGTTGAACTCATCTGCAGATACACAAACAGAGAAGGATAATGTGTACTTCTCAATATCAATTAAGCGCCTTTTTACCATTCTACAAGAATCTATAAATCCCCTAAACTTTTGATACCTTCACTCAATGTGCACTGCACATTTTTGTCCAATCCATACAGAGAAATAAGTTCTGATAGGTTGGCTCCAGGTGAAGGTAGTCAAGATTTGTTTCCATCAAAATCAATAGGAGCCAGGTTAACCTGGGCCATTTCCACACTAGCCTGTTATAGAGCTCTTATTACTCTTTCAACATCCTATGGAATCCTGGAGTTTGCAGTTTAGGGAGGGGCTGGCCGACCCCTCCCTAAACTGCAAACCCCAGGATTCCATAGGATGTTGAAAGTGGAATAACAGCGCTATAACAGGCTAGTGCGGAATGGCCCTAGATTCAACTAACTTTGGTTGGCTCCAATCCAGAGTGTTCAGTAGGTTTTATTCTCAATGCATGCTTCCCTGGTAAGCACCATAGAACAAATTAGGACTCATTTCTGAACAAGCATCAATCATATTGTGAGTTTTAATTTATATTGATTTAAATATCTGATATATTCTGACATGGAAACATTTTTTCCATGTCACTAGGGTGTTAACACCACATCAGATTTAGCTGAAATGTTCTGCTGTGTTGGTTGTATTAAGTATGCCTGATTTGCAAATCCTATTCTCTTTCAGAAAATAATTTTAAAATGCAGTCTTGGGTTAATTTAAGTTCAGTCCAGATTGGATTGACTCTTCTGTCTATCCAATCTAATATTAAAAATCAAATTTATATTATATCACCTCTTCCCTGTTTTACTCTTTTAGAGTATTTTACCTTTCTCAGTGTGTATTTGTGTGTGTGTTTAGGCGCTGTAAAACTGTTCAGAAGCCTGCAGTCTAGCACACTACAATACTTGCATGTGTGTGCGTGTGTGTGTGCACACATGCGTGCACGCGCATACTCTCTTTCCAGACAAAACAATCTTTCATTTAATTTGATGGCTCAGTTTTGAAAAAACGTAACCAAATAAGGAATACTTTGAAAGTATGTAATTGTTCTGTAGTGTTCAACGGTGCTTGAATTATCTCTTTAAAATCCACAATGTTTAAAGTAAGCAATATCTGGCACACTGACCTTGTTTTGTTGTTTAACTGTCAGGAGGAAACAGGCTTTGATTTTTTTCCCATTTAACAATGGCTTAAAAAATAATTTTGCCTATAATTCCATGCTTACTAAATACAGTGAAATCTCTTTCTATTCCCCTTTAGGCTAACATTAACCTTATCCTGTCCCATGGATCTGAAGAATTTTCCCATGGATGTACAAACATGTACAATGCAACTAGAAAGCTGTAAGTAATCAGATGTTGTTTCTTTATCTCTTTTTTTCCTCTTAAAAATATACACCATCCCTGAATATTGTGACCTTCTGAGATGCCAACATTTAATCAAACTTTTATGCCACCATAACATCATGGTTTGTGACATTCTGCTTCGGATGTGCATGATCTGTGCCTTAACTGCTGATGCAGCAAGCCTATTCTAGTGGCTGCTATTTCTTCCCTTTAAAAAACAAAAAGAACTAGCTGAATGAAATTTAAACTTTCCCTCTCACATTTTAATTGAGCCCTAGTAACTAGCCTCAATACCAGAGATATTTTCAAATGACAGTACTAGATGTTCTCAGTCTTGATCTTTGGAGGATATTACCTAGGGTGGGATGAATATTCCAGATTCTGCATTATACTTTGTCAGTATGTTGATATATTTCCTTGCTTGCTTTATTCAAATGCCAGTTTGGTATGGAGGAAGTTTAAACCCCACTTCTTGTTGCAGGCATGAAAAAAAGTTCCTATTAGCTATTAGCTTTTCCAGTGTGGAAATTCCCCATTTCACCCTAACAGTAGTAGCTGTACTAAGTAGTAATAGTAATGGTGGTGGTGGTGGTGGTGATGATGATGATAATGATGATGATAGTGATGTCTTGCCTTTTCTACCAAAAAGCTACTCAGTTGTTCCTTGGTTCAGGAAGTAAGGTGTCAATTGAAGAAAACAGAAATAGCAAAAAAACCCCAGCCATATTCAATATAAACAGATACTTTAAGCAATCATCTACTTTGGCCCTGAAACAATATACAGCCTGTGTCACTCAGAATAGACTGTACTAGGTTTGATTGCTCAAAGATCTGACTTGCTAAAAGGCAGTTTTATATGTTCATATGTCCAGTTCTATTTTTTCAAAATGTCAGTCACAAATTCTGACTTGTTTTGCACAGTCTGAGATATTAAGATGACTGAAGAGTCTAAGGAGATATTGTATTTTGTAAGTCTCTGAGCAGAGTAATCCTATATGTCTACTTGCCTTCACTTCATCCTTAAGGAGTTATTTCCACGGTCTTAGGGTTATTACTTAAACCTTTGCAAAGAGCTTCCTATTTTGGAGGCCAGTTTTTCAATTTGGATCCAGGCTTGGTTCAATATGGATTGATTCATACCTGATCTAACCCACAACCATGAATCCAAATCAAAATTTAGAAATCCAGATTCCTGATCCCTTCATTGATGTATATTTGGAAACCAAAACTGTAACAACTTCCCTCCCCCTATCCTGTCTTCATGAAATCTGGAGAAATAATACATCCTAAAGAAAGGATTGAGCCTGCCAAATTACATATGGAGGGGGATGGACTACTTACCTTTAAAGTTTAATCCTCCTTCCCCCTTCAATTGCAGTGCCTGTCTGGCTGCCCCCCCCCGCCAAAAAGAAAATATATCTTTTTAAATATACACTCAGCTAAATGCTCCGTCTTGCCAGCTCATTGCTGCATACCCTCCAAAATTTCACAGATAAATAACCTGGGCACATGTGGCCAAGCAACATCAGAAAGTGGTCAAGATTACAAAACTAATGAATGAAGAAGAACACACAAGTTAGGTGAGGCTGCAGCAGTTTGTTTTTATCTGACTTCACTAGGAAGGGCAAGACTCTGCCCTTTCCTTCCCTCTTTCCATTGCTGAGTTGATTGAGTGAAAACTGTTTTTTTTTTTTAACTTTGAGCTCAGTTTGCAGCAATTGAAATAAACCAGAATGAGAGGGGAAAGCAGGAGGAACAGAGAGAAACAGGGACATTTTAAAAGCAGCTGAAAAGTGGGGTGACAGAGGATTAATCAGGACTGTCTCTGCCAAATTGGGACACATGGAGGGTATATTGCTACTCTTAAACTGATATTATTCTTGCCATTTTGGGATTACCTTCTTAGAGACCTTAAGACTCCAAGAGCCCTCAAACTGTACAGCTAAAGAACTTCACCAAAGAAGACTTAAGCCATTTCCGCACTAGCTTGTTATAGTGCTATTATTCCACTTTCAACATCCTATGGAATCCTGGGGTTTGCAGTTTCGGGAGGGGCCTTTGAGGATTCCATAGGATGTTGAAAGTGGAATAACAGTGCTTTAACAAGCTAGTGCAGAAATGGCCCTAGTTAAAGAGTAGGAGTAATTTAGTTATGCAAAATACTGCATCGACATGGGTGAAGTACTGCACCAGCATAAGTAGACATTGGGTGGGCGAGCAGTAGTGCTTGGTAGAGGCAAACAGGCAGGATGGCTATTATGAAGAATGGACCAGCAGGCAGCTGAAACAAATACACTCTTGCAAGGCAGTGTAATCTCCTTACATGGCATTTTCCTTTCAAAAGGGCACCTGGAGCATCGCACGATTGTGAAGATCAATCTGCACGATGCACTCACAATCGTACAATGCTCCAGGGGCCGGCAGGGGCCAATTGTGCACCTTTTCATTTTTGGCTAGAAGCTGGAAATGGTGCGCAATCGCGCATTGCTCCCGGGCCCTGCACAAACTTACCTGGCGTGTGGAGCCTCCGGAGCCACGCCGGTCGCGCTTCCTGCCCCAGTGCAGCCTGAGAAGGTCCCAGGCTACACTGCGGAAGGAAGAGCCAGGGCTCTCATGTGAGCAGGCAGCTTGTGTAGAGCCGAAGGACCCTGGACTCAGGAGCCTCTCGCCAGAGGCTGCTTGCGCGGTCCCCGCACCCCAGTGCCAGAAGAAGATAAGGTGCAGAAAAAGCCCAGGTGTCATACTGGAATCCCAAATGTTCAGAGGTGAAGTACTGCTGCATTCACTATTGCAACAACACTGGGAAGAGCAATTGTAGTTGGCAAAGGCAGGCAGGCAGGCAAGCTTTTGGCTAAGGTTCACAAGAGGGTGGTGGCTAGTCAGCTGCAATCACTCTTGGAGGATACTGATTATCTGTATTATTGTATCACTGATTATCATGAGACTAAATTGGCCATGGTCACCTGGACAGATGTGTTTTATGAATCAAGGAAGTGTGACTCTGTGAACTCTAACCAATCTTGCCTTAGTTTTGATAACATTGGACATTGTATCTTTCTGAACCAGCTCCACAAGTTGAGTCTTGCAGGCATAATGCTTGTGGTTTCACTCTTCTTTGTAGAGTCAGTTTCAGAAAGTGACATTGGAAGGACCATTTTTGAACCCTTGATTCTGAACTGTGAGGCTCTATCAAGTGCTATATGATTCCCACTTCCAGAATTTTATTTAGCATCTAGATGAAGGCTTTGGAAGGTGTCTTTAGAGGTACTGGAAAAAAGGCCATTTCTGCACGGGGTGAGGGAATCACCCCGTGACACTACTCACCGGACATTTGGGCTCTCTGGTCCAGTCCATGCTTCTCCAGAGCAGTGTGTGGCTGCCATTCCGCACTGTTCCGGGGATGAAAATGGCAGCTTCCAGTTGGTCGAGGGTCTCAACCAACCGCTGAAGCCCTCCAGCCTAAAGCCCGCCCCGAGCCTGCGAGCCTGCGAATCTGCATGAGAGAGCAGGCTCGCAGTGGTGTGCTCTATGATTTTGAAAGACTTGTTTCTAGCAGTCTTTCAAAAGCACGCTGGACGACCACTTGGGGTCGTTCTGGAGCGGGCTGGGGTGTGGATCTACGTTAAGTAGGCCCGACCCAGTCCGCTCCCAGGTGCAGACGTCCTACCTGGAGGACGCTCTGCCCTGTGTTAAAAACCCCTTGTGGAAATGGCCAATGTTTCATCAGTGCATTGGTGATATGCCACTCTGTCTGCCTATAACGTATGAATCAAATATGTGCCTAAAACTTCAGTTTTGCCTGGTATACTAGCTACAGCTGCTCCTGGACAGCCTGGCCACAGTGCTGCAGACATCAGTAGCCTCAAAGTTGGATCACTACAATACATTAGGTATGGTATGGTATAGGATTTCCCTTAGTGTTGGTCTAGAGGTGGCAACTAGGACAGAATGCAGCTATTTGGCAGCTGTGGATGCCACTGTAAACACCAGCATGTGTTTCGTTGAAGAGGGTGCACTTGTTACCTATTTGCTATCGGCTTTAATAGTACTATAGTACAAAACTCTGAACATGAACATATCCCTGAACATTTGGGACTGAAATACTCAAGGACCTCCTTTAACCTGCCTGATCACTAAGGCCATCTGAAGAGATACGTCTGACTCTTATACATACGGAAACCGAAACCTCTAAGAGTAGAACTTTTAGTGTCTCATCTCCTGTCTTTCACCTTTATTTTCTGTTTTTGATGTCTGCTAAAGACTTTCCTTTTTTATGTAAATACTTCCTGACTGAAAATTATATTCCACCCACAGCCTAACTGATGTTTTTGTTTATATTGTAATTTTCTACACGTCTGTTTTAACTTATTGTATACACTTTGATGTGGAATGGTTTAACAAATCCCATATGAAATAGGATAAAATATATCCATACATGGAAAAGTAAGTTTCACTGTGTTCAGTGTGCCTTATTTCTAACTAATGGTGAATAAGACTTCAGCTTCATGACATATTTCTTCACTCACCCACTCCAAAATTGGTTTTATCATAGGCAGAGTGGACCTTCATTTGGTATTATCTGGGCAGAAGATTTTCAGTGTCTTGAAAAGTGCAATAGTTAATCTAATTTCCCTGATCTTGGAAGCTTAGCAGGACCTGTCCTGGTTGGTACTTGGATGGGAGATTGCCTCTGAATGACAGATGCTGTAGGCTGCATTTCAGAGGAAGAAACTGGCAAAATCACCTCTGAGTATTTCTTGCCTAAGAAAACCCTATGAAATTAATGGGGTCATCATAAGTCGACAGGTGACTTGTAGGTACACACATACGCACACTGAAAATAACATGATTGGCTTGGAGCATTATGCATCATCTTCAGGCATCAAAATCTCTTGAGCTGACACCAACCACAAGTATCTACATAGTTATCACCACGAATTTCACACTTGGAACTGTACTTTCATTGGTATCATGTAGTTCACTGTGACAAAAGGAATGATTATAGCACTTCTTGTGAGTTAATCTAATATCTCTTCCACTGATGCTTTCCCACTCAAAACAGAAAGTTTTAACTGTCACGATTTCTCTTTCTTGGCTACAGTGTGTATACCACTTTGTTGTTACCTAATTAAATATGATTTGCTAATTCTAGTTGGCTACACCATGAACGACCTGATATTTGAGTGGATGAGTGACGCTCCAGTGCAAGTAGCAGAAGGCTTGACTCTGCCACAGTTTATTTTGAAAGAAGAGAAGGAACTTGGTTATTGCACAAAACACTACAACACTGGTGAGCTTTTGTTTATCCTTTAGCATAATAACTAGCTCCAATATTGATAGAAATGGTGTAAGCTGAATGACAAAAGGCAAAACTTGAAAACATTCTGTTTTCGCATTGCAGTTCCCCAAATCCACCAGGAACCATGGTGGGTGGGGTAATCCAGGAACTGTAGCCCACAATATAACTTTTCCAAGTTTTGAGCGGCTTATATGAAATCTAATGTGGACAGTGCTGTGCTTCAAAAGTTCATGCCCTCAAGGTCAAACTACAGTTGGTCCTCCACTTTTGCAAGACTAAGGATGCTTGTGAAAGTAGAAAAATTCTAAATAAGATTTTAAAAGACCACTCACCTCCTAGGACCAAGCAGCTGCCCACAGCAGTGGCGGCTGATCCAGCTCCTCACCTTGCCCTTGCCCTTCTGCCCTTCTTCCCATCCTTCAACAGAACCTCCTCTATCTTTTCTTACTTCCCACCTCATGATCTGAATCCCACTTCCTGCTTTTCCCCTTTCTCATCCTTCATCAGCACCTATTCTTCCTTCTCTTCCTTCACACTCTGTGAGAAGAAGAGGAGGAGGAGCTACATACTCATGAATAATCAAATATATGAAAGGGAAACCTGCAAAAGTGGAGGGCCAACTGTACTGTAACTTTGAAATCCATCAATTATTTTGTAGAACCTCCTTGCTTTTAAGCAGTTAGAGGTAACAACTTTTCCCTATTAGAGGAAGCATTCCAGCATATGCTTCCCCAAACTGCTATCTGAGGAGGTATAATTTAAGGCAGAGGCAGTTTTGGTGCTTAGCTGGTTTCCAGAGTGCTAATATTATGGCTGGAAACACTGCTAAAATGACATTATTGTAATCACTTCATGTTGAGTGGTTTGAAGCCAATATGTTGAATTTCCCACAATGCCCTGGACAACACCATGTCTGAGACATTATGAGAAATATGAAATGGCATCTGTCCAAGCTTGGTAGCAATCAGAGCTTGGAAAAACCACTTTTAAAACTACAATTTTCAGTATCCCGCAGCCTTCAGGGATTCCAGGAGTTGCAGTTCCCCAACATAACACTTCTAGGCTTTGCTAATTCTTTGTGCATAAATGTGAAATCTAAGCACCACCTCCAATTCATTGTATGTTTTTAATTTAGCCTTTCATGTTGAATCTCACTGTCTGGGCTACCCTAAATAAATTGATCATACCTGGATACTTGTCCTCTAGGACCTGAAGCATTGCCACGGTCACCTTCAGTGAATAAACAGGCCCAGTATTGTGATTTTAAAGTTATTCATTTTAGAAGGTTGGCAATTCATACTCACAAAGTCTTCAATCCATGACAGAGTCAGATGAGCTGAAACTCAGTTAAAATGAGAGGTTTAAGTATATCTGATGTGGTGCTGAACTGTGGCCAGGAAACATAAATATATCACAGCATTTATGTGGACCCTTAAAGACCAATAATTTTTTTATGGCAGAAGCTTTTGCTTCAGCTCCATCAGATGGATGAAGTCTTACCTTACCAGATTGACACTCAATCTGAAATAAAGTGAAGCATTAGGAATTGGATTACAGGAGGGGTAGCCTACAGGCTTCATGTGACCCCTGAAGCTGTTTGGGAGCCCCAAAGTCCCCATGCCCTCTACCCACTCACTCACAATTTTTGGTCTTGAAATTTTTAGTTCTCCCCAAAGCCTTGAGGACAATCATCTCCAATTTTAAAGAAAAATCCCTAGAGGCTTAAAAAATAGGGGTCAGTGCCCCCATATTGCAGCAGAATAAGCAATAGAATCATGACTAAATCTGGGAAATTTGGAGGCAAAAAAGTTCCAGCCCATCCCCTTCCCCACTGGAGGTGGTAAGCTTTTGTGATTTAAGGCTAGTTTTGGGACTAAAAAGTTTTGCTGGTGACCATGATGAGACAAAATAATTGGTGGAAAATTTGATTTAGTGATGTTTTGTGAATGCAGTAGATATGTAAAACAGTGAATGCCCATTTCCACACACGATTGTAGCCAGACTCCACAAATAATCAGGAGAACATCCTAGAAGCCCCTAACTCCACAAGTAGAGGTGCATGTCTCTTGCCATGAGGTGAAGTCCAAAGACTCTGCCTTTGTTCCAGTATCTATCTCCAATGTTACTCCAGGATAAGACTCCTCATTAACTAGCTAGCAAGAGATGGGTAGCAGAGGGGGGACTCTTAGTGAGATAAAGCAAAAGAATGTGGGGCTACTGTTGATATAGCTAGGCTACTGCCAGATATATTTACAGTTGAGTGCTGCTACCTGTTTTGACAAGGGATACCCAAAGTCTTTGTGATACCCAAAGTCTTTGTGATACAGTATCCAGGAGGTCTGAGCTTGTACAAAGGGGGAATCTTGGAATTAGAATAATAGAATATTAGTGTTGGAAGGGACCACAAGGGCCATCCAGTCCAACCTCCTGCCATGAAGAAATATATAGCAAAGTACCCCTGAAAGAGGCCTGTCTTGATCCCCTTTGTGCCCGCTTGAGCTCTATGTCATTCTATGCTGAAGCGCACGGGCGGGGGGGGGCGATGAGGACGGTCTGCCCCGGTGGCAATTTTTGGGAGGTGCCCCATGTGAAGCGGCCACACCCTGCTTGATGCGGCCATGCCCCCACGCAACACGGTCAAGCCCTCATGCGACGTAGCCATGCCCCTGGCGCAGCCACACCCTTGTGTGACATGGTCACGTTCCTGTGTGACGTGGCCATGCCCCTGCCCCTCCACCCCCCTCACCGCGTCCCCCCTTACCTGAATTCCAAGCTATGCAGCTGATTCTATGCTTGCTTAGGCCATTTTGACCCCACACTGTTCTAGTGCTATTATTCCTCTTTCAACATCCTGTGGAATTGTGAGGTTTGTAGTTTACTGAAGCCAAATTTCTCTCTGGCTAAGAATTCTAAAGGTCTCTCCCTAAACTGCAAACCCCAGGATTCCATAGGAGGTTGAAAGTGGAATAATAGCACTAGAACAGTGAAGTGAGGAAATGGCCTTAATCTTGTTGACAGCATTCTGTATACAAGTGTTTCAGGGGAACAGCGCAAAAAGGATGTGCTGTTCCTGGGCTGTATTAGGGGCTGATTCAATTCTCTATTCCTGGCACTTGCACACTCTTTCAGTGATCAAAGAAAGAAAAAAATTTTTTTCCATTAGTGTCGTTGGTAAAATTGGTGGAAACAAAATGGTCTCACTGAAAACTCCCTGAAATACTTCTTGCCCTCTGCTTCTCTGCCCTCTGCCTTGCAAGCTGTTATAATAGCTCCCTGGGACCCTGGGAAATGTAGTTTCTCAGGCTGGCCAAGTTTTTGGTATATAAATCAAGCACCCTGAAAATACATGACCTAGGATGCTTCTGATGTGAAAGAGTCTTGAGACATGTAGTTTCCAAGGCACCTGGCATCCCTGCTAAGTATCTGAGCTCTCAGATACAATTTCTAGGTTCTCTGGTACCTGGGCAGTGTCATTGTAGCTCTTGGCGTGTTAGGGGAGAGTTTGGACTAGATTCTGAGCCAACAAAAATAACTTTTAGCAGAGATCCCATTCAATCTGAAATAAAGCCAAGCATTAGGAGTTCATAAAGCCAAGCATTAGGAGTTCATAGGGGTTTTTGGATGGGTTGGTGGGTGGGGAGGATGGGTTATGTTTTAATTGTTTTTAATGTATTGATGTATTGTTGTAGTACCGCCTCGATCCGTCGGGAGAGGCGGGATATTATTATTATTATTATTATTATTATTATTATTATTATTATTATTATTATTATATTCAAAGTCAGGCAATGAATTAGAAACTTTGACAACATCACAAGCTTTGATGGCCAAGGACTCAAACCCTGTTCAGTTTTTCTTGAGCAGCTTATTTCTTTGATACTGATACCATCACACTGAAAACATGATACCAAATGCCCTGATCCCCCTCATCAAGTATTTGAAATTTGAATCTTCAGGAATAAAGAATGTTTATCATTTTTAAAAATCATTTTTTAAAAAATGGAAATCTGCAAAACAGATGTAAGTCCCTCTGCTACTGCTTGCAGTATTAAACTCTGTCCAAGAATACAAATGGAAAAATTGTGTTATCGTCAGTTATGTGTCAAGTGATATAAAAGTCTCAAGTGACAATACAGAGGTCACCAGTGAGGAAGTGAGCTGAAATAAGAATTTATGCAGTATTTTCAAGTGCTTGCTGAAGGAACAAATCCAAAATGAATGAATAATATCAGACATTTCAAGATCCATGTGCCTAAGGCAGTTAATTTATGCTCGTAATAAAATAAGATTAAAATGTACAAAAAGTGATTTATAAAAGCAATTTCATGTTCTAGGAAAATTTACATGCATTGAAGTAAAGTTTCATTTGGAGCGTCAGATGGGATATTATTTAATCCAGATGTACATTCCTAGCCTGCTGATCGTCATTTTGTCCTGGGTTTCTTTCTGGATCAACATGGATGCTGCTCCAGCCAGAGTTGCCTTGGGCATCACCACAGTCTTGACAATGACCACTCAGAGTTCAGGCTCCAGAGCTTCACTTCCAAAAGTAAGGCTTTCTCCCTTTCTCCATTGCTTAGTAATGGAAAGCAGTGGACACTAGATCATCCTTTGTGTCATAGTTTTTTAATGGTTTCATGTATTGTGATTGCCAATTAGCCTAATTCTTTTAATGTTCTATGGTAGTGAGATTTATGGTTTGTATTCAGTGGTGTCATTTTAGTAGTACAAGACTTGTGGAAATCTCTTTTGCATTTGCTCAAACGTCAAATCCAGTACTCTGATCCCCAGTTCACAAGCTGTTTCCCAAACCATTGCACAACTCACCGCAGCTTATCTGGCTCAGTGTTGCTTGTATTGGTTGTGTAAGTGGCTTTGTTAGTATTTGTACTTGTGACAATGGAACTACATCCTTGTACTTTTTCTGCCAGCTCAAGAGTGGATATAGAATCCTTTCAATTTCATTTGTTTGGTTTGATGTGAGAGGGAGGAGTTCAAACACATAATGTCACACATAGAAGGAAGAGTCTAGGATTAGAATGCATTCTAACAAGCAGTATTGCTTTGTTTGACATATGATGTTACATCTTAATGATCTGGGAATAATGGGAGATATTCTGTCCATTTCATGCCGCACACTCTGCAGTGCTAATAAACCCAACAGGGCTGCAAAAATCTAGCAATGTTACTTCTGCTCCATAGATTCTGTTTTGCTCCTGTGTTTTCTCCAACTGGACAGGTTGCTGTGGAAATCAAGGAGCGGACATTAGGAAAGCTCCTGTGAGATGACTGTAGTTCTCCATTGATTTGCAGCTGGGCAAATTCATTTGGGGCTTTTTCAGCAATGAGTCTCTGTTACAATGCTGAACTGCACAATGGCCAATCAGAAATCTTACTGTAAATGTGACTTCATTGACTTTTTATTGTAAATTGTGGAACAACATGGCTTTGATGTCTGTGGGGTGGTGAATACACACCCGCTTTTAGTCTGAATTTTAAGCTGCTATCCAAGGTGCTGAGCTCCTTTTGGAGATGGGGTTCAGGCACATTTGGTAAAAACTTGAGATAGAGAGAGAGATTTTTCAGTGGCTGCTCCCAGGCTATGGAACTCTCTTCCACAGCAAGTTTGATTGGCCCCTTCTCTGTTTTTTTTTGCAACAGCAAACAAGGAGTTTTTTTTATTATTATTTAGGCAGACCTCTGGTTGTTAAATTCATGTGGCAGAAGAGTCTTTAATGGGTGTGCTGTGATGTTATCTTTATTATTATGTTTTAAATTTGGGTTTTGAACTGTTTTAATGTTGTGCCTTTAACAGAATTTATTGTGTTTAACTTTTATGCAATAAGATTTTAGCCACAGTATATTTTATATTTCTGTAAACTGACTTGGGTTCCATACTAGGAGAAAGGCAGGATAGGTAGGTAGGTAGGTAGGTAGGTAGGTAGGTAGGTAGGTAGATAGATAGATAGATAGATAGATAGATAGATAGATAGATAGATAGATAGTTTGATAGACCTGGCACAGATTCTCCACCTCACTGAAATTAGACCCACCCACTTATCTTGACTATAGAAAGCCAGAGAATATGCCAGAAACATTTTCAATAGAGGTATGTGTGATTAGAACTGCAGGATCAATAACCTGCTACACAGCTCTGTGATAATAAGATGCATCCTTGGTTATAGCCAACAGCAGCCAGAAATGGTATAATGTAAAGAACTACTAGATCACCAACTGGTCCAAAAACACTAATTAGACCTGTAAATCTTGGCACAGGAGTGATGAGCAAGAGGAAGGCCAATGCAAAGACAGACAGTTTCCAAAAGAAGTACATCAGAGAGGTGGGGGAATGTCACATTTTCAATGCAGGCAGCAGGGAAGGGAACTCTCTTTCCTGCTGGTAGTTGAGTAAAGAGTAGGGGAGCTTAATGAACCCATCAGGCTGTGAAGGAAGGAGTTCCTTCCTGTGATGAAATGGAGTGGGAGACCCAACAACAGAAGAATCCCATTGTTGTACTCACTACGGTGCAAAATACAAGTTATCTGATTGTCCTTTCTGCCCTTTGTTTACTGAAAAATCTCCTTAGGCTTATTATAAAAGGACACTTTAATGCAGTGGTTCTCGATTTGGAAAGGGGGTCACGAACCCATTTGAAAACATGACAAACACTATAACTCTCCTTCCAAGAAAGAATGCTGTTAACTGCCAACAAATCAACTTCGACTTAACAGCAACCCTTTGAAAGAGAGACTTCCAAGTCACCTTATCGTCAACTGCCCTGTTCATGTCTTGCAAACCCAGGGCTATGACTGCCTTGTTTGAGTTTATCTGTCCATAATGCAATCTTCTTCTTTTCCTACTGCCTTCTATCTTATCAAGCGTTATTGTCTTTTCTAGTGAATCATGACTTCTCATGATATGGCCAAAATACAATAGTCTTAGTTTAGTCATTTTGGTTTCTATGGAGAGTTCAGGTTTGATTATTCAAGTACCCATTTATTTCTCTTTTTAGTAGTCCAGGGTATCTGTAGAACCCTTTTCCAGCATTACATTTTAAAACAATTGATATTCTTCCTGTCAGCTTTCTTCACAGCCCAGTTTTCACAACCGTAAAAGAAAGAATGTGCTAAAACACAATTTTCAAAGTAAAACAGAGGAAATGAAGGGAAGGAAATAACTTCTTTTTTACTTAATTCCCAGGCTCCTTGCAGCTTTAGGTGATCCATGGACCACAGGTTAACAACTCTTGCTTTAATGTGAAGAGACGGGGTATACATTCATTAAGGAAATACATTTTGAGCATGCCACTTGGGAGGTTGGTATGAAATCTGTGGCTTATTTTTGAAACAAAAGGGTTTAGAATCAGGGGGTATTATTTTTGGTGAAAATGATCCTTTGGGCAAAGAGTGATTTGCTGATGCTCCCTTCTCCCAACAATGAAATCAAACATAGACTGGGTTCACAAGCATGCAGACAGAGCCTGTGCCCATGCAATTTTAATGCATAAAGGCTCTGCCACACTGGCAGAGGAACATGTGGGGATACACACACACTGCACAGGGCTTGGTTGTCTCCAAAGTCATGATCTCCAGTGACGATATTGGCAGCCTTTAACATAATTCCCCCCAACCCACACTCACATCATGGGCCATCTGTAAATGATAACTTAGCAATATTTTTATACGATGGGTTCTGTGGAAGTGAAGCATTTTGGTGATACTTTGACATTAGCACAGGTTTTGTTGTGTTACTTTTCCGGTGGTAAAATGCAACAGCACTGAAAAATCTGGTGACTCATCACTGTTGGTTCAATTTCCTGGCTTGTTTTGCAAAAGAGATGGTTTTTCTTATGAACTGCAGGAGGAAATCTTTTATGGATTTCAAGATGGATGTTTTCATTTCAAACATGTGAGGCTTTCTCCAGAAAGCTGTTTAGAACATAGCTAGGTCCCTTATACCAGCCCAGACTAGTGATCCATCAAGAATGTCCACTTCAGTACTTAGCTCTTTGTGAATTTCTTTATGTCACTTTTTAAAAAGTGTTTCTACTGTGGATGACAGTGGCTCTACAATGGTCCTTTTTTATCACCTGCCATGGAATCCTTTAAATGAATGGTGCCAGGATTGAACTAGGGATATTCTACATGCAAAGCATCCATTCTGTCACTGAACTTAGGGTGGAGGAGTGGTAGCTGAGAATGAATTTGAACTTTCATCTGAATGGGCTTGTGGCCAAGGAATTAATCAGAGATTGCCTTTGTTGAAGATCTATGCTTCCCCTGTAGTTCATAATGGGTAATTTCCTTGTTTGTTTTCCTGTATATCTTCTGAGGAAGAAAAATAGATACTTTACTTCATTCTGGAGAAATGTGATATTGTTGGGTATGTTGACTGGTTGTAAGGAGGGACTCATGACAAAGAATGCAGCTGTTTTTCAATGTTAATGCTGTAACCTAATATTTAGAAAGCAGAAAGATGGTTTCTCTGAAGGAGGATTATTGGTATGCAATCAGCCTTGGCTTTCTGAATACAATTGAGAAACATTGTGTGAATATCCTTTGAATTATCCCAGATGTGTATTTGTAAGACTGGGCGAGATAGCCCCAGGATGAGAAGTTTGTTCATGTTCCCTGCTGGTTGTTCTTTGTTGTTGTGTGCCTTAAAATCATTTCTGACTTATGATGACCCTAAGGTGATCCTCTCTTGGGGTTTTCTTAGTAGAGTATGTTCAGTGGAGGTGTGCCTGTGATTTTTGCTGAGGCTGAGAGAGTGTGACTTGTTCAAGGTTACCCACTGGGTTTCCATGGCCAAGTAGGGATTCAAACTCTGGTTTTCCAGTGTTCTAGTCCAACACTTGAAACACAAAACCACACTGATGATTAAATCATAGAATCATAGAAATCATAGAAACTCATAATGCTTTCTGTAAGAGATAAACTTCATGACTTGTATCAGTGTTTTGTTTATACTGAATCAGGTTTAAACACAACTAGTACAGTACAGTAATAGACAGTTTTAGTTTGTTGTTACTGAGAAATAAGTCTCATGTGCTCCCCACTCTCCAAAACATGTATTCTCTCGTATGTATATGTATATGTATGACACAGTTGGGAAAGATTCACTTTTCCGAGCTTTAGTACAGAACTGCAACCTAAACTATTTAAATCATGGCGATATGGCTCATCTCCTCAGAATTCTTTGTATTTGTACCCTTTGAAAAATAGTCTGAATGACGCCTACATCTACAGAGCTGTCCCACATGGCCTGCTGCCCCTCCTATTTGCCTACCTCGCAGCAGCAAGTGAGCTTGAAAAAAATGTTTAAATGACCTTAATGAAAGCGTTTTTCCAAATTCAGTTCCGCCATGGTGTATGAGTGATGAGAGGTGTATCTCAATAGAGAGAAGCTAATCATGGTCTACAGCTCACTCCCACCAAATTAATACCCCTTGATGTCACCCTTTAGACTTGGGTAGTGGGGAATTCTGCTGGCTTGAATGAAAGGCTTTTAACAAGAGTCCTGCTCTCTCTCTCTCTCTCTCTTTCTCTCTTGTCTCTGCCTCTCTCTCTCTCTCTGTGAATATATGCATGGGTGAGATTGTATGTTGTATCTATTTGAACCTATGCTCATAATTTTTACATGTAAAAATGTGTGTGTGTGTGTGTGTCTGCTGTTGTTGCTGCTGCTTTTGTTGTGTAGATGTTTAAGAACGGATATGTGTGGACATGAAAGTGAGTGAGTACAGGATCAACCTGCCCACTTGACCTTTGGTGTGCTCAGCCAATTTTTTTCCCCCCTCAAGGTGCCTCTACCTCTAGTATGCTGCCCTCAGAAGGAAACTTCCTTCAGGTTGAAAAACTTTCCCTGCCCTAATATAAATTTATGACTGTGTCTAAAAATATTTTCAAATTTCCTCACCAAATGCATGCTGAAGCCATATGTGTATGTGTGTGTGTATACAGAGAGAGAACGAGAGCAAGCATGTGCACTGGCACCATTGTATAATTATTTATGCAATGTATAACATTGGGCTTAGCTTTTAGGTTTCAGATCTCTCTGTATCTATATATGTGTATGCACAGATGTGGAAATATAATATATACACACATGTGTGCATGTCTGTGTGTGAGAGAGAGAAGACAAGAGATGCCAAGGTTTTGTGTCTAGTTTCCATGGAAATGTTGGTTGGCATTGACATCAACAGGTGTATTGCATAATTATAGGCACTGGTTCTTATTTAGCCTGAGAAAATACTAATTTGCTAAATGCCACAAAATATTCTTTATCATATATGGAATCATGTCTTTATTTCTATGCCCAACTTATTTTTGAGAATGTGGAAAAACCTTCAATAATTTTTAAAATACATACATGCCACATAATACGCTGTTTTTTAAAAAAACCAAACAATTAAAAACAACTGTGCAACTAATAACTTTTTTGGAAAGTGAATGTTAGTTCTTTCTCCTGTTGATGCTTCAGGGCCTTCTGCTGTTGCTTTGCTTCTTTCAAAGCCTAGAATCAGAGGCCATTTCCCATGAGTCTGTTATAGCGTGATGATTCCACTTTCAACCTCCTATGGAATCCTGGAGTTGGAAGTTTCGGGAGAGGCCACCCGACCCCTCCCGAAACTGCAAACCCCAGGATTCCATAAGAGGCTGAAAGTGGAATCATCGTGCTATAACAGTCTCGTGTGGAAATGGCCAGAGTTTGGAAAAGTTACTTTGGACTTTCCCCACTCCAACTATAGCAACACATACGACACCTCTCAATTCATTTGCCCTATCTGGAAGAGTGCTGTAATGGACTTCCTTTGGACCTGCTGAAACATGTAGCCCATGTTTAAACATTCTGATTACCAAGGCTGAGCAAGACCATTTTTCCCTTTGTGGCCAACCTCATTTTATTCCATAACTCTAGTTAAAAGGATGGGATGATTTGGGGTTTACATTCACAAAGCCATAGAAAATATGTGTCTTGAAATTACTAGTTTTGTTCATTTGTTATATCATGTAAAACTGCTATTTGAATCATCAAATGGACACCACAGGAGTGCCTAAGTGGGAATGTATTCTTTAATGAACAGGATGAAGCAATTCCAAAGAATTTAGACAAGTTGTTGTTATTCCATTTCAACAAGACTTTAAGGGCTCCTGAAATATTTGGATTTTGAAAAAAGATGAGCAGTTTTGACTATTGTACAGACTTAAGGATTTTCTAATCGCCTTTTTGAAAGCTCAGATTCTTGAGTGTAATTGCACCCACTTATAGGGACTGCTGCGTGCATACTGCCAATGATTGCATACATTTCATAAAGCTTTTATATTTATATGTCATTCCTTAGCACTGCTATTGTGTCCTCTCATTATTATTTCCTTTTCTCTATTTGTATCATTTGGATGAATGAAACCATTTGGACTTGTTTCATCATAGCAATACTGTTGTTCTCTTTGAGGGACAGCCACACTAACAGGGCAATTTTCGGCTTCTATTTCAGCATAAGTACAAAGAAAAATCTTGTTGTATTTGTGCTTTAGAAAGCCTTCTTTGCTAGCCATTGTGACCTGGAATGTTTTGGATTAAGGATGCTTTTGAATAAGACAATGGAATCCAGGCAGACTAAAACTGCTATATTTTACAATGGTGTTCCAGAATGAAAACAGTTTTAGTGGTCCTTCTGATTAAATTTTGCACAACAGTAGCAACACATTTTGCAGTAAACCTAAAAGCATCAGAGTAGGAGTACAAATCCCCCTGCTGATTTACTCAGAATTCTTATTTCACCCTTTCAAATGGATTTCAGCTGATGTTCTCTTCATCTAGGCACACCAATTCACACCAAATAGCATGTCCTTTTTTAGGCTCTACCTGTGTTCTTACTTTGACAGATTAGGTTCTAGCTTGGGAAGATGTCAACCAGACTTAAGCTGAAAGAAAATACCTTCAGTAGATTGTTGTTCTGTTCATTGGTATGTTCTAAAATATATGTTCTTAAATATGAGGAATCAAATCTGTTCTATAGTATGCAGTGAGATTCAGAGATGAATTATGGCCCATTGCTGTGCTCAGAAATTGTTGTCATCTTACAAACACAGCTCCCACTGACGGCAAAGGTCTCACATATGTAGAATGAATGCAGTAGAAGTGAATGTACTCTGCTATATGAAGCAAATAATCCAACTGGACTTCATCCTTAGATGTGTTGTATACATGGTCTATAGAGTGTCGACGGTGCTGCTGCTGTGTTTGTAATGATAGAGGTAGTGGTGGTTGTGATCACCATCATCAACATCATCTTTACTTACATCACACCTTTTCCCCCAAGACTGGGACTCAGGTTGGTTGATAAATTAAAACAGATGCATTATAGGTGAAAACATACCAAAGATTATCCTTAAGATATAATTAAGCCTGGCTGAGCTGTAGAAGAACAATGTTCCTTCATAGGCCAGGCCTTGCTACTCCCCTCCAAAGAGTCCTGGCCACAGCAAAGGGAACAATTGCAGACCAACTAGACAGGCTGTCCTGAGCCAATAAAGGCCAAAACTATTTCTACAAAGAAGTCTTCAGAGCAAGGCACAATGGGCAGGAGAAATAGCTTCAAAATAATTAATGCCCTTCAGAGCAAGGCATTTGGAAATAATGAAGAGGCTGAAGGAAGCAGCAAAGGCTCAGCCTAATTGCTTGAGCTTTCCTGAAGGCAATATGTGTCACACAGTCACATATAGTTTGCAATCAAATGTCACAGCTGTTGGGACCCTAGGGTCACTGGCTGGATGTCCCGTGCCTCCAAAGACTAATATCAAGACAAGGGAGGGAGCAACCTGGTCCATCTGGCACCAAAAAAAGTAGTACCTGCAGAATGTTTGCATGATCAGAATGCTTTTTCTCCTGCAGTCCCAGATGTTCTTTCTGGCAGGCAGGGAGAAAATATCATTTATATATTTATGTATTTATAAATTTAAATAAATAAACAATCCTTTGTCCTACCTTGCCTGAAGGGACATATGAGCTGCATCTGACTGCACCCATTGGCCAGGGGAGTTGCTAACTAATATCCAAGCAAGACCACCAGCATGGGAAGAACTATTCAATTTAATGTCAGCTTAGGCTCAGTCTTCCTAATTCTCCCTCCATTCTCATGTTTTTTGTTTGTTTGTAATCTCAACTACACTGTGTGACCCTTCCTTCCTTCCTTCCTTCCTTCCTTCCTTCCTTCCTTCCTTCCTTGTGTGAGCTACTTCGGGAGAGAATAATGACCTGAAAAGCAGGATAAAAATTCAGCAAATACATCAATACCTACATTTGGTGGGATGGTTGGATGTGAAAACAACAAATATAGCCTTTCCCCCCTATCAAAGAATGACTGACATATTGTTCCAGAACCACAGATAGTTGCCATTTTGCACCAGCCATTTGCTTTCCCTCTCCCAAATGAAAGACAAGGCCAATATGTTATAGTTGTTTTGCTATTTGTAGTTTATTTATCATGAATCTTTGGGGAGAAACATATGCATGCTTTCCTAGGGTGACTGGGGCAAAGACAGATGTTTTACAATTGTGGCAAAATCAAGTGCACATCTTGTGTGAAAAGGGGGAAGGGAAGCCTCTCAGAACAGTATCTGCAGCTGAGCAAATTGGTTAATGTAAAAAATCCCTGAATGAGCCAGCTTCTAGGAGTTGATTAGCTCCACAGCTTCCATACATTAATGAAGTTTTCACAAAATGAGTTCACAGTTTATAAAAATTGCTCTGAGTGCTTATCTAATCTAAAGGGTATGTGTGTGTGTGTGAAGAACTACATTGCAGGTTCATTTGATCAATTTTGTTCAAGATTCAGATAATTAGACTGCCTTCTTCCCAAAGTGCTTGCCTCTTAATGAAGGACGGACAGGCCCAGCCTAATACAACTGTTGATCCTTATAAGGTTCAAAACGCATGTTCTTCTCCAGGCACCAGTGAGAAGTGAAAAGAGTTCTGAAGCATTTGTCTCTTTTTTCATCTGCAAGAATGATAAGGGCACAGCACCATATTTTTTTTCCTGACAGAGGCTCAGTTATGTGTAGAGCTGAACACTTCAGTTTTGTACACAGCTGCTCCCTGTGTTGAGATATCAAATAAACTATAACCTGTAACATTCTCTTGGCAGTGACTTATTCACAGGCTCTGAAGGGGCACCACTCATTCATGTTAACCACTGGATCTTCTGACAGTAAGGCTGTAACAGACTTTCTCTTTATTCCCCCTCAAGACCTTCTGTTGACTGAAGTGTAGTGAGAAATTGTGCCGCCACCTTCACACCTGAGTCAAAGTACACAGTACCTAAAACCCACCAGATTCTCTTAGCACATGAAGTAGAAAATCCCACATCTGTATTTCTGCTTCTGTGGCAGTAAAAACACAATAATATGAAACTAAATCACAATTTGCTTACTTCTTTTAACACCCAAACTTTGCTACCTGAGGTGCCACCTCACTTTGCCTAATAGTAGAGTTGGCCCTGTTTCCTGTTTGGAGTAGGATTTTGCCCAACCAGTGAAATTGTCTTGATTCTGGTTTGTTTAGTCCATTTCCTAGCCCAAATCCCTGAACTTTTCAACTCTTGTTACCCAGAGCTAACAGCTCAGCCCGAATACAGATATACAGACATGGAGATGCAGTGATGAGGAAAGCTGTGCCTGTTGAATTACTGTATATCATATGTGAAAACCCAGACCTATGAGAAGGGTCAGTGCTCAAATAAAAATTCCAATGATTGTAATGTTTGTTTGTTGGAATTTTATCCCACCTTTCTTCCCAAAAGAGGAGAGGAGACAAGGAGATTCACAGTAATATGAAATAAAAGCAGAATGCAATCAAAGCACACACTAAGATCATCAATTCTAGATTGATAGTCTTAGGATTTTGAACTTGCATGTTACTGTTCCGTGTTAATTCTTAGTTTTATTGTTATCATGACAGAGATATTACAAAACTCAAATATGACTATGGGTTGTTGCTATTTTAATATTTTTAATATAGGTATAGTTTGTTTAATAAATGTAATAGATTTATTGAGAATTAATGAATGGTTTATAGAATTCATTAATGATACTTTGTATTGACTAATCATGCTAATATATAGCCAGAGACAGAAATCTAAGAAATTTTGAATTTAAAATATTTAATTATTGGATAAATGTTTTGAAATACAATGAGTATAGATATAATGAGCAACAAATTTAATAGTAATCTCAAGTAATGACTTCAAGTTAAGTATATTTGTAGAGTACGAGGTAGACACTGTCAGGGGCTTCCTTTCATGTTTTATGGATCTGTAGCATTTTACCATAAGTGAAAAACTGAAGGTTGAAGAAAATTACAGTGATCTGATGAGACAGAATGCCACTGGAAGTTCTTGTGCATGGCGAAATGCTAATATTATTTTTGTTGTTCTTTTATTTGTAGTGAACTAGGCATTGTACATACCCCACTTACGAGGTTCCTCTGTCCATATTAATTCTCACAATAGCTCAATAAAGTAGGTTTTCTTAGAGGTCATGGTGAATTTTAAGGCCAAGCAGAAATTGGAGCTTGTGTCTCCTTTCTTCTATTCCAGCACTTTAAACATTACTGTGGACTGTTTCTTTCAGATCAGTTGTTACTATAAGAAATGGAATACAGGTTGAAACCTAACAGAAGAAGCAGTGAAACTATGTGTCTGATTTGCATAATTAGATTAATTTAAAAAAAAAAGTAAAATAGATGCCCGGATTGGAGCAACCCTAATCTTGGTCTCTTCAACAAATGTCAGGAACCCTTCCATTCACAGAAGGGCAAACTTGGATCCAACTTCTTGAGTCTGAGAAACAGGATTCTCTTTTATTATTGATTTGAAATTTATACCTCCCCCCGCAACACATGCATTTCCACCCCAGGATGCCTAAAGTTGGCACTGTATCCATCTATGTCTGTCTGTCTGCATGTGTCTCTGTTTGGAGGCCCTGTTCTTATGCCTTTAGCAGTACTCTGGGCAGCAGAAAGCTAAATGAAGCTGTGCTAGCATTTTATCCCATGCATGGAAACACTTGAACTGCCAGAAGCAATTTAACCCTTAGAAGAGGAAAAGTAATTGATAGAAAGACCTTCAGATATATGTTGCTGTTTATGCTTCCATATTAAAACAAGAAATCTGAAATTACTCTTTTTGCTTTTTACCAAAATAAAATCATGAAATAAAAAATTAAGGAAATTGCACATTGAATTGAATTCTGAATTTGAATGTCTGCAAGGACAGACACTCTGGCTGCAGAAAAAAGGGATAAATAAGTGGGGGGAGGTGTAATGAGCCATTAAAAGGTAATAATTTGATTCAGTCAATTATCCCACCAGCTAAATACATTCATATTTATTGTTGCATATGCTGTCTCGCACAGAAATAGATATCTTAATTATTGTCTTTATATGCAAATATTTTGTTAGGAATGAAGGTGGCCCTTCTATTATGAAGAAATCTGCCAATATTGCAGTTGCGACAGGGAAACGTGATGATGATAGTGATGACCATCAGGTTATTATTTCAATTTTCCTTTAATATTTTTATTTAAATAATTCATTTGTTCTTTATTTCACTTATTTACTTCAATCATGGCCTGTCTTAAATCTATGAATCTATTAAGTATCCTAAATCATTTATTACTTTAAACAAGTGGATTTTAAACCAGTTAAACCAATTTTAAATAATGCAAACAGTACATGAACAAATACAATAAAATCAATTTGTTCCTCAAAGTATTTTTGTTTTTACTGGATGCCAGAATGACAGCAACTTTGGTGCCAGTTGGGGCTCTTGGGTGAGGGTATTCCATAAACAATGTGTCACAGCAAAGAAGATCTTTTCCCCTGTACTCCCACACTGTATTGCTCCTACTGGTGGCACACAGAGAAGAACTTCAATAGACTTCAGTTTTAGGGCATGGGTATGGAGAGAAGGGTGTTCCTTCATATACTGAGGTTGTAGTCTGTTTAGGACTGTAAATCTTATCACCAATACCTTGAATTCAAACCAGAAGTATATTGCAAACTAAAGTAATTCCTTTAAAACTGGTGTGATGTGGTTTCTGTATGGTGTTCCAGTCAGCATTCAAGCTCCTCCATTTTGCACAAGCTGCAGCTCCAAGACATCTTGATGGGCAGCCCTATGTAGCGTGCATTGCAGAAGTTTAATTGGCAAATTATCAGTAGATGGACTATTGTGGGCTATCCCTACCAAGGAAACGCCATGGCTGGAGAACCAGTCCAAGCTGGTCCCAAGTGCTCTGAGCCACAGACTCCACTTGGACCTCCAGTGACAGGGATTATTCTCTCAGGACTCTCAGAGAGTACTCTCAGGAGCACTCTCAGCTCAAGAAGGGTGCAACCCCATCCAGGGCAGGTAATTTAGATCCATGAATCAGCAGTCCACACATCATATTGGGATTCAGCCTCAGTTACTGGCCTTCATCTGGTCCATTACAAAATCCAGACACTGCTTCAACGTGTGCACAGCTTCTGCTGACTCTAATAACAAGGAAAAAATAGAGCTGAGTGTCATCAGAGTACTAATGACACCTAACTCCAGAACTCATTATGAACTCATCCAGTGGCTATGTATAGATATTGAATAGCATGGGACACAAGATGGAACACTGTGGCACTCCACAGCACAGTGCCCACCTTTTTTTAGTTGCTTTTTTTCCCCAACCAACAGCTTTACTTGCAATGCTTGCAAATACGTTATGTGGCAAACAGTCAAGATACCAACATGGATTCTGTTCTGATAAAACAGCAAGGTCAAAAGCATATGCAATTTTGATAAGAGCTTTTTCATCCTTTTGTCGCTGGATATTCTAGGATCCGGCTGACATCACCTTTGTGAAACTGGGCCAAAAACTCCTCCACAATAAAATATTGGCCCATTTTATTTTCACTCTTTTAAAGTGACAGTCGATGGGGAATTGAATAGCATTAATCAAATGTATGGTAGGACTGTCATTTCAACAGGATAGACAACAATGCTTTCTACGACTGTTTCAAGATGGGTCGCAGACAAATTCAGATGCAAATGCCATTAATATAATATTAATAAATTCCAGTGGAGATGAAGGTGCTACAGGACGTGTTTGCAGGGAAATTTCTCGGGTTTGATATGTTAGAGCATACTGGAAAGAAAAACACGAAACTAAAGGTATCATATGAAATCTAGAGTGACCATGTGGAGGTATTCTTCTGTCTTATTTACTGGCTCCTGTTATGTCAGTAGTATCACACCTAAAGTAAAACTTCTAGCCAGGCCAGAAGCGTTGGTGATTTTGTCGCACGTGTAAACTCATGAATGCACACACATGTGAACTTCAGTGGGAAGAAAAAGAGATTAAATCAGAAACATATGTCAGCTGGTGTAGTTGGGAAAAGAAAGGACTATCTATGGTTAGAGAAGATGAGCCATTTTCTGTCATCCTTGGACTAGAAGATATTTGAAGCTAAAACAATAGACTGTTGATAGAAACTGGTTCAAGATACGCTTCCCAGATATGACCCTTTTAAAACCTGTGAAGGATAAAAATCAGATTTCCCCTTTCATTCACAGGAATCTCCCAAATTTTGATTATCTTATTCACAGTTCCCATGTCTAGGTGTCTTTGCTTTCAGAAATTAAATGGGTAAATAACTCCAGGTAAGGCCCTTTCTCTGATAGTGCCTCAGTTTTAGAATATCTTTCTCAGAGATGTACACCTTGCATGTGCATCTAAAATAAACCTTAATTTTGTGTACTAGGTCAAAATTCTCAAAGCTTGACAATATATTTCCCAAGTTCTGAAAATTATGCCATTTGCCTGAATGTTTATCTGAGTACCAGTATGATTGTTGTTTTTATTATTGCTTCTAACATTTTACTATTTTGTCTCTTGGTTACATTTCTGATATTTATAATAGTTATATGATGTGGTGGTGTGTGTTTTTGGTTTGGCCAGCTTGCTTTTGGCATACAGCATAGGTAAATTTGAAACTGAAATTAAAAGATGAGAGCGAAATAATTTTCTATACATAAATAAACAAATGGAGGAGCAACCCACACTATGGCCCTTTTCGCATGTTTTTTGGTTGCGCGAGCGCCCCTTGAGTGCGCTCCGTACAACGCACCCCCACTTGCGCGACACTCACGAAGCTGAAGCGGGGCGCGTGCACATTTTTTGATTTTCGGCTTTAAGCCGAAAATGCCCTGCGCTCGCGCAATGCTCGCAGCGCCCTCGCGCACTTACCTGCCATGTGGTGCGTCGGCGAGCCGGGCGAGTCGCGCTTCCTTCCTCCAGTGCAGCCTACAGCTCCCACAGTGCCCTGTGGAAGGAAGGGGTGGGGCGCTAGTGCGACGGTCACACTAACAGGAAGCGACCTGCGGTAGGAAGGAGCGGGGAAGCGGCAGCGTTTCGGAGGAGGCTTCTCACGCGAGACGCCCTCCCCCGTCGTGCAAACAGGTAACATGCGAAAAGGGCCTGTCTTGGGCCTGTTACATGGGACACTGGTCCTTGGCATGGACTTTTGGATTAAAGTTTCCACAAGTATTTTCCTTAAAGAAATGTAGAGCAAGAAGTGCTTCAGGAGTTCAGGGGCAGTGTGCTAAACTATCACTGCCTGGAAGAGGGGGAAAAAGAGATGGGTCTGAGCTTTTATGTTAGTATTCTTTTCTGACAGTAATAGAATTTGGCTGTAATGGAAGCTAAAAAAGGAATACCAAAACATTTATAACATTAGCTTTTCCAGATGCTTCCAGATATCCAAATCCACAAAACAGGAGATGATTTCAAAGTAACCTCTGAGTATCCTTGAGGAATATGAAACATTTGGCCTTATGTCAATCAAAGTGTGCTCATGTGGGCTATGATGCAGGCCATGGAAGGAAAACATAGAGCCCTCCAGATTTTTCTGAACTGGAACTGCCAACTGATAGTACAAATAGTACAGATCCTCCTAAGGTGGATAACTTATTAGCTGGAATAAATCAAAATTAGATATTAACCTTTGAGAAATAAGCATGCAGCTAAAATCTTGTTTTTATATAGATGATTATTAGATTTAGAGGAATGATCACTAGTATAGCATAATCCAGAAGTTCGCAAGTAATTATCAACTTGAGAAATTAAGTAAGGAAGTAATTAAAATAAGTGATAAGCAATAATTAATAATTATGGGATAAAATGTATGACTTAGGTGTAAATATTTCGATAATATGAACTGTTTACAACAAGGGCAGGAAACAGTTTTAGTTATGTTACATTAGTATTTTTTAGTTATGTGTAGATGTCTGTTAATGTTTGTATGGATGTTTTTTGTTGTTTTATTCTTTTGTATGTTTGGATCTTGCTTTTTTATTTAATAAATTTTTAAACAAAATAAAAAAGAAGAATAAAGCATGCTTTACTTACAAAAAAAGGAGAGAAATAAGTATGCAGTGAACTGTTTCAAACAGCAGAAAGAACATTTCACAGATGAAAATTGGGATATGTGTGCCAAGCAACATCAAAGTGTGATCTAAAGGGCATGGCCAGGCAACAAGAGGGCAAAAGTTGTTAGCTACTATTTTAAGCAGAGAAACACTTGAATTTATGTAGTGGGTTTAGGAAAACTTGAAGAAAGGGGGGAAATCAATAAATATAACACTCTTTCTCTGTGTGAATGCTTACCAATAAAGAAAGTATTAAATAATTTATTGTATGTTAATGTGCATTCAAGTTGATTACAACTTATCCCCATTGTAGGACTTTCTTGATAAACTTTATTCAGAGGAGGTTTGCCATTGCCTTCCTCTAAAGTTAAGACCCTGTGACTTGTCCAAGGTCACCTGTGGGTTTCCATGGTCCAGTGGGGATTCAAAATCCTCTCCCAGTCCTAATTGAACAGGCAAACCATTATAATATGTTGGCTGTCAATACATTATTCTAAAATCAAAATGCTGTTATCAGACCTACAACTTCTCCATAATGTAACATCTTAGCTTCACAGCATAACTTACTTCACAAGGTCATTGTTTGCATGAAAATGGCAATAGGGATGGATGGAGTGGGCAAAACTTATGTGCAATGCTCCAGGAAATAAATGGCTGTGTTCATGGTATGGTTTACTGGTTGGTGCTCCAGGCCTGAAGTTGCCATTTTGGGGATCAACTGGAGTTGAGCGATGTTGCTTCTGTAGAGCAGTGTGGGAGAAAAGACCTCTGGTGGACCAGTTTCTTGCCTCATGTTTTGAGGAATGCACTGGGCCTTCTCCTCATTTTTTAGTCATTCACCTTGGTAGGAATGACTTGGGTTTGCTGAAGGGCAAGACCCTGATTTCACAAGTTTGGAGTCATTTTTGGCTTATACAAAGTCATTGGCCTTGAGTTTCCCTTGTTCTCTGCTATTTTGCTTCACCAGGTGTGGCAGAGTGATGGTGATCCTTGATTACTGACCTTGTCTAAAAGAGGGTAAATAGGGAAGTCCAAAACATCCTGGGTAAGGGGTTTGGCAATTTTTGCTTGTATTCTGCCATAGTTTTTTGATGGCCAGAGCTCGATCAGGCTGATGGCATTCATGTGTTGGAAGAGAGTAATATGTTGTTCCTGGGGAAGTCGCAACAGGGGGTGGGGGAAAGGAACTAAGCAGATGCTTGTCCCTCGTCGGTATCAGGAGGAGAATATAAGACTTCAGCATACACCACTGGCAACCTTTTGGTGTAGGGCAGAGCTCTGAAACTTCCTCTTTAAGATCCCATGGCCCAAGGAATGGAGAAGGAAGCTACCCTTGAGGCTAACCTGATTTGGGCTCTCACTTGTAGAGTTCTGTGGTTTGGGTGGGAGTCCCCTGGCTTACGCTCCAATTATGACTTGCTGGAGAGCAACCCAAGTATTTAGATTGCTCTCAGGACTGAGGCGTTTCACCCAAGGGAACGTAGAGGAGATAGTCATGGGGTCATACCTGGGCTCAACTGGATCCACATCAGATTGCTCCAATCTTCTTGTTCCATTTACAGACCAACTCAAATGTGTTACGTCAAACTCAACTTTCTGTGGCTGGTCTCTTTATTCCATGGTTAGTGATGAAATAAATGGAATTAAATTAGTTACTTAGGAAAAATATAGCCTATATCTACATTATCTACTTAGATATAAATGCATAAAAATCTCCTGGGCTGACTACCCCCAATCTACTTAATCAACCAACAGCTGCATCAAGTGGAGGTGATCTGTTCAGTTCCCAACTGGGTTGTAAAGAGGTTGACATTTCCTGACATGTCCCACCAGCGAGTGAGGCTGTGACGAGGAGTTGCAAGACAGGTCCTGCTTCTGATTGTTGCAACCTCTCTCACTAATGAGAGCGGGCTGGAAGCATCATCTTGCTATGTCCTGATCACCAACAGAACAGACCTCCATCGTTGGTGCAGTTATTAGTTGTTAAGGTAGGTTTGGAGGCCATTTACAATTGTGATGAAAGAGCCATGATCATAGATACATAGTATTAGTGACTATGGAGCAGTAACGGATCCATAAGTTAGAAATCCTTAAATGTAATACAGGATACCAACCAATGCTGGAAAACAAAACATGATAGTCATAAAGAAATAAATGCATTCCGATGGCCTTTTAGAATGTCTCAGATTACAATCCTGTACACATTTATCTAGGAGTAAGTACCACTGAACTCATTGGGACTTATTTCTGAGAAGATATGATTGGTTTGGTAACAAAGGTGAAACATTGCTCTTCCGTAGGAGACCCTCTCTCAAAGTCAATAGATAATAACTTGTCCCTCAATATTTGGCCATGCAAGTCACAGTTTCTTTCCTGTGGCTTATTGGAGCCTTGGCACATATAGAGTACTGGTAAATCAAAAGGAAGGAATAATGAGAACAAAACCATAAAACCAAGCCTTAAATATAAAATTTATGAAGATCCCCCCAAAAAACAAAAAATTAGAACTTAAAGGGGAGGGAAAAAAATAAAATTGAAAATGTTTCTCTGCAATATCTATTAAAGGCAGGACTAATAAAATAATGAATGCTGTTTTAGGGAAGTTAGAGGTGAGGGGGAATCTGTGTGTCTGTGAGACAGATTGAGAGAGCACCTGGCGCAGACCTCCAGAGGTGCCTTAAGGGAAGAAGCTCCAGAACTCCAAACCACAACTAAAAAGATGCTGAGAAATGCTTAAAGAACACAGTCTTGAGGATTCTTGGCATCCTGTTAGGCAGTTACAATGTTGTAAGCTAGACTTATTCACATTTATGATAGTGGTACCATTGCCATAATTGTAAATGCCCCCAAACCTCATCTTAAAATCCAGCCACAGAGTTCTGTGGTGCCCACTAGCATGGCACAGAGGGCTGACACCCCCTCCCACCAGCAAGCAATGGTACACCAACAAGTTGCAACAGGACTTCGCAGAGATCCCTGCTTCTAGTTGGCAGACCACCAGTTGTTGGCCAGAGGGACTGGAGTATTGTCATTAAGCACTTTCCTTACCAGTGCTACAGAACTCCATCCCTTGGTGTGGCTTGTTGGATTTTCAGCTGGGTTTTGGGGCCAGATGGAGCCAATGGAGCATAGCTGTGACCACTGTGGCTGCATGTCTGCTGCAGGATCTTGGTCAGCATTTCCAGACATTGATGCCTAGTAGCCACAAGGTTAACTGACAAAAGATATAAAAAGATATTCTGGTTTTCTTTAGAAACTGGGGGGGGAAATATAGCAAGTAACTATTGCCAGCTAGAACTGGGTTACTACAGTCATGAGCTGACGATGGTAAGCATGCATGCATGAAAGCACTCAGAAAGGCAATTCTAAAGCATGCCATTTGTTATTATTCTGATGTATCAGTGCCTCTCATTGGGACAGATGAGAACAGCCTTCCCATTTTCTGAAACTTATTAAAACTGTCCGCATCTTTTAGAGATGGAAAGGCTGTCTTCCGCATCTCTTGAGAGCGGGAACTAACAAAAGATATTTTTTCAGGCACTTCACACTCCTCCACCCCCTTGGTCACAGCTGGAAAGCCTGAGGAAAAGAGTACGTTTTATGGTCTCTTGGCAACTCACTCTCTCAGAAAAGAAAATGTGTGAAATCAGAGACAGACTGACACAGAGGGAGCTGGAACAACCAAGAACCTTGTACACAGGCTGTATATTATGTATATTATTTTTAGCTGCAAATAGTATTGCCAGTTTGGTAAATAAATGTAGCTGGGTGATGTCTTACTTTTAACACTCTCTATGAGCTTTTGAGGACAAAAGTCTCTTGAGAGAAATAGTTTTCAGTATTTTTTGTTTCAGATGTATCAGACTAGACACCTTTACTTGCTTTTTAATACCCAACTTTCTTTTAGTGGCTCATTTAATCTGCAATTACAATATAAACTTATATTTTGAGGATTGTACACAATGTTATCCTAACAGGAAGAAAAGAACAAGAGATGGAAGTGCCCTGTTACTGGTTTGGTATGTGCTTAGTGGGGCAACTAGGGCAATGAGTGCAAGTGGTACTTCACCTAATAAAATCCAGATTAGATGTGCAGTCGTTTTGGCTTCTGCCTGCACAACTGGAACCACAGATTCCAGTGATTCACTAGAAAGTGTTACACTGGCACAACAGTGGGAAAGATCCCCAGTGCAGCTCCTGCCCATGCCAGCCTCCAGAAGCCCCACCCTTTATGCTTGGATGGTTAAATGCATTATCGAGTGGGCACAGGTGTCCATTTCACTGCATTCCCTCCCCATGGGCTGGTTTTAAATTCTTGGGCCCCTCCTTGCCAACAGTAGTGATTTTCAGGTGTAGAAGAAAGGAAAAGTTTTGAAGGCCTCAAATCACGCATCAGGTGCAATATGTGGGAGAAATGGGGAGTTTTCCAGGGTATCAGGAGGTTAACAGGAGTTGTATCCTCCCAAGTTTCAAGCACAATGTGGACCCTAGTCCTCTGGAAGTTGCCTGCCCCTTCACTAGAGGGATACAACATATAGATGCCCATATCAAACAAAACTAAGAAATGCAGGGAGGGTCCCCTTAAATTTACTTCATTGATGCTGCAATTCTATGCAAACATATTTGGAAGTAAGTACACTGGGACCTGCAGGTAGGTAAAAGATGCAGATGACTGCTTTCTGGGAAACTGAGACATTTCAGTGCTCAAATGCAAGGCTATATTGGCAAACTTTCAAGAATAGCAGCCTAATGTTTCATACCCTCCCACTGTTCCAGTTTGGCAGGGCTGTTCCCAGTTAATCCCCTACTCTCCTACTTTCTCAGTTGCTTTCCCTCTTCCCCTCCCACTTTCCCCTTTCATCCTTGGTTTACTTCAGCAAACTCAGCTCAGAATGAAAAGTAGTTTGCACTCAGTTGGGTCAACAAGAGGGAGAGAAGTAAGTGGATTCTTGCCTCACTAGGCTAAGGGAAAAGGCACAGCTTCTCCCTACTTTAAAATACAACATCTTGTTCTATGTTACTCCCACTTTCTCATTAAGGAAACAAAAGGGGAAGAGGAATGCCCTGCCAGTTAAGATAAGCTTTCACTCCGGAGGTCCTTTTTGAATTACAGTAATATAGAAAATAGACTAATCTTATCTCTTTTTATGATAGAGTTACTTACTTGATAGATGAAGGGAATGCTGTGGATATAGCATATCTCGATTTCAGTAAGGCCTTCGACAGAGTTCCCCATGTCATTCTTGCAAAGAAGCTAGTAAAATGTGGGCTGGACAGGGCTACTGTCAGGTAGATCTGTAACTGGTTGACTGATCGTTCCCAAAGGGTGCTCACCAATGGCTGCTTTTCATCCTGGAGAGAAGTGACCGGCGGGGTGCCACAGGGTTCTGTCCTGGGCCCAGTGCTGTTTGATATCTTCATCAACGACTTGGATGAAGGAATATAGGGCATGCTCATCAAATTTGCAGATGACACCAAACTGGGGGGGGGGTGCTAATACGCCAGAGGACAGGATCAAAATTCAAAATGACCTGGACAGATTGGAGAGCTGGGCCAAGGCTAACAAAATGAAATTCAACAGAGAGAAGTTTAAGGTCCTACACTTAGGTAGAAAAAATGGAATACAGAAATAGAGGATGCGGGAGACGTGGCTGGATAGCAGTACGTGTGAAAGGGATCTAGGAGTCTTCATAGACAACAAGCTGAACATGAGTCAGCAGTGTGATGTGGCAGCCAAGAAAGCCAATGCAATTCTCGGCTGCATCAATAGGAGCATGGTGTCTAGATCGAGGGAGGTACTGGTACCACTCTACTCTGCTTTGGTTAGACCTCATCTTGAATACTGTGTCCAGTTCTGGGCACCCCAATTCAAGAAGGATATTGACAAGCTGGAGCAAGTCCAGAGGAGGGTGACCAAAATGGTGAGGGGCCTGGAAGCCATGCCCTATGAGGATAGACTTAGAGAGCTGGGTATGTTTAGTCTGCAGAAGAGAAGGTTAAGAGGGGACATGATAGCCATGTTTAAATATTTGAAGGGATGCCACGTAGAGGAAGGAGAGGGCTTGTTTTCTGCTGCTCCAGAGACCAGGACAAGGAGCAATGGATTCAAGCTGCAGGAAAGGAGATTCCACCTGAAGCTCAGGAAGAACTTCCTGACAGTCAGGGCTGTCCGGCAGTGGAATCTGCTGCCTCGGAGTGTAGTGGAGTCTCCTTTTTTGGAGGTTTTTAAGCAGAGGCTTGATGGCCATCTGTCAGGAGTGCTTTGAGGGTGTTCCTGCATGGCAGGGGGTTGGACTGGATGGCTCGTGTGGTCTCTTCCAACTCTACATTTCTCTCATTCTATGAATATCACAGTCACTAATAGCATCATCTATAATGTCAGAGTGTTTTACTTGCTTACTTTCCAATGTGATATATCCCATCCTATGTCAGCAATGCCCCTCTACATTCTACACTGAACAAACAGGACATCCTCTACATAAGAGGATAAATGGACACAAATCTGACCATACACACACACACACACAGAAAGAGAGAGAGAGAGCAGTTGCAGAGCATTTCCACCTACCTGGACATGCAGTACAGGATTTACAAGTCACAGTTCTAGAAGGAGGAGATTATGAAGGAAAACTGGAAAGAGAAAAAGCTGAATTGAGTTATACTTACAAATTCCAGTCCATTAGTTGAATGAACAAAGGTAATGGTCTCATGGCACATTATATATATTAATACATAATTCCTCACAATTGCACATATAATGAAAGGAATCTCCTTAAAGAAAGTTTTTACCCCAAGGGAACTGACTTTTGTAAGCAGATTTATTGCAATACTAACTGACCATTTTAAAGATCTGAAAGAACTGTATCCCCTCATAGAGATCTTTGAATATTTAGTGTGCGGGTCACACTTTGCATCTGTCTGGATTCTGTTACATTCTATCCCATTCTAACAATTTATGACGATATTTAATAAACTGATACTTTAATATCATTGTGTGTAGCAATGGAAGAGGTGGACTGGTATCCACAAAAGTTCATACTAAAATACAAACCATTCTTAAAAGGGCTCCTAGACATCTTCTTTTTTCCTCCACTTCCCTTTTTTTCTTTTTATTCTGTAGCAGACTAACATAGCTACTTCTTTGAAAATTAAAACATCAGTTGATCATCAAGAAATACAGTTTACGCATCCAAAGATAAGGAGCAGGCAAAGTTACCAAGGGAATTCAAACACGGCCAATATAACAGTTCTAGGTGTGAATGATTTTCAGTGTCTTACTCTCTGCAATGCTACAAGTTTGAGGAGCAAAAGACAATTTCATTTGTTGGGGTGGAATTCTTATTTGGATGGCAATGCCTTTATTTTGCCCCTCCTCATAGCTACATCCTCATGGGTTAGAATGTATCTTATTTAGGTTTCTTTTTAAAGACCTTATTAAAATGCACAAATTAATTCATAAGGAGGACAATTAAAAAAACTGAAATGAGAGAAAGCAAAAGGATCAGATTTGTCCATTGTGGGCAGAGTGCTTTGAATGCTTCATTCTTAAAAGACTGGTTTGAATCCTTGAGTATTCAGCTATGTTCTGGTACTAAATTAGGGTTGCCATCTCTTTTGTTCTGACCAGTCATCTATTGTTTGTAGGCCTTTCCACCCTAGAAATAACTGTACCTCTTGAATTTCACCTGTGCAGATGACTAAAGATTTCATTCAGTTCATTTTCCAATGAAACCAAACTTTGCAAATTGCTGTGTATAATGGATGGTGCTATCATGCAACGATTATGCCGGAAGTGCTAATGCTTTGTGTTCTCCCACTGTACAATGGTGTAGTTGGTTCCCAACTACAATCTGAGAAGGAGAGACCTGGCAAAGCTATGCTGGTATAATGCCACTTATACAATCCAGGTTAGGATACCATCCTTATGGAGCCTTTTAGAAGGTTTGTGTAAAAGCATTTATGCCAACATCCATCACCAACAGGGTACAATCTGAATGTGAGCGCTCTGCAAAGGAAGCCCTGCTTACAGTTGTTACTAAGATAGACAAGTTCCTGGATCATACCAATGGCCTGGCCCACCTTCCACATAGCAACTGTGGATCCGTTAGAATCATGACATTTTTACTTTTGCTTTTAACCACAACAGCTAACAAAAAAAGAAATATTATTAGTCTTCAAGGTACCAGAGGACTTTATGGTCTTTCTGCTGATAAGAAAAGGCTTGTTGAGTGGTCTGGAGAACCAGTATGTTTCTTGATTTGCTAAATGGGACACCTTGTTGCTGTGCCAAGTTCTGTCACATGCCAAGTGAGCTTAATGCTATTTTCCTCATCCTAGTGGGACCCAAAATGTTCACATTACATTGCACTTCTAAGTTAAGACAAATGTGATATTGTAGATAGCAATCACTAACCACAAATCACTGGGATGGTGACATTTACCTAAGGAGAGAAATGGAGAAGGGAGATTTTGCTGTTACACGTGAATAAAGACAAGCCTATTAATGACAGTGATGATGATGAAAAGTGAGCTGCAAGGAGCCACTCACCAGAAATTTTAAGGTCAGGTAAAGAAAACCTAATAGTCTCCTTTAAACTGTTGTCATGGAAGCATTTCCCACACTTAGTTCCTGCTCATAAGAACAGGGTAGGGGAAGGAACAGAAGGAAGGTTCATAAATTGTCTCAATTTCTCTTAAAAAGCCTTGTTGGTACTCCTATGCATTTAGATATATTAGTGCTGAATTAGGGTTGCCAGCATGTTTGGAACAGCTGTACTTACTTGAGTTTCCAGTGCTAGTAAGGGAGAATTTCAATTCATTGTGTTTTTGAAGAATGAAAGAAACATATTTAGAGGATCTGAATTCAGCAAAATGAAAGAAAATCCAGAATCCACAAGTGTGATATCTTTATCGGCCAACCAAAATGCAAACACACACACACACCATGTCACAGGGGCTTGGATCAGATGTTGTTTCTGTTGTTTCTCAATGCAGGAAGAGTTTTTCTGTGTTGTGGGATCTCAATTCAGGCAAAGTTTTATAAAAACTAAGTTCTTCCAGATGTAGCAGTACAGAGGGATCTGCGGTTTCACAAAAAGACAGAGACACTTTGGATTGCAAGAGAAATTACATTACTGCTGCTAAGGAAGTTTAAATTTTACCATCCTTTGTCTCAGGGACTTCCTGCCCTACACTGTTATGGTGCTGTTATTCCACTTTCAACATCCTGTGGAATTCTGGGGGTGTAGTTTACTGAGGCCAAAGAGCTCTCTGGCTGAGAATTCTCAGTGCCCCTCCCTAAACTCCAAAACCCAGAATTTCATAGACAGTTGAAAGTAGAATAATAGCACTGTAACAGGGTGGTACAGAAAAGCCCTTGGTCTTCTAGAGTCCTAGCCCAACTGTACACTAGCTCATATGCCCAGAAATACATACCACAGTGTTCCAGGGGAATTACTGCAGGATTGCTATTGCAGGTTGTGATCCTAACTATAAATACATGGGAGTAAACCCTCTTTAATATAGTGGAGCTTAACTTCGAAGCAAACATGGCTATTTTAAACCAGAGCTTGGGAACTTAACTGTTGGGATTACAGCTCCTAGATTCTCCCAACCAGAAGGACCATTGTAGTTGTAATCCAAAAACATAACCTTTGCAAATTCTGACCTAGGCCCTTTCTGCACGTGGGAAACAAACTGCACAAAAACTGGACTCACCACACTTCTTTAGCTTCCGGGTGAGTCCATCAGGATGAGGAGTAGTGCGAGCTCGTCGCTCCGTGCTGCTCCGGCGTCCAAAATGGCGGTTTCCGGTTGGTGGAGGCTCTCCACCAACCGGAGAAGCTCATCAGCCTAAAGCCCACCCCCAGCAGATCTGCAGGCATGCACTAGTGTGTGCCTGCAAATCTGCACTGGAGCGCGGCGATGGAGTGACACAGGGTCACGCACTTCATGCTTTTTAAAAACCTCTTAAAAGAGGTTTTTAAAAAGCATGCTGCGCAACCAGTTCCGGTCACTCCGGAGCGGACTGCGGTGCGGAACTACAAAAAGTAGTCCGCCCCAGTCCACTCCACAGTGCAGAAGACCACCATCAGAGGTCGCTCTGCACCATTTTAATAGGTCCGTGCGGAAAGGGACCTAGACTTCTAAATCTAAACATCCACTGCACTGCATTTTAGTTGCTTACACACACAGATCCAACTTTTATTCAAATAATGATGCAAAGTAAGTATCATTTCTAATTAATGAAGAGACAGTTTTTTGGGGGGAAAAGCAAATTAATGCCACAACAACAACAACAACAACAACAACAACAACAAACCAATATGGCAAGAGCTAATTCCCCAAATGCCTATGCACACACACATTGTTAGATTAGAGTGCACTGGTTATTTGTTTATGCTGAAACAAATTCACTAATCACATATCATCCATGAAATGGCTAAGTAACTATAAAAGCTTAGCAAATGATCGTTACTGCAGTGAAACCTATGATTAAATAATATTCTTTATATTAAAAAGTCAGTTCTGTAAATATCCTGAAAATCAATTTGAATTATCTTAATCTTCTTTAAGCCTCTGAAGTTGTTTAAATAGGTACCTTTGCTTAAAACAAAGATAATCATCTTACATGTAAGGAGGCTTTGTTTCAGTAAGGTTTTAGGTGCACATTCTGACAACCAGAGACCACAAAGGAGGTTTGTCCCCTCATGAATAAATTTGGAAACCAGCATGGATATATTAGACTGGGACTTGGCAGCTCCAGATAATATTTGCCACTGAGTCCAGAAATTTGGTGTCTCCCTTTTGGGGCAGGTAATCATTTTCAAGTTCACCTGTTTCACAGGGCTTGCCTCAGGAACATAATGGAGAGCATGTATGCCACTTCAGGTTTGTAAGATAAAAGACAAGTAGGGTATACATTTAACTAATTAAAAAAATTGGCTTGCTTAGAGACAATATAGACAGTCTCCTTTGTCTCCTTTGCTTTTCCTAAACTAAAGTTACATTTATAGTGTGTCCCTTGTTGTTTCCTCTGTCGAGTATTACAAACAGTCTGGGCACTCAATGGAAAAGACTACATATGGACAAATGTTTTATTTATTTATGTATTTATTTATTGTATTATATGTCACCTTTTCTCTCAGAGTGTGACACAAATATTATAATTGTGTGCTTCACACAATGAATAATAATAAAAGTCAGAGAATTTTCCAACCAGGAACTCAGAGATGATGAAGTGGAAAATTTTGCAATATTATATTTTTCTGTGAAAAATGTTTCATATCAGATACATAGACACACACACATTTACCCATAGTTGTCTGGGCTGTTCTACAGCAATCAATCCTTCAGTGAAATAGGCTATTCAAACAATTGTGCTGCAGCAGATTTTATTCTTAACTTCAACTGAAACTGATAAGTAGTGGAGAAAGTGAGTAAATGAAGCTGAACATACAACAGTTATATCTCAACAAAAGGAAGTTAAACTGTTCATATAAGATAAATCTGGTATAATTCTCTGTAGATATGTGTCAAAAAAAAGCATTCTTTCAAGTGTAGTCCTTTTTTCGCTATACATAAGGGAGGTATATGCTGTTCTCTTCACATTACATTATTATGAAAACTCCAATTAAACAATTTCCACATAAAGCTTTGAATGTGTTTGAACATGACATTTAAACCAAATGAGATAAATCAGATAACATTGTTTAGCACACTGAAAAATTTTCTGGAAAATTTTCCCGGTTCTACTTTTTCCAAAATAATTCAGATCACTGCAAGAGCTGCCACTTAGAAGTGCAGTGATTGTGCAAAAAGATGTTGAAAATATGGGGAAAGCATAAACAAGTATCTACGAAAGGAGAGAACATTATATGGCTGAGTTTTACATTTTTATGAGAAGGCACTTGGATGATCTTTATAGTGCAAGACCTTTCTCAACAGCGTCTAAGTAAAACACCAGCAATTTATCCTTATTTGCATCTTATCAAGCAGCTGATAAAGTTTTTTACTTAGAGAAACCCAAAGAAATAAACTGGTATAATGGTCATTCCCTTTGTCCAAAAAATCCCAAGAGCAGTAGCTCTGATTGGGAAACAGAGTAAGGACCAGGGAGCAATGTCCAATGGAAAATCTTCAGCTGACTCACCGAACTACAATTCCCTGGATTCTTTGGGGGAATCAATATCTTACTAGTTTTAGGAAGTCTGTGAAAACTGGCCATTTAAAAATGTCTGAATCATTGTGATTATTTTAATGGTTCCATTGTTTTAACTGTTAGATTATGGCTGTATTCAGTAAGACCATTTCCACACCAAGCCTCATTGCTGTGATGATCCGTGTCAATCCCTGCAACGCCAGTGCCAGGAAAGGAGCAGTTTTACACTGCTCCCTTCCACACAAGTCCCTCAGTGGCAGAGGAGTAGCAGCATTAATGCCGCTGCTCCTTCTGCATTTAAGGTGTCAATGGTGATGCCTTCTCCCCACCTTTTCCCTGCCCTGCAGTGCCTGATTGGTTGCATTTTTCTGGGGCCTTTTTTTCTGATTGGCTGGCATCAGGCACATGGGTGCCTCCATGCATTAGGCTCCCATCAATGATTTACTCCATGATTGTGCCAGCTGATGATGGGAGAAAGATAGGACTGCAACGACGTCTTGCAGAAGCATTGTCACAGTCCCGCTTCTCTCATGTCACCATGCTGGAACACAGGCCTTCTGCAGAAAGGGCCATAGTATTACTATAAGGCTATGAAAATACCACCCCCAGCCCATCTTATCAGACAGCAGCTGCATCAGGAGAAGGAAGTCCATTTGGCTTCTGATCGGAATGTGAGGAGGATGACATTTGTACCTTCCCTCAACAGTGAACAAGGCTGTGACAATCAGAAGAAGTACCCCATCACAATTCCTTGTCACAGCCTCACTCGCTGGTGGGAGGGGGTTGGCACCACCATCCTCCTTGTGTCCTGATCAGTGACTGACCAGACCTCCTTTGCCTGATGTGGGTTCTGACTGTTAAGGTGGGCTTAGCAGGGGGTAGGTTCAGATCAAGAGACATTACTGAATAACTAAGCAGCTGATGTAGAATATTGGTGAAAGTTTGTTAGCTACCTTGGGGGCCTTGAAAAGTTAGAATATAAATGTAGTAAACAAACAAAACAAAACAATTATACAGGTATAAAACCCATGTAACTCTCCAGATATGGCCATATTAGCAGAAGATTAACAGGTGAACAATAATGTACTTGACCATGATTTCCTTCTGCAGTGGGAGAATGGCGAATTAGAAATACTATTCTTCCACTTTCTCCTACTGTCCTAGGATCCCCCTCTCTATCTTCTTGTGTTCCAGGAAAAAGCACAGCATGAGATGAAAGGGGAATGTGGAGGGATAAGGAAATTAATCAAATGCTAGTATTTACAAATACCAATTCAAATACTCATACTTAAAGCTACAACATTCTTATAATGATCAGCATACATGGAAAATATTAAGAGGGAGAAGTCAAAGCAACTAATGTGTCAGCTGACAATCTGGTTCCTGTCCTACCCTCCACTTTAGCCAAACAGAGTTTATTTTTGACACTCTCATACTGAATTGGCTTATTGATATTTCCATACAGAATAGTTAGCAGGATACAGAGAGCTAAATTATCCATGCTTGAGAGAGAAAGACATGAGGATGGGTGGTAATGTGTAAAGGGACAGAAGCTCCTTTTAACTTTTATGAACCAAAAGAGAGAGGAACAGCTGGGGAAAACACAGAGAGGTGGATGAATTAATTGTTTTACAGTTAATCTTCTCATGAGTAATTAGAAGTAATTGGGCTGGGCTTTGAGAAATGCATTTCTAGTCAGATAATGAAGGACAATGGTACCTCTCTTGCTAAATTACTGGTCTGAATTTTCATCTCATTTTCAAAATCATTATTTTACAACAGTGAACAAAATGTACTAGGTGACCTTTGAAAAGTCTGCAAAATATACCGTATTTGCTGGCTTTACTTCCCCCCCCCCAAAACTACTGTTTGAAAACTGGCATATAGGATGCAATTTTTCCTTGAAAAATAACCTTTGAAAATGAGGTGTGTCTTATGCCTGGTATATCTTATATGCCAGCATATACAGTGTATTTTGAAATAAGTTTAGAAAGACATGAGCAGTCTTGAAAACTCTCAATAAGTACCTTAAAAAGGGGAGGCACATCATTCTTATACTATGACGCCCTAGAAGCAAACTTGCATTTTGTGGCTTACATCTTTACCAGCCTCTATCATCACAAATCTGGTGAATGGAGAGCAGGGATGTGCATGCCTTCCCTCAATTCCCTTGCCTTTTGCCCAGGTGCGGAGAACAGATGCTGAGTCAAAAGGCAAGAGAATGAGGGGAAGGCACACAAGCACCTTCCTTCTTCACATGTGGTGCTCCCTGCTCCCATTCTCTTGCCTTTTGCCCAGGCATGGAGAATGTGCACCAGGCCAAAAGCAAGGGAAGAGGGGGAAGGCATATGCACCTCCTCCCCCATTTCCCTTGCCTTTTGCTCAGTCATGGAGAAAGAAGGCTCATGCACCAGGGAAAAAGGCAAGAGAATGGGAGGTGGAGCCCTGGATGGGAATTGGAGGGGGATGTGGGGAGAGTTATTTATGATTTCCCCACTTTCGCAAGGGTTTTGGGCCACAAACTCTCATGAAAGTGGAGGGCCAACTGTAATATATGTGAAATTATCTTAAGTATGAACCCCCATGTCCCTATGGCTCCTTCTTCTTCACTTGCTGATACAGAAACTTAGCTCTACCTGATCAGAAGCAAGGATTTTCTTTAACAAGTTTTGAATCATGTGCTCTAATCCTCAACAACAACATGTCTTCACTGTCTCCATGACAGCCTCAGTACAATAACACACTACCATCTTGAACACACCTGTCGTTGTCTAATTTTGGAAGCTAAGTAGGATTGGACTGATTAGTATTTGGATGGAAGACCACCAGGCAATCCCAGAGATCTTGAAGCAGGGCTAGAGTCCTCCTTCAAATCCTGGAGACCCATTGCTGCCAGTCAGAGTTGACAATACTGGGCTAGATGAATGAGCTGTCTGACTCAGCTTCCTACATTTCCATGCCTCTATCCAATGTTTGTCTACCCAGCATTTCTTCCTGGGGATTTGTTGGCATACTGGGCTGGCTGGCCCAGTCACATCACAAACACTACTGATTTCAGATGAAAGGAAGTAAATATCATGTTACATGGAAACAATATGTTCAGCAGCTTTGTTATGAAAATGTTCTAAAAGTGAGACCAACGCTTGACTGTATTTTGTATTGGTACTGACAAATTAATTTATACTGATGTTACTGGCACCTTCCTCCTCCACCACTTCCCAGGGGAATTTCATTGGAGCCCTCCTTGTTTGTAAAGAACATTCACCATAATTTGGGGTCAGCTATTTAGCTATGTAACTGCCTTAGGTACCTAGATAAGTAGTGTCTTCTGGCCTGCTCTCCCCCAACATCCAGACTTACTGAGCAGCAGCTCTTGTGAATAATGGAGATCTATTCTCCTGTTGATTGGGATGAAGCTAACTGACATTTCCATCCCCTCCTATGAGTGATCTCTGACAACAGTCAGAAGCAGAATCCCTGTCATAATTTCTCCTTGCACCAGAGAGCACTCATGGGAGTAGGGGTAGAAATGTCAGTCAGCTGCTTCCTAATGAACAGGAGAACAGACTTCCATCACTCGTAGCAACTTCTGCCTGCTGAATCCAGACTGGGGGACTTTCATGGTTCATAATGTATTTCCTACTCTATTGAATATATACGAATCGTGAATATGAACCAACCACTAATGTGTAAGTCTAGGTTATGCATTTGTAACTGGGATTATGCATTCCAACCATAGTTTCCAAAGGCCTTCTTGTGTTCCCCATATACAACAGCATACGAAAAATTAATAAAAACAACAATATATTGTGGGTTTGACTTTGATATATTTGATTATTTGCAAGATTCTCCAACCCCTGCCTCCTCACCTCAGGCATTCTTTTCCAGAGGAACCTTCCCTCTCAGTGACTCTGATCAGGCCATGCAGCCTTTTAAAAACTTGCCTCTGGTCCTCCTCCTCCATCAACAGCAGCTGTCTCCCCAGCTTGCAACCCAATTTTTCAGCACCACAAACCCACTCCTGATGCTCCTTCCTTGGAAGGAGATGGGAGAGAGAAGAAATGTGGGGCCAGTGTATTGACACCTCCCTTTCCCTCTCTTTTTCCTTCCCTGGTTTGGACTCTGGGTGACCACTGTCCCCACTACGCCTCAGCCCCCTTCCCACACACACACACACACACAAACATTTTTATATTTGAAATTTTTCCACTTGTATAGGATCCTGTGCCTCTAACCCTAGTGAGTGTGGACGGATGACTGTACATAAAAATGAAAAACAGATACGAAGTGAATAACAAAGCAATTTGGAACAGTAATAGTAAAAGACACCATAAAACATAATTAAACACCTAAAAAATATGAAATTAAAAAAAAATCCCAAATCTACTATATAAAAGTCAAAGTTTGTGAGTGAGTTTGCCTGTCTGCGTCAGGCAGACGAAAACCTCAGACAATTGGCAGACTGTGAAGATTCTATGGAATCCTGGAGTTTGCAGTTCAGGGAGAGGCCTTTAGAACTCTCAGTCAGAGAACTATTGGGCCTCAGGCTGGTTGCTATGGAGATGGAGCCTAGCAGCAAGGAGGAGGACAGTATATTCCCTCAGGAACCCAACCTCTATATGTTAACAACTCTGAATACAGACTGGATTGGGGAATATGGGGAAAAGTTACAGTTACTGCAATAGGCTGGCTGCTATGAAGATGAGGCCTAGCAGCAAGGAAGAGGACAGTGCATTTCCTCAGGAACCCAACCTCTGTATGTTAACAATTTTGAATACAGATTGGAATGGGGAATATGGGGAAAAGTTATAGGTACTGTAATAAGCCAGTTGCTATGGATATGAGGCCTAGCAGCAAGGAGAAGGACAATGGATTCCCTCACGAACCCAAATCGTGTATGTAAACAACTCTGAATACAGATTGGATTGGGAATTATGGGGAAAAGTTACAGGTACTGGAGAAGACAGTTTTTTGAGTTCTTAAGAGGAAAATAAAATTCCAGGCAACGCCAGGTAAATACACTAGTCATATATAATTATGGCACACAAGCTCTAAAATCAGGACGCCAAAATAGCCTTCCTTAATCTCAATCCCTTCAGATGGTTTGGACAACAACTCCCATCATGATCATAGACCATGCGGGGTGAAGTTGATGGGAGTTGCAGTCCAAAACATCTGGTGGGATCTAGATTGGGGAAAGTTGTTTTAAAGGCTTGGAAAAGTGCAAGTAATCCTCTGGCCCTCAGCTTCATTAAGATTGTCCGTACCTTGACAATTTGGAGATCTTCCTCTGCCCTGCACAGTTTGTTTTCATCTGTCTGATTCTTCCCCTGGGTTCTGTGGCTTGATATGTTTGTTGGCTTGCTACTTTCACTTTAGGGACAACCGATGCAGGACGACAGGTAAGTAAATGTCAACTTATGTGGGAAGAATAAATTCAGCAGGTTATGTGTGAAACAGAGTTCACTGGTGAGACAAACACTTTACTGTGCTTCTAACTGGTTATGACAGATAAGATTACCCTGATGTTTTTGGTATTTTTAAAAGAAATCATGAGATGTAAAGGTTAGTCAAAAACCTTTGGAAACCTTCTTATCTCAACAACCTGTACCTAGTGACCTGTAAATCATTTTCTGTCAGTGTCAGCTTTATCAGCTCTTTGAGTGTACAACTTGGGTGGTTCTGCAGCTATCAGTTTGACAGTGAGGGAGAGCCTGGGTAACCAGAAATAAAAGTGTGGTTTCTTGATAGCAGGGGAAATCCCTGGTTATGCAAATGCCTGGTTGTAGATTGAAATAATTTGTTTTAATGACCCAGCAAGCTCCCACACTCTTAATTTCTCATCCCCATGGAATGTTGAAGGTGTCCATGGGAGGAACAAGAAGCAAATAGTTGGAACAGAAACTGGCCTGCTTCAGCCCTTATCACTTGACAGTATCCTGGAGATATGTATCAGACAGGTAGAAATGCATATCATATGACATGGATGGATGGAATGTGTATGATCTCCTCAGCCCTCCTTGATCTCATTGGACCTTCCCTTATGGGGAGAAAAAAAAAGGCTAAAATGGCCAGTTGTATCCCTAGCAGCCTGCAGGAGGTGCAATTGTGCCATTAAAGGCTATTTTGGGGAAGGAATAAGATATAACCCTTGTCCCCCAAAACTGGAAGTGGCCTAAATATGGAGTGAGCATGCCCTGCAGAATTCAGCTTGTTTGTGAAAAATAGGATTAGCCACTGGGTCTTTGGTGGCTACTTATCAATGTCATACTATTAAGGTCCCCTTGTATTGTGAGGAATATGCTATTTACTCTCTCTAGACCCCATCCAACTGCAATCAGCCAGCTCCAAACCTTTACCACTATATAGCATGGATATTTGAATGTAATTCTTCACCAGTTTCCTTTCTGTAAGAAGCAATGGGCAATTTCAGCAGTTTCCTTTCCCCTTCAAAAATGACACTGTATATGAAGATAATTCCAAAACTTGTTCTGTGCAAAATTTTTGGATGTTGTTGCATTTTTACACATATGTTGGAAGGGAAGCATTTTTTTTCCCCACTAGGAACATTAACCTCTGCACAGAAATATTATTTTCTGCACAGAAAAGGCTATTTCCTGGTTGTTGTTTTTAAGGTGTTGCTGGGGACTTAATCTGTGCAAAATTTGCATGCGATTTTTTTTGCAGAAAGCAGCATTTTCTGCATAGAAAATAATATTTCTGAATGCTTTTTTTCCTCTGTTTTAAAAAAAACACCATGTGTGAATTTTGCATAGAATAAGTCTCAAACTATCCAGTCCAAGATTCTCCCTGTCAGGGTTTCTGATACTCAAGAAACATGTTCTTCAACCATTTTTCAAATATTGTTTTAATATTCTTTCCACTCTTAACATTGAAGGTTTCAGGAGGGTACATAATCTTTCTGGATATTTAAGGTGGTAAGATGGGACCTGGTGAATCTGTCTCTGTCTGGCCACCATGCAGGGAATGGGGAAGGAAATTGAATGGTAGGTTCTTGATGTCACATGAAGCCCATGGCAGAACTGTAGAAGAGATAGGAAGCTGTTTGTTGGGCTTCCTCTTTTCTCCAGTTTGAAAAGGGCTGGTAATCCTTTGCTTTTAAAAGGCAAATGACTTCCTCCATGCCCATCCCTGTTTTTCTGCTTTCCCAGTCCATCTCTTTTCTTCTACAACAGTGTGGGTTAGGGTTCCCAGGTCTGGAGGAGCCTGTTCCTTGAGATTTGTAGACACTTGAGACCAGGGATAGATCTGGTAATGTCATGGGGGTGGAGCTTGATGCTATCATTAGGCATGATTCATTAAGCATCATTAATTGCTCAGCGTATGTCATTTCAGTTAAAAAAATACAAGTCTAACAAAGCAAAGGAGGGAGAGGAAGAGGGAGCATCCACAGCAACCACTCCAAAAGAGCCTGCAACAATAGAAGCCAGCAGCAACCAGAGGTTTTTTTAAATCTTTTCAGGGCACTGCTCTTGCCCTAAAGTTTTTCACCTCACCTTGAAGACCAGAGAAATGAGGCCAGGCCATGAAATCTAGGAATCCTAGCATGGGTCATCATGATACTCCATCTTGCCTTGACCCAGACACATTCTTTCCCTCTTTTTCCTCACTCCTCTGTGTTCTTATTTCACTGCCACCACTGCAGATCATATTATGAGAAGGTGTCTCCATTATAGCAGTGAAGAAAAGATGGGTATGGGCTGCATGGGTGTAGGCAGGGTGAGTAAACCATCAAATTCCCTGCTTCTCAGTGTGTTTATTGTAAATATATGGCTGTCCTATGTTAGGTGAAAGACATCTGATTCAGCAGAGGGGCAGTGGTGGCACATGCTAACGTAACAATATGGGGTGTAGGGGAATTTTCTTAGATTTCCTTCTTGATCTTGGGGAAAGTCTTTTGTCTGAGAGGACTGCATTGTCAGGTGGATCAGGAATTTAAACAAATGTGAACTACTGAAAAATTTCTTACTGACTCTTGGGGCTTCAAAGTTTGGACTGTTTCTCTCATAGATGTCTGAAGGCCAATCTGTGCTAGCTAAGGCTAGGGAGGAGGTGTACTGTGAAGCAATTTCCACTGTTTCCTTGAGGTGATAGACTCCACTCACCAGAACACACACATATATACTTCCCAGTTATGCCCACTGTTCTCTCTTTCACACTCCTTGGTAAGTTCTGATAATTCTTTCTCACATCTTTTATCTTGTACACTGTTGGAATTGTGTTCTCCCTCTCTCTCAGCCATCAGCCAAGTCTTTTCTTCAAAAATTTCCTACAGGAGAGAGTGTCAGTGAGTGTCAGCAGAGTGCTCTTCCATCCAGACAGAGGGTGCTGTAAATCTTGGAGTCTCAGCATTTCCTCCATTACATCAAATTCCTTGGCATTCGACAGCTCAACAAGTAAAATAAAAGCAGCTCAACTCTCATCTAAAAATACAGTCTTTGTGCCTGCATACTCAACAATTATGGCACTATGAGTCCACTTTAACTGTCATGGCAACATGCTATGGAATTCTGGGATTTGCTGGTTAGGAAGAAGTAGTTCAGATTCTCAGTCAGAATCTACTACCTCATCAAACTACAAATATCAGAATTCAACAGGATACAGCCATAGCTGTTAAAGTGGAATATGGTGCTGTAATTCTGTAATGTCAAAAGGGCCCATAGAGACTGCATGCCCTTTTCACACCCTGAAAACACCTCTGTCCTCCCTCTAGATTCTGAATGTACTTGAAGGTTGAGAGAGCTCTCTTGAAGGATGAAGAGATGGCTTCCAGGCCACACTCAGAAAAGGAAGGAGGGAGCAAACTTGGACTCTCATGCCAAGGCTGAGTCATAGGTGGGAGGTTTTCACGTGTGAAAACAAGCTTCTTGTGCCTTTAAGAGATGCTACATGAATGCAACAGGTGTAGTGCTGTCAGCAATGTGGAGGTACAGTAATGGAAGATGTACTGCCTGTTGAATTTCTGCCTTTCATGTAGAGGATTCAGTCACTGAGCACCTTTAAGTCCAAGGAGGAAAAAAATAGTGTAGATAAAACACATGAATTATGGGGGTTTGTATGTGGATAGGCTGTCCATCTCATTAGAGTTTCCACTCCTGATTAAAGTATATATCTTTGTGCTTTTAATCTTTAGATCTATGCAGTCCTTGAGCCATATTGCTAATAGTAATAAATCTAAATACGAGAAGCAGGTGATGCCAATTACTGCCTCCAGCCTACTTAGTCAAGATGTCTTAATCCATACCACATCTTCCCGAGTTGGGTGATCCTCAAGCTACATGGGTCATTTAGGAATTGTCTTCATTATACTTGCCAGGCTAGGACTATCCCAAGCTGTAAAAATTCTAAGCCTGAATATGAGACCCCTTGTGATATCACTGTGGACGGGATGGACAATATTATAAGAAACAGCAGTTGGTGACCTAGTTAAACATGTCATATCAAGCATCAGAGTTCCACAAAGTTATATTCACGTTTTAACCCTCCCTTTGAAAAGTCTAAATGAGGGAATAGACATACAAACTTTTCAAGGCAGCACTCTTGCCCTGAGATTCTTTTCCTTTGTTCTGAGGACCAATGAAGAAGGATGAGGTGCTCAAGGCAGGCCCTAAAATTTGGAAACCCTAAGGAAAAATCCTTAGAACCATGCATTTTACCTAAGAGCCAGCTTCACTCTTCCCTGTGGATTTTACAACCAAGAGAGGCAAGAAAGGAAAGAAAGTGCTATGAATCTCTATTCTCACTGATACAAGATGACTGATAAGGGATAACAGCATGCATTCCTTGCTTTGGATCATTCTGAGAAGAAGTATGGGACAGGAGAGTTGCCTGGCAGAGGGAACTCCCATAGGCTGTAATGTCATGGGCCAATTTTAACACACCCTCCAACTGTCCTGATTTGGCAGGGACATTAATCCTCTGTCATTCCACTTTTTCAGACGTTTTTAGGACTTTCTCATTTTCCTCTCCTCTTCCTTCCATTTTACTCCTTTGTCCTTAGCTTATTTCAATTGTTTCAAACTGATTTCAAAGCACAAAGAGTTTGCACTCAATTAGCTCAGCAGGAAGGAGAAGAGAGTAAGCCCATTTCCGCACAGGACTGTTATAGCACTATGATTCCACTTTCAACATCCTATGGAATCCTGGGGTTTGCAGTTTAGGGAGGGGCCGGCTGGCCCCAGGATTCCATAGGATGCTGAAAGTGGAATCATAGCGCTATAACAGTCTCGTGCGGAAATGACCTACGAAGCAGAATCTTGTCCTTCCCAGTAGGCTCAGCCAAAAGCAAACTGCTGCAGCCTCTTCTAGCTTGTGTGCTCTCCCTCATTAATAACTCAATAACCTTTGACCATACCGTGATGTTGCTTGGCAACACCTATTCTGGTTTTCATTGTAAACTGTTGGAAGGTATGCGGCCAGAAGCAGTGCTCCCCTAACTTTGAGAAAAATGCTTCCCTGTATCAAAGAACAAGTGTTTCTGTTGTGCTCAAGCAATTCCAAAATGTGTCAATGACCAGATGCCATGGCAACCAAATACATTAGGGCAGGTGTAACCCCACTGAGTTATGAGTTTGGCTTAGTGGCTGCGGAGGCCCTAAGGAAGAGGCTGAACTTGCTAACTGAGTTCAGAAGGAGAGAGAGAGCTGGAGAGGAGAGGAGCTGCCATTGCCAGGGTGAAAGAGTAGGCCCTTTTCACCTTGAATAAAGGCTTTACTGTTTAGATCCAAATGTTGCAATACAAATGAACAGCACAGGCTGAAGAGTCCATACAGATGCTTTGTTGGATGCTTAGAAATTTGGAGACAGTCTATACATGTCAAACTTAATATGTAATTTATTGTCTTGTAAATACACATGTTGTTGCATGCCTTCAAGCCATTTCCAGCTTAAGGCACTCTAAGGCCAGCCTATCACAGGGTTTTCTGGGGCTGAGAGTGTGTGAAGCACTCAAGGTCACCCAGTGGATTTTCATGGCTGAATTGAACCTTGGTCTCTAGAGTCACAGTCCAATGCTCAAACCACTACACCATATTAGGACTTAAATTTTGGGTTTGTGTACAATACTCCATTATAGCTGGCCACATAGAATCAAGAAAGAGATTCAAAGGCATGGGGAAAGTATAGCCTCTGGGTCCTCATTTTGCAATACTTAAAGCCCCCCAGTAGATCCCCAAAGGCCCTGCCTTTCTTGCTTTTTCTTCCCAGCTAAAACATGCCTCAAAAGACACAAACTACAACAAAGACTACCACTACTACAACCCCACCACCACCACCACACACACTGGGGAAAAAACAGTATGAAGGAAAACAGCTGGTTTGGGCTATCCTTGGATATGATGTTAGGTTACTTCTGGTCATGCTAGAAGTGACATTCTGGTCTGCAGGATGAAGAGGATCACAGGGGAAAATGCCCCTGCCTGGTTGTCAGTAGATTATCTTTGCTTTAGGGGATCCTCTCCTGATAAACTGCATCATTATTTTAAGAATGTCAGACAAATGAAGGAGAATTGCTGACCATTTTCTCAAGAGGTTGAGAATGTGTGAAATGCAAATCAAAGTGTTAAAAAAAAAAAAAGGAAAGAAATTTCAGACCAACTCTAGTGTATAGCACTCTGAGGAAGAAGAGAGAAATGCACTCTTGCACATAATTAGGGAAAGGCATTTGCTTTGTCTGGAATAATAATATTGTTTTTTGTTTCTTCAATGGCAGTCATAAGTGCATTGAGAATTCCTGCCGCTTATGATGTCTCTACCTACCTGACACTAGTTCACTTCAAATCTGCATTTGGAGAGGCAGTTTTAGATGTGTACTTTAATCAAAAGAACTGCTACACTTCTGTTGGAACTTGCTATTCACCGACCTAACTTAAGAGGTGGAGAATACATTAAATGTCACTTTGAATCATCAAGTGTATTTGCCCCTTTTCTCTCATCCTGCCAACCTGTACTTTCTAAATCACATGTTTAAGCTGAGATTCCTCAGTTTTAATGCTATTTTCCTTCACTCTTATGACATCCCTTTGATTTTTTTAAGCAAGAAAATAAAAACAAGATAATAATGGCTTGAGGCGGATCTTCAGAACTAATAGTTAAGGGTACAGAGAATACAGAAACTTTTGCTTTAGTCTGGTAATGGATTTCTTTCCTAGTTTGGAAGTAACACAGCTTAATGTTTTATCCAAATAAGGTATAACACAGCCAATTAAGGCTTGGTGCAATAATCTCAACTTTTTGCATAACAGATGCTCATTTCAACTCAGTTTGCACAAGATCATTGCTCAGTGCCAGATAAGATTACAACCCTTACCCTTATGCAAGAACAACTTCCAGCTCCAAAAATGAAGGAGAAGTCTTGAAACTTGCCCAGACTCACCTATTTTCTGTACCCCCAATATGACCAATGACCAGTGGGAAGGTCGGTGTATGGGATGATACTTGAACAAGAAGGACTGTCATAACCTGCATTCTGGCAGTTGGTGCATGATGACAAAGATATATGCATCATTGTGAAGCAGCTATCAGAACACAGGCAGAGAGGAAAATCATCCTCTCTAGGCTTTCCCCCTGCCCCTGAGACATCGGGAGGGAAGAGCCATGCCAGGACTGTGGAAAGCTTTAGCCTTCATGATCCTCATTCACCTTCCCCTCCCATCTTCCTGTTGTTGCAGAGGAGGCAGATGGTGGGGAAGCCAAGCCAACATCATGGAAAGCTATAGTTTCCATAGCTATAGTTTTATAGGCTCCCCCTTCTGATGTTGTGTGGAGGTCTTGTGGGGAGAAAACTGAATGAGGGCCACCAAAGGCTATACCCTCCACATTCCTACTTGGCTTTTTTGCTCCGTCCCAGCCACTACATGACCAGAGGGACAGGGAAAGGGGGAGGGGAGTCTTTCTGCAAGAATTCTTCAAAAACTGCAGTTTTCAAAGAGAGTTCTACAATGGCAAAAAATAAATTAGATTATTTATCCCTGCTGGAATGAATAATTTAAAATGGCACTCCCTCCTCAGAGTTATTTGACAAGACCAGCAACAAAATTGCTCCCCTTCTGACCTTCTTAATGATCCTGTTTGAATGAAGTAAACTTTGGGGTGAGCAAGATTGGATTTTAGTGAGGAAGTTGTGAGCTCCACACATTTCTGGTACTGAAATCTACTTTTTGGCCCCTGAATTATTTCATTTTCCTTGTGCATCTTTACCATGAGACTCTGGTTGGTGGATCTCAGGTTTCTAGCAAAACCAAAATAACAAAGTGGATCCTGTAGGCATGAAATCTGCTCAGCCTTACTTAAGGCAACACTGATGGGAAAAGTAAGAAGTCCTGTTACTATAAGCAAAGCAGCTGCAAGAACTAGGAGGCTAGAGAGATATATGAAGTTGTATGCATGGAGCTGCAAGTATCCTCTGAGTGCCCAGTTTTTGCATTTGGAGTGATTCATCCTTGTGTGGTAAATAAGAAAATGCCTGTAGATATAGATATATAGATACAGATATTGGTCTAACATGAAGACATCTGTGGTGTTGTTGGTATTGGAGAGATTTCACACGTTTGTCAAGATGGCTTTTTTTGCATTTCATACAGTAAAAAATTAAAACTATGATAATTATTGCTTCAATGCATGAACTATTAAAAAGAAATAAGATAGGATAGGCTTTCATTTTTTTGATCAGTTAGTCTGTTCTTTTGTGCTTGCTATTTCCTGTGTGTACTTAGGTGCAAAAAGGAATCCCTTTGATTCTGTGTCTGAAACTTTTGAAGTTGTATTTAAGTGCATTATTCTGGGGAGGGGTTCCACAGTTCTTTCATCAAATTCTTAGAGGGGTCTGTGACACACACACACCCCAACAAACATCTATAGTATAAAAGATAAAAGGCTGGTAACAGCACCAAAAAGCTCATGCACAAGATAGCAATCATAGCTTGTCTGTGAAGAAGACACCAGAGATGAATAGTTTCACATAGATGGCATCATTATAAAGAATGGTAACTGTGAGGAAGGTCCTTGAGATATTTAATCCATAGCCTTGAAGGAGCTGAAAGGCAGAACCTAGAAATAAAGGACCATGTATGAAACAGCAATCATTTAAATTCATCAGCAGAAGACTGCAGAGTAAAACAGACATGCAGGGGAACTGCAGACGAATTAAAACTGAACACCAGTACAGTTATTTTGAAAACCTTTATGACAGGTGAGTATATGTACACAGAGAGAAAGAGAGAGAGACTGCTATTTTGTTGCAATACAAGATGACTTTTTCATATCTCTGTGTATAACCTGGTGTTGTCTGCATTCGTATCATTAATTAATCCATGCTAGGAAATCTTTCTTCCCTACACCTCCCCAAAACTTACGAACATGGCTTTGAGATTGCAGGTTCACAGGAATTCACCTAGGGTTATCCCATTTTATCTGCCACAGAGCTTGAAAATTACTCCTTAGAATTAATGACTCATCTGTAATTAGTTTCTTTTAGCAATAACGAAGTCATAACTAGAAGCACAGTTGTAATAGATGAAGACAGCAAAAGCAGCCAAGAGCTAGCTGAGTAGTCATTAGGCCAGCCTCAAACTGCACTCACTCCAAAGCATTCTCAGTCTAGGATTATTGGAAGTTATTTAGGACTACAGGAAGCCCCCACCTTTTGATGCTCCATTATCTGACAACTTGCTCTTTTGACACTTCCAAATTAAGGACAAATTCCATTAATTTAATGGGGGTTCCACTCTTTGATTAGTTATTCTTGTCTACAGAGGCTCACTTGGAACCACTCACATTCATGCACTGCTTGCAAAGTGAGCTGAGAGGGGGGAAAAGATGCTAAGCTGGCTGAGAGACCTTGCAAGGGAGAGAGTCTTCCCTTGCAAATGGTTGATGACAAATGAGCCTCTGTAAGTCCTTCATTGCTCCCTTCAATACAGTACATGGGTTCCTCTTTTCAACCAATTCCATTTTCCATTTCCAAGTTGTTACAAGCTCTGAACCTTCTGATTCGGATAACGTGGGGGCAGTAGCTCCCAAAATTTAATTCTTCCAGGTGTGGGTAGAACTGTATTTTCTACCTACATCACCAACTGCAGAAAGGTTTACATTTTTGGAGCAGTTATCTCAGAAAAGAAGATCAGGTAACACAGGCCCTTTTCACACACAGGTGAAGAAACGGCTGGAAACACGCTGAAACGGAGCTTACCTTAAACCGGGTAAGTCCGTCACCAGTGGAGCAGCGCGTTTTCGCTGCTCCCACTCGTCGGCGTCCCACGGCGTCCTGCAGTGCCCAAAATGGCGGCTTACGACTGGCAGAGGCTCTCCACCAACCGGAGAACCTCGTCAGCTGGAAATCCCACCCCCGGCAGATCTGCAGGCACGTGCCTGCAAATCTACACCGGGCACTGCGATGCGGCTGCACGGGGCTGCACGCCCCGTGCCTTTTAAAAACCACATAAAAAGTGGTTTTTAAAAAGCACACAGCGCCACCACTTCCGGTCGCCCTAGCTCGGATTGGGGTGTGAAACTACGTAAAAGTAGTCTGCCCCAACCCACTTTACGGTGTAGACGACCTCCGTCAGAGGTCACTCTACACCGTTTTTTAACCCCCGTGTGGAAAGGGCCATAGATGAGTAAGTGGGAAACTACCTGAGAGAGAACAGAAGATAAGGCTCATCTAGGTTTCTACTCAGGAAGGAGCAAGTGTGGTAGCGTCGGGGGCTAATTTTCTGCCCATGGTTTCTTGGAGGAAGAGGGCAGCATGGACTGCCACACAACAAAACAAAATTGAAAAATTTATATGATTAATTATTTATTTCATTCATTTTTATCCCACCTTTCTCATGATAATGGGCTTGCTAACAACATATTTAAAATAACACAAATTAAAAACAATGCAAAATATTCATAAGAGTATAAATATAAGATTTATAAATAATCAGTTTATGAAGTTAAAACATTAAAAATACTAAAATGCATTAAAAGACTATATACAAACCTTAAAAACAGAACCACACAGCATTAAAAGCCCAAGCCTAATCAGTTTGTAAAAGCCTGGCAGCACAAAAATATTTTGGCCTGCTGATGGAAGGGAAGCATCTTGGCTTCGCTAGGGAGGGAATTGCAAAGTCTGTTAGCAGCTACCAAGAAGACCCTCTCCCTTGTTCCCATCAAATGAGCCTGAGAGGGTGGTAGGAGAGAGAGAAGGGCCTCTCCAGATGATCTTATAGTTCTAAGGGGCTCATAAAGGGAGATACAGTCCTTCAAATAACCTGGGCCCAAACCATATAGGGTTTTATGGGTCAAAACCAGCACTTTGAATTGTGCCCAGAAATGGGTCAGCAGCCAATGGTGTTGTTGCAACAAGGGAGTTATATGCTCTCTGAAACTATTTGGTTGTTGCCTGCCTGCCTTGCAATTTAAAATGTGAATTACGACTCCCAGGGGCTTTCAGAGCAGGCAACTCAGGCCCTTTGCGCACAGCATTCACCATGTGAAAGGGCCTCTGGAGCATTGTGCAATTGCGAGGAGTCGTCCACATGACGTCCTCGCAATTGCGCAACACTGCCGGGGCCAGCAGACGCTGATCGCACACTATTTCATTTTCGGCTTTGAGCCGAAAATGGTGCATGATCGCACATCACTGTGGGGCCCTGCGCACACTTACCGTGCTTGCAGAGCTCCAGAGCCACAGTGCTCATGCTTCCTGCCCCAGCGCAGCCTGGGAAAATCCCAGGCTGTGCTGGGGAAGGAAGAGGAGGGGCTCTCATGCACCCTGCTTGCGGCTGTGGAACTGAAGCAATGGGGATGCAAGAGCCTCTCGCAAGAGGCTGCTCGTGCAATCCCTGGACCCCAACGCCAAGAACAGGTAAGCTGTGGGAAGGGCCTCAGTCTTGGGCGGGGGACAAAAATGTGGTCCAGGGAGTCTAGAGGGATTAAGAGTTGTGAAAACAGTTTCGGGGATACATTTGACCGTAGAATCGTACCTTGTCCACTTCTGCCTTAGCTGAGAAAGCTGAAAAGAACTGCACCAGGGTTGATCGTGGGTATGTATGCAAAATATCTACAATGCATGCAGTACAAGTGTGAACTGTGTAATCTGTTTAAATTACGTAGTTCAAACTTTTCACATTCATATCTCTCCACTAGCATGCTCCTTGGATGAAACTAAATTAAATATATTCTGTTAAAAAATGATAACGGGACTAATTTTGTTTTGTGAAAAGAAAGAAATCTGTCTTCCCTTTGTATTTAGCAGAACCAAAAAAAGAAAAAGAAAAAAAAGAACAAGAACTGTAAAGATTAGCATTTGGATCTTTTTTTAAAAAAAATGTCCAGTTGAGAGTTTGTGTGCCACTGAGATCCCTGGTGAATTTCAGAATTTCTGATACTATGGAGATGGCTACCATACATTTAAAAATATATTTTCCACACTGTAGTTTCTATAATAAACACAACTAAATGAACCATTAAAAGTGATCCAGTTCATTGAATCAAATAAAACCTAAAATTAGAAAATATATGCCTGAAGCTATTGGATGCACACACATACATATAGACACGCATACTCTTGATCTTTGCTGTTTGTGATTAAGCTAAAAACAACCACCTCAGAGCCCTCTTCCTGTATGTTCTTTAATGCTTTGAAGACTTTAACCAAATATCTACATTTTTCTAACTTCCTTCAAGGCATAATTATGAAGGGATGGTTGTATATTTATTTCTTAGGATTGATAGTCTCTCCATTTTAGCAATGAATAAATTAAGTTAATTGGTTAGTGACAATTGCCTGGACAACACTGAAAACAACATCCAATTAAATAATGAAATATGAGCAAATGAGGTTTCTAACATTATATGTTGTTCATGACCCACCAAGCATCCTGTCATCTTACTTAGCTTCTTGAAAAGCTCTCCATTTTATAGGTTTGGATGATTCAAGCATCCTAATTCCAAAAAGGATAGAGCTAATGTTGCCTTTTTATCATGAGCTGTCATCACGGATAAGAGGATAATTATGTCAGCTGGAATGCAACATGAGACTTACGCCTATGTAAGTTGACTTACATCTGTGGGGAATAAAATTGAGCAGGTTTGCAGAATCCATATTTTCAGCAAGGGTCTGACCATTATGCTGTTACATACAAGAGTCAGTGACGTAACCATTGTATACTGGGGCCAATGCACATTGGGAATGCTGTGTGCCAGAACCAACGCACATTGGGTGCTGGTACACATTCAGCATACAATTATGCATTAGGACACCAGGTAGGGAGTGACAATTTACATTGATAGACCCTGATGCACATTGGGACACGTTTGTCCATCCTCATGATTTACTACAAGGATTATGTAGTACGTCTGCTACGTAGCTAAGTATGAGTATGAGTAAAATTATGCAATGTAGACCACAATACACACACACACACACACACACACACACAGTGGTAAAGGAGATCATCCTATACAATATTTACATCTTACATTTTAGCTGTTGAGGAATTTCTCTTCCCATACAGAATATTTATAGACATTTATAGACATTAGTAGCATTTCAGTATTTCCAGTACACTGCATTACTTCAACATAATTATAAGCTTTGCTTTAGAGAGTATGTCTAATAAGTAAGTCAATGAACCAGCATTTCAAAGAGAGTATTGCAAATACAAAGTGTTCATGGGTTATCAACGACATAGAAGACAACTTCTGTGTGTTTGGTTCTGTCCCTGAGACTAGCCCCTAAGCGGTGTAGTCTGATAGCTCTTATAGCCATTACAGACATTTGTTATTTCTCCTCAACCAATTATAACTTGGGAACCTTCTTTCTTAAACAAGATTATTTTAAAGGAATCAAAATGGCAGTCCCACTTACTGTCCTACCTTCCGGTTACCCTTATATTCGATTTCCTTCATTATTGTATCTGACTAGTTGTGGGGCTTAGGTGGTTAGCAACATTCCTGTGTATTCATGGATGCACTCTTTTAGAAAATATAGCTTTGTTAGATCTCACTACCTCATTTTCTCCTTATCTTGTTTTGTTTGGCTAGTCCAAGCTTTTACATCTAGCATTTCCTTGACCCTTTCACAAACAAGAATCTTTAAGACTTTTGATTTCTAAAATGCAGAGCACAAAATGAAACAGGTACATTATTATTGTTGCAAAATCATAATGGATTTCCAGTGGCAGATTGCCTCTAGCATATAAGAACTTCAACTGATGGTTCCTTTGCCCATAAGAAATTGGCAACTGTAGCTCAGGCAAAGGCTCTAAATTCTGAAGCACAGAATCAGGACTAAGGGAAGTATTCTGCGGTAGCAACAAAGCAAACACATATATTCACAGACTCTTGATTGAGCTTAGAGAGGAGGAGGAGGAGGAGGGGAGGAGGAGATGACAGTGGCAATTGTGACTTCCAGAAAGCTTAGCAGCATGGCCTGTACTCTGAAACTAGCTAGATTAAAGGTTCAAAGTTCTCAGCAGAATCTGTCAGACAGCAGAAATCATGGCAGCCCAGTCATACACAGGAGCTTACCAGCCAGGCGATTACAGTTCTTGGAGTCCAGGCAGTTCAGGTCAGCATGATACAGCAATAAATCTAAAGTGTTGATCCAGGGGACTGCCATAGCACAGCCAGCAAATGAAACAAGGTCCAAGGTTCTTCCGAAACACAAACCTGGAATCAAGAGATGTCTTGCTTCATCCAGAATGGTTGGTTTTCAGCAATGAACTTTCCAAGGGGATGCTGGGATATTTATGGTCTGGCAGCCTCCTATAGATGTTGCCTGATTAATGATCATTTCATATGTAAGCATTCTGAGCATCATAGTCTTTCTCTTTCTCATCTGTATACATCTGCATTAGGTTTTGTTAAGTCCATGTCCATGTGCTATAGCTGCTGGGGAGTGTCACTATCTCAAGAACTTTCAAGTCCCCCACCCTTCTGCTTCACTGTTTTTGGCAGAGTCTGAACCTGGATCTTGGGAATGAGGCATTGACAAAAGGGCTGAAAAAAGAACAATATTCCATAATATCTCTTCTCCCTTCTAAATGAAGAGAAAGGAAGCTGTGGCCTTCCACCTCCCACCCACCCTACCAGGGCCAGTGATCACATCTAGAAGGCTGCAGGTTTCTCATCTCTTCTCTAAACTATATGCCACTATCCTGTTTCCTTTCCCCTGATTCTATTCCTGTATATGAAACCCACGGAGTTGCAGGAGGCATAACTATGCACCTCTAGGAGGACAAGCTGACCCACAGCTCCTGTGACATCTGATGAGTAAACAAATATGGATGGGAGGGAGGAACAAAAGGAGCAAAATCATAGAGGCTTTCTCCATATCTTGATTTCTCAGTGGTGTTCCCTGCCATGTTTTCCAAATTGGAATCAAAATACTTTGCTTGCAAAAATAAGGTCACAACATAATTACAGGTTTTTTGTTTTGTTTTTAGTTCTGTCTCTCTGGGAAACATCCAGATTTGTCCCTTTGTTTCTAATCTGCTGTCCAGTGTGAGATACTTCAGCATTTTTGTTTGTTTACTAGTAGCTGATTTTCCATATCCCCCAGTGCCAACATAAAGCTTTTCCCCTCTGGGTTAGAAAAAGATATCTCAGCATTATCTCCTCCCAGTTTTCCTTTGAGCAAAATATTATCAGCAAGCCTCTTAAAATTTGGGAAGTGTAACTGTAGCCTTGTCCTCCTGCCATCCTCTTGTCTTCCTCTTGCCTACCATTACTGTCATCTGAGATTCAACCTAGAATGAAAACACAGGAGGAGATGTCTACAGGCAGATCATTGGTCTGTCTGAATTAGTGCTGCTGGTGCTAACTCATTATCCAGGTTCTGAGAAAGGATTATTTTCCATACCTAACTGAAGAGATGAAAGGCTGAACCTGGGACATTTTTTTCAGGCAAAGCAGGTGCTCTGTCACTGAGCAAGTCTGTATGATCAGCCAGCCTGGAAAAAGCAGCACTCCTATATTTACTGTGTGTTTATTCTATTTATTTATTCGGTGTATTTGTTAATGCCTTTCTCCCATCATGGAACCTAAGGCAGCTTGCAGTACTTTAAAATCAAAATTTTAGCTAAAATGTTAAGTTGCTAAAGTTTTTCAAAAAAATTAAACAGCAGTTTTCTGTTAAAGGCATCTGGTTAAAAACTGTTTAAAATATATTAAAAACATAATGGCAAACATATGGAAGGAAAACACAGTGTACCACTTTCAAACACGGTTCTGCCATATGATTAAAAGTCAAAGGCCTGCCTATGTAGAAAGGTCTCAGCCTCCCAGGGAAAGACAGCACAGAGGAGTCTAACTGGGACCTCCCATGGAAGGGATTCCACAGCTTGGGACAAGTCACTCGGAAGGCTCTGTCCCTTGGGCTCTCTCCCACCAATTGTTCCATTGATGGCGATGGAACCAAAAGAAAGCCGTCTACCAAAGATCTTAACACTCAGGCTGGCTGATATAGGGGAATATGGGCCAGCTTGCATAAATGCCTGTGTGGTATACAGAGAGAATTTGGGTCTAAAGCTCAACCCTCATTTAGCATTGTATATATATTCCCATGTCCATGCATACCTCCATTCTATTGTCTGTGTGAGTGAAACAGTGGCACAAGGACTATATATAGTGCTTGGAAAAATTACTGATAGCCACTGACCATCTTGGATGTATGATTGCAAGAGCTGTATTCAAAAAAAGTAACTATTGCAAATTTTGACTATGCATAAATGAAGATAAGCACATGTAGAGAAGGAATTGGTATTAGATTCTGCCTCCTTCAAAACACTAGATGAAATGTAAAATTATCAAATGTGTTCAGAAGAAAAGCTAAACCATAGTTTACGGTTTATGAGCCATTGCCAGCCCATATTGGTTCCTCTCTGTCACAGAAGGATCTTCATTTTTAAAACAACTATGGCTTATCATTTTGTCTGAACCAAAAAAACTTTGGTTAGTTCAACCATTCTGATGGTTGTTTGTTCAGATAAACTATAGTTAAAATTAACCACCATTCCTGGCTTGGGCACAAACATTTTTGAAAGTTACACTGATTAAATGTAGGGAGTAATGGTGCTGAATCTGAGTGTTATTTCAAGGTCAGCTGTGCCTGTGTTCACTGCAATGTGTACATAGCCCTTATGTATTTACTGTTCCGGCATCGACACTGGGAAAGTTACAAAATAATGTGAGAAAGTATACACTTGCAGTTACATTGAAGGATCAGTGAGCACATATGTCTTAGGTGAAAATGTCAACTATAGATAGGGAAGGTTAGACCATAGGAAAAGAGAAAAGGCATGTTACTGAGATGAATGGGACTAGCATCTTTCATTGATTTCACAGAACATTGCTCTTAGTCCTAAGATAAAAGCAGTGAGACAGAACATAGTGTGAACGAGTGGCTTTTTTCCCCTGATATACACCGTACCTAAAGTCCTCAAAATCACTCATGGAAGAGCATTATGGTGAAAAGCAGCACAGTTGAGTAAGCATCTCAGTTTCTACACTATGAATTCATTGGATCAGAAATCTGTCTTTCTGTGAGCATTATACCTTTCTTATAAGAATAACCAAAATAATAACAAGTCACAATAATAAGTTGCCATAAATCCAGTTTTATTCAGTTTATAACTATATTTGTTAGCATGCAGAGTACACACACTGTTTTCATGGACTGAAAACCAGCTCTCTGAACAGTTTCAGCCAGATGAGGACGGTATTTTCCAATGGAGCGTTTTTTTTTTAAGTGTGGGTTTCTGTAGTTTTCACATATCAGACTTGAGCAAATAGAAGTACATTTTAGTATTTCACCTTCTGTGGATTCAAGGTAACAGATCTGGCCTCTTTCCAAACTAGAAGGAACATTGATAACATTGGAGATGTGTACATCCCCAATAAAAAGCTCAGATATGTTATCTTTGGTACTATCAATCCCAGTATTCCCTAGCCAATATGACAAGTGACCATGATGGCTGGGTTATTCCAAAAGCTGTAGTCCCCAAAATTAATTTTTTCCAAACTGTATTCCAGAATTCCCTAAGCAAATGTTTCAGACAAGCACTTTTACAAAAAAAGGCAGAAGGTTAAAAAAGACACCAAATAATTTATTGCCTTTGTTGTTTATACCTTTCAGTTGTTTAATGCATTGCAGAAGAAAAGGCAAGTGCAGCTGTTCCATGTATTTTTGTGAAAGATCTTCTACAAGTGCATTTGCTGATATATAGCATTCAAAATTATCACCTTGACTTGAGCTGTTTTTGGCAGAAAAGCAAAGGTATAAATTATAATACATACATACATACATACAGAAGGAAGATTTAACACCTGCACAGGATGTTATAGTACTGAAAGTGCAAAACCACAGAGTATGTGACAAGATAACTTATATGAGCAAAGGATAAGGGAAATGGCCTTGAACATATTGCTCATATTTTGATTTCATGATAAATTGGGTAGGAAGATGATAGATAGATAGATAGATAGATAGATAGATAGATAGATAGATAGATAGATAGATAGATAGGCAGGCAGGCAGGCAGGCAGGCAGGCAGGCAGGCAGGCAGGCAGGCAAATAGACAGACAGATAATAGGACTGATACATAAGATGGTATCTCTCAGAATCGCAGCTATTCTCCCAAACACTCGTGGTGGCAAATCTGACATTTTCCCATTTTACTCTAGAAAGAAACTCTACAAGGTAGTTCAGACAAGATCAGTAAGATCATGCTGTGAAAGTTGTGGCTGAGATGACAGAGATCTGGTATCGCAGGTCGTCCTTTGGCAGGATTTCTGGGATAACACTAGGGAGGAATGCACTGGCCTTCCTTCTTTGCATATTCCCATCACTTTCTACACAGGGAGAATGACTTTCTGAACAGCTTTTTCTGTCCAGGGAAACCAATGTTCAAAAGTGTGCAGAGAGTCCCTACATATATGGTAGAAGAGGGTTCAGAAGGTTGCCCTCTATGTATAGATAGTGATGGAAACATATAAGGAGGCATCACACTCCCTTTGTATGTTTTCCCCCAGTTTGAAAGAGAGCTATTATGTCCCCTCCCTCTATTGTATCATTTTTAAAAACAACAGCTACTGAAAGTCACATTCTCCAGTGTGAGTCTCCAGTGATATTTTGAAACAGAAGTACATGCACAAGATCTCCTAGCAGTTACAGTAAAATTAACCAGTTGCATGGACCCTCAGTATACACATCTGCTTGCGAAAATAAAAAGTTTCATTTTGGATTAGGCTGAGACTTACCTGACCCAACAATCTTTACAAGAATCCTAACAACCAGCTGCTCCTTTTAGTCTACTAGAAACTGGGCAATGGCCCATGGTCGGACAATGGTTAGGATTAATCTCCCCAGACTTATGGGGATGGCTGCACTCTTTGGAGGGTGATAGGAATTGTAGTCTACCACATCTGGAAGCTGGCAGGTTGAGGCTGCCAGGCTGGCCTCTATTTTGTTCTAATATATGAAGTTACTGTATATTGAAAAGTGAAAGGAAATGTATGTTACAATCAACTTTTTTCCATGTGTGGTTCTTGATGAATACAGACTTCCACCTGAAAAACATCCTCATTATCTGATGTTGAAACATTTCCAAAGTCTTTCAAAAATTCATGGGGTTCAAAATGCAGTTGGTTAGGAGCCATGAACTCTAAAAATTCTGGAAGAGCCATTCTGTAACACTGAGTAAAACAACTGGAGAACTAGTTTAAAAAAATATATTAAGTAGTTGTGGTTTCTGAAAATGGTGAGAGTTCCCTGTACGGTAGGGCTTTCCAAATGGTGTGCCGTGACACATTAGTGTGTCGCCTGAAGTGTGTAGGTGTGTTGCCTACAATCTCGGAAATGTATGTTATTATTTATAAATCATATATTTTTAAAAATATATATTTTTAAAAATATATGAAAGGTTTTCATGAGATATGTTGAGTCCCCATACATTTTGTTATTACAATTTATTTATGTATGTGTCTGTATCTCTTAAAGGATTAGCTTAATCTCCAGTTTGCTAATAAAACTGAAATTACTGTGTTGCGAAATAATGCATGTCTAAAAAGTGTGTTACCAACATGAAAAGTTGGGAAAGTGCTGCTGTACAGCATCTTCTAAAAACAAGCATGTTGAAAAAACACAGCTGATATCCCTGAAAGTACTTTTTCATAGTCTGCATGAGGTTTGAGCAATGGTCAGTGAAAACAATTTGTTATCTATGTTTTTATCTATATTGGTGAGCTGCAAGATTTTGTGGACATTTTCCAGCATTATGGAGTGAAAATATGGGCTGTATAAAGTCATGGATTGTGTTGTTACTGTGCATGACCAGAAAAATTAACAATCTCTGCAAAAATTGGTGATAGGGTACAGAATTTAGTCCCATGGAGGTATAATTGTATGCCCATTTACATAACCTCCTCCCCTTGAGTGTAGTTGAAAATTCTAAGTAGAAATGTACAAGAGGGATTTTGCTGTGTCAGAGCAGTGCTGGTAGATTAATTATATGGGAAGCTTTTTTTTTCAGGACATGTTGACTGATGTAGTTGAAGTGCCCATCAAGGCACAATTTTCAGGCTATCAAAGGCACAGGGAATGGTGTGAATCATGCCATGGAAATGAACCTAAGAAAAGTCACATTTGAATATTAAGACAAAGAGGACTCTCATGGGAAAAGATGCTTCTATAGGTTTTGAAAGACTGACCTCAGCTCAATATGTAATATATCCTAGAGATGGAAAAAGAAAAATATCCCTCTCAAGACACTCAACAATCATATTTGAAGACGTATAATAGTTTGACAATGGAAGAAACTTCTGCCAAGTCAACCACATGTTTAGGTCCCCACAAGAATGGACTAGAGTGATTGTTCTTTCTTTCTCTTTCATTCTTTGGGCTTTCTCCAAGAAGTTTGGAGATAGCCCCATAAAGACTCCCACTTCTTCTGTCTTCAGTCCCACTGATCACTTGGTCACTGAGTGATAGGCACTATTGTCAGTGTCCCATTCAGCTTTTTCATCTTGGTCCAGTAGGTAACATCAGGAATGCAATACTTGTGTATTGAAAGTAGGTTTCCTGTCCAAGCAAACAGCTGACAAAGTAAAGGAGGCCTGTCTGTCTCAGGGCACTTCTGCACATTGTAGTTTATTGAGGACAAAGAGCTTTCTGGACGACAATTTTAAATGCCCCTAAACTGCAAACACCAGGATTCCACAGATTGTTGAAAGTGGAATAATAGCACCATAACAGTGTTGTGCAGAAAGACCGACAGACTGGGACGACAGTTGAAAGCAAAAAAATGTTTAAGCCCTCTGTACTCCTTTCCTCTGAATTTAGTCCCCTGTGGAAGTTTATTATTCTAAATAACAAACTGTGTAATGGTAATAACTGATTTGCTAATTACATGGATGGTGTTATGTCAAAGTCTGGTCCATAGAGCATTGTGGGGAAAACAGTGAGCTAGCAACAAACACTGGCCAAGCAATCTTGTTTTCTTCCTTTAGAAGTGAAAGGTCAATATGAGAATTGCCTTCTGTAAGTGATGAAATACACAATATCTATCTTGACACCAGTGGGAGTTTTGCTCATGGTTGCTATGGATGCTGGATTTCATACCTAGGATAACATATTTTATTTATTATATGGCACAGGTAATAATGTTTCCTTTTCTTTGCACATCAAACCTAGCTTTGTTTTGGGGAAAAATATTTACACAACTCTGGGAAGCTGATCAGTTTAAAGAAATGGATATGTTGGCAGGGTGGGGAGGAGTGATTCTAAAACAGTTATCTACCAGGCTCATGATATCTGTGCATAATCTGCAGTGCAGCATAATCCATAGTTGATTTTCTTCTGTTGACATTGGGTGTGGAAACAACCACAGGTTAGTTATAATAAGCATGATAGCTTTGTGTGTGAACATATAACTCTAAAAGTCATATACTTTCATATATGGTACTTCCTGTCCACAAAACAACTGCACACATGAAGCATCTGTTTCCAGTTAACATGTTGGCAGTGCTCTCATATGCCTATCTACTCAGAGGTAAGTCACACTGGGTTAAGTATGGCTTCCTCCGAGGCAAGGTTTGGAATTATGATTCGCTCCAGATGTTGTTGGACTATAGCTCCCAGAGGCCTTATCCAGCACAGCCACTGGCAAGGAATGATGGGAGTGGCAGTTCAAGAATTTCTGAAAAACAACTTATTTCCACTCCTCCTGCTCTACGGCATAGATATAGGACTTCAGGTCATTTCCAGATGGAGTATTCTTCATGCTAGCAGTTGAAAGGCAATATATCTCTCTGCCATCTTTTACCAGGGAACTGTATTTTCCCTGGTAAGGAGAAAGATGGAAAAACTAGTAGAAATACAAAGGAGGATTGCAAGTGTAGGACAATGCCATGCAAATCCCTGCAAAATTCAGTGAATGAGGCAAGGTTCATGCATTTCTAGTAAGATAGATGAGTGTATTGATGCTATGAAGGTATTGTAAAATAAATTTAGGAGCAAATAAAGATGCCAAGTGAAGCTGCATTAGGGGGTACCTAATTCTGCATATTTTGCATTTAAAACTGGAGTAACTATTTTGTAAACATTATATTTGATTATGAGTAGGGTATAGGGGAAGAAATGGTCTGTTTTGTAAAAATAAACCAACAAGGCTGCCTCTGAATAGGGAATGCCTGTTGAAATTCTATTAGGACTAAGCCAGCCTTTCTGAACCCAATGTTTTCCAGATGTTTTGGACTTTAGTTTCCATGATACCTTTTCATTGACCACATTGATCAGGGCTGATGGAGTTGCTGTCCAAACTGGGAGGATACCAGGCTGGCTATGGCTGACTCAGCTAATAATATTTAATTTTATTTTCCAAGATTGTTGGAAAGCACCTTACATTTTCAGTGTTTAATGTGCAAATTATGGACAAATTTGTGTCATTTATTTGCTGTTCATCTCTGTCCTATTTTCTGTCTTCATTTTTGACCTCCTTTTCCTATGGCATCAGTGGATGGGCCACCTAATCATTTAATCTGAGTAGCTAGATTGATCTGAGCAGTTTTCCTAATGATGTCATTATGTTACATCTGAAGAGATGACATAATGAAAACTCATAAATACAACCATATGGCCAGACAGATTTGATGGGAGTGCAGTCAAATGAAGCATAGGATTGTGAGAGTGATGAAACAGAGTAGCACTAGGGAGAGCAACAGGAAAAAAAGGGCACCTAACAATAACAAAAGAATGTGTAAATTTAGTGAATAAGCTTTCTGGCCTTCTGTATAACTAGATGAAAGCATAGATCTAGTGTTAGTCCCACCTGAATCAATAGAACTTACGTAAGTGTTGACTTGATTGAATTAGGGGGACTTAACATAAGTAATGACTTGATTGAATAAATTGAACTTATGTAAGTGTTGATTTACTGTGCTCCCATTGATTCAGGGGCTCTACTCCATTTAGGAACAACAGTTGCATTTAGATCCAAGGTGCTATTCAAAGCTAATATCAAAATTAGAAAAGATGCAGTGCATAGTGCCTAGTAAGCAAAGAAGTCAAAGACATCTCTGTAGATATTTCTTGCCTTCCTCTCATGCACATCATCCTTCCTCATTAAAAGATGCCATGATTTTTCTTTTAATTTCCTACTTCCTTTATCTTTCAGGTCTCTTATGTAAAAGCTATTGACATCTGGATGGCTGTGTGTCTTCTTTTTGTTTTTGCTGCGCTGCTTGAATATGCAGCAGTGAATTTTGTGTCAAGGCAACACAAGGAATTTCTGAGGCTTCGGAGAAGGCAGAGGAGGCAAAACAAGGTACAATACTCTATCCTCAACGTGCTCATTAGTCCTTTTCAGAATAATTGGTTGCACACTTCTGGTTTCTTCCTTTTGGTACACATGACATGAAACATCTATGTTTTTATTTTGTCTAATTTTTAGTCAACTAAAAGAACTGAGAATTTAAAGCAAGAGGTCATTTGCTCTCTTTGGTCAGTCTATCTAAGCTCATGTGAAATAAAAGTTTTTGTTTTTTCACACTGGTAAAACAAATTCGAGTATTCCTTTGCACCGACCAATGTTCAGATTTGAAGAAGCTTCTTACAAATCCATCCGATGCTCAAATTTCAGGCTTGCTGTAAATATTCATTTCACTTTTAATTTAAATCTCTTCTAAGCCCCAGTCCCCCTTGTTTCATTCTTATTGGCACAATTGTCCTCTTGTAATGATAGATAACCTTAGATTCTACTTTGGCTGCCAAGATATGAACTACATGTTGCCTTGCAGCAACTAAAGAGTCTTTTTCTTTTTGGGGACTGGAACTGTGGAATTCCTTTCTCACTCAAAATGATCCTACAACAACTAGCTACTCATTCAGAGTTGTTTTTCTCACCGCCTGCCTTTCTTCAAAAGGAGCAATACACACACATAAGAGTATACAAGCCATCTTAGCCATATTATTTCAGCTACCCTTTGCTTGAGTTTCCTTTTAATGTGCTTCACAAAGTTCATTCTAATTTTTTCTAACCGCACCATTCTGGCTTTGTTTGTTTTGCTTTTTTTTGTTGTTGTTCCATATTTCACTGAATCCATTTCCATTCTTGTTGCTGCTATCTGTTCTGACAAATCTGGAAACAGGCACAGGCTGTGACTGTTGGGAATGAAAGCGTCGAATCGGTACGGCGCGCGAATGGCTTACGGATAAAAGAGGCATCAGCATACGGGCCAGTGAATCAGATCGGCAATCCAAGTTTGAGGGTAAAATGAAAAAGAAAGAGAGAGAAAGAATGAGTGTCTGGGAGAGAGAAGTAGTATGGAAATGATGTCATAAACTGCCAACTGCCAGTATTCATGACATTACATTGAGCTGAACTCTCTATCAGGCAGACTGTTGTTCTTTGCATGTGAACGTATTTGTATGTGTTTCTATCCACTGTACCCTGTGTTTTGACAGCTCTCCCATTATTGCTTTTATGGCAATCCCTCTACCTCTTTTTACCATTGGTTCCGCATGTGTATGGGTAAATGCACTTTTGTTTTTTGCAGCATAGATCTATTGCAAAACTTTGATATAGTGTCAAGCAAAATATTGACTCAGAGCCATAATATATGTGATATTGATTGTGTGAATTCAGTTAGCCCAACTTGTTTTTCCAGTGTTTATAGGAGGGAGGGAGGGAAGGAGGGAGGGAGGGAGGGAGGATCATGTGCGGGAGTATGGGAAGGAGGGAATCTAGCCTTTCCTGCCATTCTGCAATCTCAGTTGAAATCTCCTCCGCACGCACACAGAGCTGCTATTATCTCTAGAAGCAAAGTTTCCAGTTCTGTGAATGGAGGTTCTCCTCCCAGTTCTGAGACTGAGCCATTTTTTTTCCACCACTGTCATGCTAAGGGGAAAGAGAATTTAACTCCCGACCATGTGCACTCATGCATGCACACACACAAGCACACACACAATTACACCAGGCCTTCTCATTTCCGATGGTAGCTAATTATAGTAGAAAGCCTAGACATGCTCTTTGCATTCCACTGGGCAGTATTCTGAAGGTAGTCTGGTCATCAACATCAAGAAATGGGAAGGAGACTTTCTCTATCTTGGAATAAAATAATAATAATAATAATAATAATAATAATAATAATAATAATAATAATAATAGTAGTAGTAGTAGTAGTAGTAGTAGTAGTAGTAGTAGTAGTAGTAAATTTCTTAATCACTTCTGTCCATGGATCGAGATGGGGGACAACAACAAATTAACATATATATCGGTTAAAAACAGAATATCAATTAAAAACAATAGTTAAAATGCATAACACCATCTTAAAAGAACAAATAGCATAAATACCTGAAAACAGTTAAAACTTATTTAGAATTCATTGTTAAAATTTGGATAGGCCTGCTGGATGTGTCTGTTTCCTAAGCATGTCTGTTCTTAGGAATCAACCAGCAGTGCATTTTTAGATCCCAATTATAACAAGAACATCATATCTGAGCACTGAAAATGCTTTATTTAAAAAAACAAACACCACCTAGTGGCTTGATGAATTACCATAGACAAATATATGGCATCTAAACATGAGAAGAGACCTGTTGGATCAGCTAAGATTTCCATCTACCTGCTTCCCTTAAGAGCCATCTAAATGCTTCTAGAAACTATAAATGTGGCTAGAAGGTAGTCATATTTTTGACACTCCCAGGAACTCTGGTGAATTGAGTTGTGATGTGACAGCTATGTTTTGGATATCCAGAAGTAACACTGTACCATGACTGGTCACATTTAGGGCCATACTGGTAGGATTTTCAAGGTGTCCCTCTGAAACAGCAAGAAACAACTTTGTGTGTTTATGTCTTTTTCAGCCAAAAAGCATGGGCAAATAAACTTGGGAGTGCTGGGGGCTTTGGATGGGTCAATGGGTGTCCAAAGAGCCACGTGCAGCCCATGAATCATAGTTTTCACTCCTGGTCTAAAGAAAAGGAAACAATGGATCAGACAAAAGCAAAAACACTAGAGAAACTTTACTGAGTTTCCCTATCTTTGCCTGCCCTCCTTCCAATGAGCATGTAGTTGCTTGTGCAAGCATAGTTGCACACTTCACTCCTTTTGAGAGAGTGAAGTGTGCATTATTATTTCTAAGGCATATGACCTTTCAAACTGTAAATACATCACCAAACGGAGGTGGCAGATTTCCATGTTGAACCATTTGTTTTTGTCATCTCTCTGGGGCTGAGAAAATGCTGGGTGGTTGTGCCATACACTTGTAGGGACAAGACATGCTTGGTGATCTTGATTTGGTGGATGACTAATTGCGTAGGTTTGATTTAAATGGATGTAGGATTCAATCCTGTCACTAAAAAGCAGTTGCAGTGGGTCCTCTAAAGCCTTTGAGAGAGTTGTGGAGAGAGAAAAATGAATTTGTCTGGATTCTAGGACAACTGGCTCAGTGAACAAAGAAACTCAGCTCATGTGTAAGCAGCACATACTGACTGTATGTGGAAAGCATCAATAATTCTTTATTGGGAGAGAATGTTGATATTAAATGTACTGTTCCTCATAGCAGTGTTGGGTGTCAAACCTACAAAATCTTATTGCTGAAGGTTTGGTGAAATCAAAACTTGAACTTGAAGAATACCGACACCCTTAGAACTTAAACAAAGATTCCTGAGCTGTGGTGATTTTGTTTTTTTACGGCCTCTGACAAGATCAACAAAAAATATTGTAATTTTTGAGGCTCCTTTTGAGGCTTTTTTCCATTATAAGGGAAGTGTCTGCGTATGAGATCAAAGCTGGAGACCTAGTGCTGCAAAGTCTTCTTGATTCTGCGTTCCCTGAATAATTCAGTATGCTATTGTCACACTTGGCAAGTCAAGCAGGATCCTGTCTATTTCCCAAAAGGCTCAGCATCATCACAGCAGGGAGAGGCGACCTTTTATTTTAAAGTCGACAATGTTTATTCTGATGTTAGCACTTGTGTGACAATAATACTCCAGACTGATAACCTGTAGGAAAAAAGAAGACATTGAGAAGAAGACAGAATTGATTGATTTATGAATTTAGAGCATTAATATCATGCAAAATTGAAGAACTATATACAGAACCTATATACACAGTGCTTCCATACCTAGAATGAGTGTTATCAACACACACCTTATGCCAGACCTGAGAACAGATGCTGATTGAGGGATTCTGGGAATAGTATTCCCCCCAAATAACAACAGAGATCCTGTATCAGACATGTAGCCACATGTTGTAGCTATACTTTAACTCCCCCTCCAACCACTGAAACCCACTTTAAAAGTCAGTCAGCCATCCAGACTCACCGAAATCTGTTCTGTTGGCCAATGGAAGACATTGTTATGAAGATTTACAACAGGTCCCCTTCTCCTCCTCCTCACACCATCACTTGCTAGTGGGTGGGGATTGATCACATCATCCTGCAGTGCCCCACTTGACAGCAGAACAGATCTTTGTCACTCTGGACAGTCAGGTAGTGCAGTGGTTAAATGCTGGTACTGCAGCCACAATGTTGTGAGTTCAGTCCTGCAGGGCTCCAGGTTGACTCAGCCTTCCATCATTCAGTAGGTTGGTAAAATGAGTTCCCAGCTTGGGGAGTACTTAGCACTGATAAGTGGTATAGAAATGCAACTGCTATTGCTATTGCTTTTAAAGTGGATTTCGGGGTTGTTTGCCATCCTGGTAATAGTACCACAAATGCAAATATGAATAAAATGCAGTTATACTGTCCTAAGTGTAATTTAGGACGCTGTAACTGACTAACAGGAAGCCAGTCAGCTATTCCGAGCTGTGCCCCTCATTTAGGGAATGTCATAATAAGGGCTTAGGCACAAGGAGCAAACAAAATAACTCCTACAAACTGAGCATTCCAACTGTGTTGGCTAATGTTGCTGCAGTTAGCTGAAGTTAATTTTTATATGGAAAGCAGCAACAGGCTGCTTCTTCTGTATTCTTGTAACTGTTTGTGTGCCAGTGTACCAAAAATCAGTGCACTGAGATTTCAGAGTGGTATTATCATCTGCATTGCTCTTCCTCTCTTCCTCCCTCCTACAGCCTCTCAAACCCAATCTAAGAATGTGCCACAATATTAACACTTCTGCAATATTACAACTCTACTTCTCTGGGAGGGAAACAACAAAAGGTTGGAGCCATTTGTAAAGCAATGGCTTTATTACTTTGTTTTGATTAAAATGTAACACTCGTTTCCTATTTTGTAACTGAAAAAAACCCACCCTAATTTCCCCAAGCTCAGATTTGTCTTGAAAACATGCCATGCTTCTGTCCCCAGTGGACATGTTTTTATGCTCCTCGAATTCTTGCATATAGCACTTCGTGGTAAAAATGTGCCCTGTTTGTTTTATGTAATGTGCCGCAACATGTGAATAATGGAAGTGCTTGAGGAAAACCCCTTTTTGGCCGGCCTATTTTTAGCACTCACAATGCAAGCTCAGGCACATGCATTTTCATTATGAAAAAGGAAAACTCACATCTGAATGGCTTCGCAATTTTACCTCTCCTTAACATCTTTTTTGCTGAATGGAACAAACGGAAAGGGATTCCATGGGGCAGAAATACTTCAGAGGTGGACAAGTAACAGTTCTTCACCAGGGCAAAATAAATGGCACTTGTCTCTTCAACAACCAAGCTAGCAGAATCTGAACATATTGTGTCCTACTCCTACAACCTGAGTAACTCAGAGGTTCCAAGTGAGCAAGGAAACTCCAGTCCCTCATGCAACTTCCCCATGCTGAAGTGTAAAGGAGTGGTACTTCTATACTCAAATCCCTATCTATCAGGGTTGGGCAACTTCATGGGGTCAGAAGGATCTCATTGGACCTACCCAATGTCTACTGGTGCCACCAGAATAATTCTGCCACTGCTGAATTTCTTGCTGCCAGTTTCTACTGAAATTTAGTGGTAACTGAAGTAGCTCTCTATGGTTCTAGAGTGTGCCAGATCATCCCTTCCACACCATAGACCTTCTCTGGGGAAACAGCTGTCTACAGGTACAGAGCAGTAGCTGCCACTAAAAAGTGTGAGGGACTATTTGGTCTCACTTATAGTGAAAAGATGAGAGATTGCTGAGTTAAAATGCCCCAGTGAACTCAAGTGTAAAGGAGGAAACACATGGGCTGGTTTTCACTGCCACCACAGAAATCCTTTTCCAACAACTACCAATAGAGTTAGGCTATAGCATCACATGTTCTTAGGTGCTTTGGCCTAACAAGCATAAACAAATGCTAACAAAACAAGGCAACACACATGTTGGTCAAACAGCCAGTGGCTGCCAGGAGATAAGCTACCAGGTAGCAGTGGCAACTGGTGGGTCCCATGTAGGTAAGTTTTAGTCCAGACTTCAAAAGAGCCATTTAAGGTGCTAAACATTATCCCCAAAACAGGTTTAGCACCTTGGATAGTTACTTTGAATCCTGAGCTAAAGTCCAAGAATGGATTCTGTCCAACTGGCATAGCAACTACCAGCCAGCACGGCAGTGAACTTTCTCCCAAAAACTCAGCTAAAATCTCCCCCTTTGACAGAGATGGCTTCTCATGCCATCACCAGAAAATTCCTCCAGTGTGGATAAGCATGAGGCTCCTATGACCTATGACTAAGGGTATTCAGGAACTGGATCCTTTGGTGGAAGATAGACCTTCATGGGTATAGGAGATTGAATTCCTCGATAGAGGCAGCATGACCTCAAAAGTGGACAAAGAGGCTGGACCTACTCACAGTCCATGAAAGAAATTACCTATGAAGGTATGTGCTTGTTTCTGCCTGGTGCTTCCAGCTAGGGTACCCAGTAATGGGGGAGATCTTCTCAGGATCAAGGCACTCATTGGGAGTAAGAAGTCACCTCAAATGTAAGGTCCTCCTCACACAGGAACTTAATGCTGAAGAATCTGCAGATAAGCTATGGTTCAACAACCCTTGGTGAGATGTTGAGAACAATGTGGTTCTTTGACCCCAGATCATATATGCAGGGCTTAGAGCCTTTTAGTATCTGCTAGTGTCTGATTTGGGTTGTGTTTTGGTTTCACCATATAGATATTCTCTTCTGCGTGCTGCTTTAAATTAGAATGATTATGTGCTGATTTATTAGTGGCTTTAACTTTGGGTCCTCCTCATTTGATTCATCTAAATCTCTGCCAGGATTATATTTACTTTTACCCTGGCCTTTTTCGTTGAATTTTGTCTGATCAATTTGTCTGCTGCCTGTGATTGGCTTTACTGCCATAGATTCTGGATTATTGGACTCTGCTATGGACTCAGCCTCTCTGGAACCAGAACAAGAACAATTTGGGGGGGGGACTTATTTCACTTCAGCTTAATACTTAATACTCTTCTAATATTTAAACTAACACCATCATGTGTGTGGCCTTTTATAAGAATTACAGTTCCCAGCCTCAAGAGCTATAAACTAAAGTTTCAACAAAGAAAGAGGCAACAGGAAGTGGGAAGAGAGAAGTAAGTCTGGCAAGAGATGCAGGCAAGCAAATGTAATACATGTGAACAGTGCATATAAGAACTTGACACTAGGACTCTTTGTGAGTAAGCCACTGTCTCAGTCCTAAAGGACAGATTTATTTATTTATTTATTTATGGGAAAGACTCTCAAAGATGTTCATGGAAATCCCAGAAGGCCATGAAAAGTTAGGGGTGGTATTGTCATACCACTTCAGAGTGCAAGTGAAAATATGATGCAGTTAAAATATGCAAAAGATTGACATTAATTCCATTTTAATGTCGATCTTTTGTATGGTGGTTTAGTTCTATTGACTACCAACAACATTTTTTAAAATTAAATATAGTTTAACAAGGTTTTAAAAAGCAGTTTAGAATAATGGTACAGCTAAAACCACAGAAACAAGTACAACACCCTCTTAAAAGCCCTTTCTTTTAAAACTTTCAGTTTTCAAAAGTCTTGAATAACAAAGTCTTTGCCTGTCAATGGAAGTATTGCGAGGTTGGGAGATGGGAGGACATTCTGGCCTTATGAGGAAGGGATTTACAAAGTCATATAATTTTCTGTATACGTGATTCCTCCTGACCCAATATGGAGTAAAAATTTCAATTTCCTGAAGTTTGAGGGAAGGGAGCTGACTTGTCTTTGGAACCTGTCAGAAATCACACATTCATGCTATTACTGTCCAAGTCCCAGTGATTTTGTTGGGAAATATCTCACAAACCTTTTTCTCCAGCAGATCCTGGGAATATGGTTCTACATACATACATGTATTTATTTATTTAGAGTAATTTGTTGAGTTTTTCAGCAAAATTGTGTTGGCAATGAAAACGTTGAGGAGAGGAAGGTATAAACAGCTTGGGGGTACATACAGATCCCAGGCTATGTGTTGCCCACCTTCCATGTCATTTCCATGTCATTGGAAATCTGTTGCTGGAAACTGAAAAAGCCAGATGTGCACTGAGGATCAATCCCAGAAAAAGTAATCTAAACCACATTGCAGACACCATTTTTTGTTTAAATTGCTGAACAACCAAGCCAAAACTTCTTTTTTAAAAAACATCAGATAATCACTATTGCTTAAGCGGACCATTTGGCTATCCATGACAAGTAGACAGTATTTGATACTGAGTGTTGTGGTTTATTTGCAGTCTAGGGGACTGTTTATCCTGTCATGGCTTGATGAAAAGCCCTTCCTGTATTGAGTGACAGGTAACTAGTGATCTTGGGTATCTATTCAGAATCAAGCCAGATTTCCAGCCCAACTGCAGGCTGCCACATAGTATGAGAGAGCTGCCTATTTTTAAGTGTAGAACTTTGTGCAAGTGATATTCATCAGGGTAGGTAAAGGTCTGTACTTCAGTTCACTGGGTTTGACGTACAATTTGCTCATCAACAGCAGGGAACCTCCAGCAACTGTACTTTGCCATTTTCCAAATGATGAAAAGAGCCCACCTGCTGGTCGCAAATACTCCCATTCTTTTCTGTGCCTGGAAGAGAAGTCCAATTGAAAATAGGGCATGAACAATGGGAAAGAACCAAAAAAATAAAATAAAATAAAAACCCACACCTTTATTTTTAAGGTCAAGATGTTTTAAAATCACTCTCCTAAATTCAGTTTGTGTATATATTTGTTTTTTGCTTCAAATCAGAAATGTTTATCAAGAAAGAGGTTTTTTTTTAAAAAAAAAATAATAATAATCAGTTTTTCATGCTCTGTACCACATCATCCGCCACCCCTTTCATTATTATCTTCTCTGGATTCTATACTTACCTTCAGTAATGATTAAGACTACTTATTTGTACATCTTTACTTGACTATGTGCCATGTTTTCCCTGTACTCTATGATTCTCTATTCTCCTTGGGATGGGTTTACTGTGGGGGAGTGTCATGTCTGTATTAGATAGCATATTTTTGATGTCATGAAACAGCAACCAATTGTTTAGTATTTTGTGCTGTGCACTCTCTGTTAGGGAAGAAAATTGGTGTTTCTGGGGTTTTCTCCCTCATATGCCAAAATAATTTGCCTGGCAATGAACACTATGCACTTTGATTTGGATGGTTGCGGGACACCACATGCTATTTTAGCCCAGCAGGGATGGAGAAGTTATTTTTTTTGGGGGGGGTTACACTTCCCAGAATTCCCCAGCCTGCAGACTGGGGAATTCTAGGAGCTGTAGCCCAAACTAACTTTTCCAGGCTTTGTAACTCAGGCAACAAGCTAGCCCTCATTTCTCTAATTTCCTAGTTCATCTAACATTATACGTGAATTCCAGGAATGGGGACATGTAGAAATGATCTTGTAATTCAAGCCCAGCATTCCTTGCTGGTGGTCCTCATTTCTTCCCCCAAACTCCAAAGCAGCACAGAACTAGTTTGGAAATTCAACCGTGATGTTAGAGACCCCATTTTTAAAGCATGTATACTTGTGTGGAGTATCATGACCCCAGGGGAGCCTGGAAAATGATGTTTCCAACATCTCTCCGCTTAATGGATTGAGACAGGAGGTACTGGGCATTTCATCTCCCCGGGTGCCAAGCAATCACAGAAGATGTCTTTGTCAGTGCTGAAATTCTTTTCCACATCAGCATTCCCTACTGCCAGCTCCCTATTATGCCAGAGTAGTGAAAACTAAGGAGAACATGGTAGGAAGGCTGGGCTGGGTTCCCCTTGGCTCTTCCTGGCTTTATTGAAGAACTCAATCTTTTTTTCTAAAGCTCCTCAGAGAAACCAGAGGAGATTTTAGCTAATGAAAAAGGGACCTAGGGAGTGGGGGATGACTCTCCCATTATTAATATTAACCTTCTTTTAAAGCCTGTTTATTTTGCTCTTTCTTGTTTACATCTTTTCTTTTTGTATCTTTATGCATTAAACTCTTTCCCCTAAAATTCACTTGGCTACCTCTCTTCTCTTAATGTTTTTAAAACTTTTTTTCCTTTCCTCTTTAATAATTTGTCAGCAGTTTTTGAGACTCCTCCCCCCGCCTCCTGATATCTTTGCCTACCCTTGATATGACCTCGTTCCATTACCCTCCTTTCTAAGTTCTTTTCACTCTCCATTTTATTGGATTGTAAGATTAGGAGCTGTTGGGGATCTTGCACAATGCAAAGGACTTAGTCCTGAATTTTCTTGTGTGGCCCGCTAGATTTGTTGAACTACAGCTTCCAGTATTCTTCAACTTTGATTGAGTTGGCTAGGTTTGCTGTTGCTGTCCAGCATCTGGAGCACCACACAGTTCCCATTGCTCTTATTGATAGTTCTAACTATCATCCATTGAAAACTATCGTCTATTGAATTAATTACTAAATAGTGAGTCAACTCCAAGATAAGCCCCATTAATTCAGTACATCAACTTCTGATATTGCCATTAACTGCCATCTAGTTGACTTCAATTTATGGCAGTCCTATGAATTAAAGACTTCCAAACCATCCTATCTTCAGCCCTGCTCAGGTCCTGTAGACTCAGGGTTATGGCTTCCTTGATTGAATCCTTCCATCTGCAATGTGGCTTTCCTCTTTTCCTACCACCTTCTACCTCACCAAGCATTATTGTATTTTCTAGTGAGTTATGTCTTCTCATGATATGGCCAAAGTAAGACAATCTCAGTTTAATTATCCTAACCTCTAGGAAAAAATCAGGCTTGATTTATTCTGGGACCTATTCTTTTTTTTTTTTTTCAGCAGTGCATGATATCCAAAGAACTCTTCATTTTCACATTTCAAATGAATTATCTTCCTATCGGCTTTTTCTCACAACCAAACATAGAAGCTGGGAATATGATGGCATGGACTAAATTAGCACTAAATTATATACCTTGACACTTCAGGATATTGTCTAGTTCCTGCAGAGCTGCCCTTCCAAGTCCTAGCTTTCTAGTTTATTGACTGCAGTCTCCATTCTGGTTAATGACAGAGTCAAGGTATGGAAAATCTTGAGCTATTTCTTCTTCAGTGTCTTCATTGTCTACTTTAAAGTTATGGAATCATACATGATCATTATTTTTGTTTTCTTAGTCAATCAACTGTAAACCTGCCTTTGCATTTTCTTCTTCGACTTTCTTCAGTAATCATTTTAAAAAGTCTATTCTATTTTCTGTTAGTATTGTGGTGTCATCTGCATGTATTAATTGTTGATGTTCCTTCCTTCAGTTTTCATGCCTTCTTCCTCCAAGTCCAATCCTGCTTTACATATGATAAGTTCAGTGTGCAAGTTAAACAGATAGGATGATAAAATGCAGCCTTTTCTGAACTCTTTGACAATAGGAAACCATTCTGTTTCTCCTTATTCTGTCTTGACAGTAGCATCTTGTCCTGAATACAGGTTACACATCAAGACAACCAGATGTTGTGGCACACCCATTTCTTTAAGAGCAATCCAGTTTTCATGATCTACAAAATCAAAGGTTTTGCTATAATCTATAAAGCATGGACTGATTTTCTTCTGAAATTTGTTCATGTGTTTCATTATCCAATGTGTGTTTGCAATATGACTCCTAGTGCCTCTTCCTTTCCTGAATCCAGCTTGGACACCTGCCATTTCTTGCTCCAAACAATCCTATAAAAATAGACTAATGACAAAATGCTAACAAACTACAAAGAAGAGAACTAACTACAAAATTATAATTAACTAACCAAGTAACTGCTAACTTACAATTCAAACACAAACACATATACAATGAAAAAATACACAATAAAGAAAACAAACATACTACAATATAAATTACAAATCTATGTTAAGTGACTTCCAATTATCTTTTCTGCAGTGTTACACATATATCCTACAGTCTCATCTCACTCTATAAACTAGACATTACACCTAATAGTCAAACCAAGCTAAGATTCATAATCAATGGTTATCATATCACCTTATTTTTTTTCAAAAGTATATCAAAGGGTTTCCAATCTTCCAATCTTTCACAAAAGTTGCTAATGGCTTTTATCCAAACAAAATAGACAATTTATGGAATCCTGCTAACTCATTCATTTTTAACAACCAATGTGGAGCATTGTTCTTCCATCTCTGGGCATACAATAGTGTTGCTGCTGTAGACCCCTCTCTCATAGCTCTTTTCAAAATGCCCATCCATCAGTCCCAGAAGAAAAAATTCCAGTTTCTTAATCTTAATCTTAAAATTTTAAGATCAAGATCTGTAACTTAATTTTCAAAATTTTCTGGATCAGCATATGTATTTGCACCCAGTATTTTCTGGCTTTTTCACATGGCCACTACATATGGTAAAATATCCTTACTTTTTTCTCATATTTCCAATAGGTATTTGCAATTATAAATTTTAGACCATTTCTCAGGTGTTATATACCAATGGTTCATCATTTTATAAAAATTTCCTAAGATCATAATATAATGTAAATTTTAAATGCTACGATCACATCCTTTCTCATTGTTTCATTTGAATATTATATCCAAAGTTCTAAGCCCATTTTATCATATTATCTTTTACTTGTTCATCTTCCATATCAAATTTTTGTAGCAGTTTATACACTTTATCTGTTTGTTCATCACTAGTGCATAATTGCAATTTAAACTCTGTCTTATTTTGTTCAATATCATACATTTATTATCCATCTTAAATCTTCCAGACAACTGTAAATAGGAAAACCATTGAAAGCCATAACCTTCTTCTAATAATATCTGAAATAGAGCCTACATCACCTGGTATTCATCTATGGTCTCCTAGCTGAGAACTGGCCCTGTTTAGCTTCCAAGAATTTCAGCAGGTGTTGCCTGTCATGCAAACTCCACCTGCTGAAAATCCCTCTTTTATTCAATTTTCATTCAGATCTGAAAAACTGCATTCAGAATGACAGTCCAGTATTTTTTCTAGGAGCCCAGAGCATAGAAAATCACTTTTAAAAACAGTTCCCATTACAATTCCAAGGTCCCAGAGTTATTAGTTATCATTATAGTTGCAATTCCAAAATTAGATTTTCACTTTTCTGGTACTCAAGATTAACTAAAGTAGGAGAATTACATTACTTCTAAAAATAAGTGAATGCTGCTGGCAGCTAACCTGTGATATGAAATACTCTATCTGTTCATTGCCTTAGCCCTCACAACAGCATACAAGGGAGCAGAATGAAGTTCAGTGAGAGCCAGAACATAAAACACATGTGATTCTTCCAGCATCATTCAGTGGGATCCCATCATCTTATTTATAAAAATAACTAAAAGTTACAGTCATCTCTTCTCAAGTTGTAATCATAATGTGGCAAAACGCCTTTATTACTGTAATGAAAGTATTACTTACTTACTTACTAGTTACTTCCAAGCTCTGTAAAAGCCTGAATTTTGATGTTACTGTGGTTTGTTCTGCCTTCAGTTTCCCAATGTACGGTTGTTCGGCCATCTTCACAGAGCAAGTCCATTCATCAAAATGATTCATTCATTTTTAATTCTCTGACTCTTTATGTGGCAACAGAGCTTGCTTCCTGGTGCTGGGTAATCTTACAAATTACAAATGAAATTATAAATAGAATGTGCAATACATGGTGGCGGGGGCACAGATATGCCATTGGCAAGGATCTTATAGATCCTAAGGCCATTCTTAAAAGGAGGAAAAGGAGGAAGAGACAATTCATCCAGTTTATTGTGGAGATATGGGATTTCTTTTGTGCTTTCTTCAGGATAAAAGTTCTTTTATCCATGATGGTAGACACTTGCAATGATGCCCCAAACCTTCCTGGATTTTGGCTTTTCTGCTTCTTGGTAAATTTAAAAAAGAACTCTCCTGCCTGGGTAGCTTGGCCTTGTAGGCTTCATGGTAGAAAGAAAAGAACTGTTCAGTGTCTTTTTTCAGCAAAGATACAGAGTGGCTCACAGGACTGAAAGCAACTGACCTGGAGAAGGTACCAGTACTTTTAGCTGTTTCATTTCATAATCAGGTGACACCCAGCAGGCAAAGCTTTGCTCCTCTCTATATTGTCCTGTAAGAGGGAGAATCTATTCTGACAAGAAGATGTTAGAAGTAGTAAACTTCCAGCAGTCCAATTGAACTATGAGCACAATACTGCATTTATTGGAAAGATATTTTTTTTAAAGAAGTTTTCATACTTGTATATAGATTAGGGCCACCTACAAGAGGGCACAGATTCCATAAGGTGATCCACACTGATAGGGGCTAATTAAGAAGGCTTGTTTTATTTGAGGGGGAAAAATGTGACTCTGAAGTGGGTACAGGGTTGAATAAAAGGACAGTGCTGGATGAAGATGCCATGGTGTCTAAGGCAAAATTGCAAATATTCTGCAGCCTGTATGCCAAGTATATTGTACCAAAAGCTAGTTACAGTATGTTGATAACAAAGGAGTCATTCCTTAAGCCCTTTTCCCACTTTCAAGGAACAAAAGTACAATGATATAAATAACAATTTATTGGCCTTTCAGGACACATATGATCATTTGCCCTACCTGAGATTTCTGCCTTACTTTGCCTAATGGTAAGAAATCCTAGCCTTTGAACAAAATAAAAGTGGTCAGTCCTATCAAATATTTACTGAGATATCAAGATCTTATTCATATTGACCAGGGATTTATTTTCATCAGGGACAGAATATGGACAGATAGACGGACGGACGGACACACACACCTTTATTGTAGGTAAAGGGTTTTCTCATAAAACTCTCTGCCCTACATTTACTGACGGCCACTAAGTCAGCCTAAGATGCCCACTTATTTCCTTAGCCTTCCTTCCATTAATCTTCTTTAACCCAATTTGTGGATTACATATATTATATGCCCTCACATTCGAAAAGGCCAGCTAGCTTTCAGTGACATGAGTGGTGAGAAAGAAGAAACAGGTCACTGCCTGCACTTCTGCACTTTCAGAAAAGAAATGAAACAAACCATGTTTTCATCATTTTATAATTCTTCCCCTTCCATCAGTACATACAACTTGTCTTTTTTCACTCAGTGGTGGTTTTCTGCTTGATTGTTTTCCTATTAGCAGACAGGAACAGTATGAGTGTTCAACTTTACAAACATTACAAAAACAAGCATCAGATAAGATTGCAGAAGAACCAAGGAGGAGCGATGTAGAAAACCAAGAAAGTACAATTTTCTGTCAGATATCTAACTAATATGTGACTGACCCATACAGAAATCCAGGACGCTTGAGGGCTTAATTTTTTTGGTTACTATGATGAGAGTTTGGAAATATTCGTTTTTTGGACTATAATGCCTGTGTTATCTGGGGATTTCTGAAACCTACAGTTCAAAAATAACTTCCCAGCTTTCTTGTAGACATCACTCCCCCAGGTTCTACATGTTTTGAGGCAGGACAGAAATGTAGCCAAAACAAGGCTACCTATGAACAAAAGGTGGGAATTGAGGCAACTGTGAAATGTGTAGAAACACATAACATTTAAGAAAGACTGTTAATGTGCCCACCCAAGAAAACTGGGTTTTGAAAATACTAGAAATTGCAGGAATGGACAAACTTTCTATAGTCATGAGAAGAAAAAGGGTGGACCAATTTCAAAAAGACTGGGAACCTTTCCTGAACTTTTTAAAGGAAAAAGAAGGAAGTTGGGAGGCTTTTTGTTCTAAAGATCATTGGACCAGAAATTTGTCAGGATATTATAATAACTATTATTTTATTTATATTAGAAATAAATTCAAGAAAGGAGAAGAAATTATAGACAGTATATGATTTCAGTTAAGAGAGACGAAAGCTAATTACTAAGTTATCAGTAAGGTAGGATACAATTGGGCATAGAAGTTTGTGGAAGAACGAAACAATGCTACATTTGTTAATGATAGAGACTGATATATCCTTTTTTCTGTTTATTTTGATCTGTATATTTGGAGTTGATTATATGAAAATTATATATAGATATAGATATATTTGTATATGAGTCTTACCGTGATTCTGTTGCTTCTACTGCAGAAGTGTCTGCTGACATTATTGTAGTGCTAAGTAGTGGGGCTATATGATCCGACTTTTCTTTCTCCTTAGGATTGAGTTACATCATTCTTTATCTATATTTCTTTATTATCTCCTAGCCTGTGGAAATAAACCAATCTGAACACAAATCAAATTCATTTACAAAATAAAATTCACTATATTGTTATACAATATAGAGTATACTGTTGGCAGCCTAAATAGCTTAAATGCACCAAATCCCATCTGATCTTGGAAGCTATGCAGGTTCAGGACTGGTTAGTGTTTGGATGGGGGACCACAAAGGAATAGCAGGTGCTGTCAGAGGAAGGCAAAGGAAAGCAGCATTCTTTGGCTAAGAAAACACTGTGAAAGTCATGGGGTCACCATAAATCATCAGGCAACTTGAAGATATATATACTCAAGATAGTGTCAAACTCACAAGAGAGACCTAGGACACAATTCACACATTTAGTGACCCCCATAAATAGCTGGTCATAAGACAGCCATATGACTGGATTTTTGTCTTGGTAAGAAGAAGAAAAAAAATCACCTTTTCCAACATAAACTAGAAGACACTTTCTAACGAGCTCCAGGTGATAGTTTTTCCTTTATTCAAATAGATCTTAATCACACTAATGCAAATCCTGTATTCCAGGAAGATTGTAAATGAAGTTCACTGCTTTCTTATTGCTTATTAATCCTTGGCATTAGTCTTGACAACTTTTGATAACATGCATATGCGAAAAGAGCAAAACTATTTCTAACTGAAATGGGACTTTGCTCTGAGATTACACACTAAGGTTAAAAAGAACCCATATATCTGCTTGGGTGAAAAAGACTCTAGCCCTACATTGCTGATTGCTGCCAAACTGGCAGTAGATTTCTTGCTTCAGAGTCACTGGTAGGAATATCATCATCTTTTAGCTATGTCCTGTTTTTACAAATGAGTTACATGGTACAGCGAGGAGACTAATGGTGTGGTTGCGCAGCAGCTGTGTAGCAAAGCTGGTACAGATTGCATTGAATTGACTTGTCCGCATGTAAATAGCCCCAGAGGTCAATGAATTATTTGGCATTTTTCTTAAATTGGCTGGGGCATAATTATTTTTCCTATTAAAACTACAACATCCAGAAGGGAAGCTACTGATGCACAGAAGGGGAGAACAGAGAGGTCAATTTTTCATAACATTGTGGTGACAAATTTAGAATTAAGGGAAACATGGAGTAAGAGAGAAAAAAAATGGAAGGACAGAACCTCACTGTAGATGCACTTTGTGGTCCTTATCACTCTGCACTGTTATAGCACTATTATTCCTCTTTAACTATCAGGGCAACTTTCCATGGAATCCTGGGATTTGTGGTTGAGGGAAGGTACTTAGAATTCACAGTCACAGACCCCTTAGGTCTCACTAAACTACAAATCCTAGAATTCCACAGGAGTTTGACATGGCAGTTAAAGGGAAATACAGTGCTTCAACTGTGTAGTGTGATAGGAACCCAAGACCAATGACTGGTTAGGGAAAATGAAATACTGAAAAGTAAAAATTAATTTATAATTTGTCTGTACACCTGCCCCAAATGATACACAAAAATCACAATTCAGCTGGGTCTTATAGTACAGCCTCTCTCTTCTGTCCCATAAAGTTCAGTGGGTGAAGTCTTCTCCTCCCGCCCAAAATTCTCTCCTCCCTTTCCCCATCTGCATAGTCTCATTTTGGACTCAGTCACACTGCAGTATTAGTAACAATTTAGCATTAGGACTAGAGAGTTCTAATTCAAGTTCTCATTCAACCATGAAGTTGTATGTGAACTTGGGCAAGGCAGTTTATCCTTCTACCTGATCTACTTCACAAGGTTGTTGTAAGGATCATGGAGAGGGAATGAATAAGTATGACACTCTGTGCTCTTTGAAATAGTACACGTTAGAGTATCTTTCACAGGCAGGTGCTTTGACTCAAAAACCATTCATATCTGGTAGCTTTCTCATCCCGTGCAAGCACCTCTTTTACCTGCCCAAGTGGTTCAAATGAAAAGAGATAATTTAGCCCATAAGGAACAGGAGTGTCCAATGAAAAAATGAGGCATGGATCTAGGCTGATGTGGAATTTACCTACCAGGACCACCCATTGCCATGTTACTATGTTCTGGTCAAGTCTTGATCAGCGGCTGATAAATTAGGTAGTGTGTAGGCAATGGAGCCAACATGCTGTAGTGGTTTGAAAGTTGGACTGGGACTCTGGGAAAGCAGGGTTCAAATCCCTGCTCAATCCTGGAAACCCACCACCCACCCTTGGCATGTCACAATTTCTTACAGAGGAAGCCAATGGGCAAACCTGCTCTGAAAAAAATATTGTCAAGAAAACCCTATGATAGGGTTACCTTATGTCAGAGTCAGTTTGAAGGCACAAAACAACATCAATAAGATAATTTTTCCTCTTAGCCCAAATTAACCAATGTTCAGAGGTGGTGCTGTGTCTCTATAGCCATCATGAATGAGTGTGAGCACTCATCTACAAATAGCTGATGGTTTTGTGCTCAGCTTTCAGATGCAAAATTTGTCCTAACTTAACATGTCTTATACTTACTAGAATGCTTGACTTTATAGTAAAGCAAACAAATAGATCAAGGCATATACTGCAAGTCAGTATGACTAAGAAATATCTAACATACCAGCTGAAGGCATCTCCATTTATTATGCAAATACACTGTTTCTGACCACATAGTCATCTCTGCAGATACTAGTTGCTTGTACTTGTTACAGGGATTATTGTTGCGTGACTAACTATGTATTTGAACATATGGACACCAGTGTATGCATTCTCCACTGCTGTCTCTTAGGGCTTAAATCAGAGAGTTAGGAATCTTCTAACCCCACCTCTCCCCACCCCACCCCAGCACCATACTGCAGCTGTCAGTGTTCTCTGATGAATCATGTCCCCACCACCATTTAGATTCAACAAAGCACCAGAGCTTGGCACTTCTAGGCTATTCATCAGCTCATGTAGTGGATAGCTGCCTTTAGGATCACTAACAATATCAGGTTCTATGTGATATTCACCATGGCAGTTGCAAAGACTAAGTGTGATTATCCCCCTTGATTCTGATATATGAAAGAAACAGATCTTTGAAGACTGTTCAGTGAGCTCTTAGCTTTCTTTCACCACAACATTGTGTTCTTTGTGCTCTGCCTTTCCTATATTAAGTGACGAGAATCAATAATGCAGTTCTGTAGACAGCAGGTGGAGGAACAGAGCACTTTTATGTGTTTGAGGCAGACAACTGGTATTGACTGAGAAAATAATGTCTAAGTTACTTGTTGCAAATAAAAGAAGTACAAGTGTGTATGGACTTTGTGTTATTCTCATACTAGACGCTACTGTTTTGTTGTTGCTAGATGCAGGCAATTCATCTTTGTGTTGTCTGTCTCTCTTGTTTGTTTGATCTTTATTTTCTTTTGTGTCTCTTGTTGTATAGTCTTGACAAAAAAAAAACACAACCTCATGTTTCACAATGTCTTATGACAGTGGCTTTCATCTGTTTTCCCATATGGTACTCTCCATTTTGTGTGTTATCCTGTAAGAGTTTGAAAATGTTGGGTATATATTAGACTGGCTATGCAATAGGCTCATCCTTTAAGTCTCTTCCAAAGTTTGGGGTCTACATTTGAATAGTCTCCTTCCATATTATTTTTCAGATGTGAGCTTATTCAATGTCGTGCAGTGCCCTGATCTAACTGATGCATATGTCCTTAACTGGAGAAGGAACTGCATATGAAAATGATTGCTTCATCTGTGGTCCCTTCACTAAAGTTGGCCTATGAAATTGCAAGCCAGAGGGCTGATTCCCCTGTCCACTGCAAAAGAAAGGGATGGGAAAATGGCAATAATAATAATAATAGTAATAATAATAATATTTATTTTTATCCCGCCTCTCCCAGTGGATCGAGGCGGCATTACAAAAATATATAAATACATTAAAACATTAAAATGTACCCCATCCTCCCCACCCACCAACCCTTCTATCCCCCTAAAACACATTAATTATTAAAAACAAATTAAAAACAGTGTGTTTCATACTCAGGCATGTGATAAAGCAGTTGTTACCCAAAGAAGTGGGGGACTTTGAGATACACCCAAAATGCCAGCATCTGCTTAGAATTTGGGGAATTATAGCTCAAAGGAGGGCTGCGAGTGGAGGATAACAGCAGGATCTTTTCACCTGTGTATGCCAGTACTAACTGTAGAGAGGACTCCAGTTAAAAGTTAAACAGAGTATTTTATTTGGGATTTAAAAACACACAAGAAATTAGGCACTCCAAAGAAGGCTATCGCAACGTGAGACAGGAAAGGCTGGATAGAGAGAGACTGGGTGGAAAGGGTGATAGTTACCAGTCCTGAAGCAGAGTGGCTCAGACAGCATGTCTGAGGGTAGCACAGAGGAACGGGAATTTGCAGTACCACATGCAGTGTACACAACCAATGTGCTACAATTTACTGGGGCCAAAGTTGGGTTTTTTGTACTCTATTTCCTACATTGAAGGAGGGTGTTTGGACAAAGCATTAATTGCTTTCTCACAGGGCTGACAAAGGAGGCCGGAATGGGCTGATAGTCTTAACTCTGTGTGACAAAACATTGACAGAAGGAACAGAAAGTCACCAATGCAAAGCACAAAATAGGAACAAAGCTGGATTTTTCTAATAAAGAAAAGTGGTTGCTGCAGAATGAGGTAGATGGGGTGAATGGGTGGTAATCCTCTATTTGTGGACATTCCTCATATGTACATGCTATGTTTACCATACTTGCATTGATCACAGATGTCATAGGCACTGGCTGTCCATTGTCAGACAATGGAATGCCAAGATGGTCAGCAGGCAAACAGATACAGTTTAACAGTCCAGTGAAGTTTGTCTGGTCAAGGTGATGTGATCATTCTTGCAAAAAAGCTAGTAAAATGCGGGCTGGACAGGGCTACTGTTAGGTGGATTGACAATTGGTTGACTGACCGAACCCAAAGGGTGATCACCAATGGCTGCTTTTCATCCAAGAGAGAAGTGACTGGTGGGATTCCACAGGGTTCTTTCCTGGGCCCAGTACTATTCAACATCTTCATCAATGACTTGGATGGAGGAGCGGAGGGCATGCTGATCAAATTTGCAGATGATACCAAATTGGGAGGGGTTGCTCATACACCAGAGGACAGGATCAAAATTCAAAATGACCTTGACAGATTGGAGAGCTGGGCCAAAGCTAACAAAATGAATTTCAACAGAGAGAAATGTAAGGTCCTGCACTTAGGCAGAAAAAAATGGAATACACAAATATAGGATGGGAGACACATGGCTAGATAGCAGTGCATGTGAAAGAGATCTAGGGGTCTTCATAGATCACAAGCTGAACATGAGTCAACAGTGTGATGTGGCAGCCAAGAAAGCCAACGCGATTCTTGGCTGCATCAATAGGAGTATGCTGTCTAGATCAAGGGAGGTAATGATACCACTTTATTCTGCATTGGTTATGCCTCATTTGGAACACTGTGTCCAGTTCTGGGCACCTCAATTCAAGAAGGATATCAACAAGCTGGAACATGTCCAGAGGAGGGCGACCAAAATGGTGAAGGGTCTGGAAGCCATGCCCTATGAAGAACAGCTTAGGGAGCTGGGTATGTTTAGTCTGCAGAAGAGAAGGTTAAGAGGGGATATGACAGCCATGTTTAAATATTTGAAAGGATGTCATGTTGAGGAGGGAGTGGGCTTTTTCTCTGCTGCTCCAGAGACTAAGACAAGGAGCAATGGATTCAAGCTGTAGGAAAAGAGATTCCACTGGAACTTCAGTAAGAACTTCTTGACGGTCAGAGATGTCTGACAGTGGAATAGGCTGCCTTGGAGTGTGGTCGAGTCTCCTTCTTTGGAGGTTTTTAAGCAGAGACTGGATGGCCATCTGTTGGGAATGCTTTGATGGATGTTCCGGCATAGCAGGGAGTTGGACTGGATGGCCCCTGGGGTCTCTTCCAACTCTATGATTCTATAATTCTATGATTCTATGTAGAAGCAAAATCAAGTGTCGGTCCAAAGGTCAGGAATTCAGTGGGCAGCAAGGTCAGACAGCCCAAAGGTCAGAGAAGATGGGCAAGCAGTGAGCAGGGGATATGTAGCACACACAAAGGCAAGGGCAGGCAAACACAGAAGTTGTTTCTGGTGTGAGGCTATTGCCTTCTGCCTTCCTTAAGAAGGCTGGAGCCAGCTGGCCCTCATCCCAGCCTGATTAGCTGATGGCATGCCTACACCAGCTTGTACTCCTTTGAGGCTGCTGTTCACCTGGAGAAACTGACTCAGGGCTCATGACACTAGGGTAGTAGGAAAGTGTGAAGAATCCACCTGTTTGCTTGATTATTTCCTTATGTGTGTTTCTTTCAGATGGGAATTAGACCTACTTCAAAAGCTTATACTTCACGATTTTGAAAAACATATCTAATGATATGTGCCCACTTGAAAATTTCATTTTAAAAATGCACACAAACACACTTTACTCAGTTAATGGATGCTTATAAATCAAGAGTAGAATAGTGTAGTCTGCTGGCTGCATGTGCTTCATAAGCTGTCTGGATTCCTGAGGAGTTTTTTTAAAGTATTGGGGGGAAAACAACCATAAAATTATGCCCTCCACACACAAAATTCTGTTAAAATTCTCTGAAAATATCTGATTTGCACCCTAATATGAGATCACTTCTATTTGGCCTGAGACTTATCCCTGTGACCCCAGTGGGGGAGGGAATAAAGGGTAAAAACTGCCCCCATGAAAAACTGTGTACAAAAATAAACACTTTGTAAAGAAAATATAAGAAAAGTTTTTAATAGGTTTTTAATAAAATGCACAGAATTGGCATGGGCTGGAGTTGGTAGGTGCTGCTGACTTGAAAGATGCCCATATCCCAATGTGACACATTATGTTGTACCAAAAATATATAGATGTCACATTCTGAGGCTAGCATGCTATTAACAGCACGCACATCCATAAATGTGGCTTATGCATGCATACATCCCTTTTTGGAAGGTGTACAAGGGGCCTGTTCTTTTGCTCTTGTGCCCCATCACCAAACCTCTCCCATAAGTAGCTATCATGAGCACAAGTCCTATAGAAACCTGACTATTTTAAAATTTATAAGTTTCATGATGGCTCACATACTGTGGTCATGAATTCCTACCTTTTGGGACCATTACAAAGTTCTACAATGAACATCTCCAGATTTCCTCTTAGTATTCACACAATGTGTGCATATTATACTTGCAATGAGACCTGAAGCCTACTTAGTCCTTTCCAAGTTCAGAAGAGCTGCACACAGATAAAGAATTAAAACTGAAAAAGGCTCATCTGGGAAAACAAATTAAATCGTTATACTTTGTGTGGAAGTGTTGTGGTGAGCTAAATGTTTTTTTCTTAAATTTAATTCAGTATGCTTTTTCGCACCTGACACAACAGGAAGCTGTATTGGTCAGGTGCAAGTATTAATTTAGCAATTGAAAGGACACCCACCTAAGCTCTATATTCCAGTATGTGCTCCAAATGTACTCATTTAGATTAGTGAGGTGATTTGAAGATTGCAGCTGCAGCAATCAATGTTATTGATGAGCCCCTTTCTGCAAGATGTGATCGTAACTGACAAAAAACCCCGCTTCACATTGGAAATTTGCTGAAGATAAGTCTCAAGGCTAAAACAAGCCTTGTTTATCTGTCGAACATGTGCTGCCACAGCTGCTCTCTATGTTTAAAACTGGTGTAGCAATTTAAGACAGGAGACAAAAAGGTTGATTGAATTGCCTTTTCTCTTGTTGTTGTTAACTGCTGCCAAGTCAACTTTGACTTATAGTGACCCTATGGATGAGAGATGTTCAAGTCACCTTGTCATCCACTGCCCTGCTCAGCTCTTGTAGACTCTGGGCTTTGTCTTTCTTGATTGAGTCTACGCATCTGTAACGTAGTCTTCCCCTTTTCCTACTGCCTTCTACGTTACCAAGCATTATTGTCATTTCCAGTGAGTCATGTCTTCTCATGATGTGGCTGAAGTATGACAGTCTCAGCTTAGTCATCTTGACTTCTAGGGAACATTCAGACTGGATTTGCTCTATGACCTGTTCGTTTGTCTTTTTAGCAGCCCATGGTATCCACAGAATTCTTCTCCAACACCACATTTCAAATGAGTTGATTTTCTTTCTGTCAGCTTTCTTCACTGTCCAACTTTCACAAACACGCATAGAAATAGGAAATATGACAATATGGACAATCCTAATTTCAGTATTCAGTGTTATGTATTGACACTTGAGGATCTTGTCTACTTCCTTTGTAGTTGCCCTTCCAAGTCCTAGGCCCTCTCTGCATCATACTTGGATCCTGCAACATCCCAGCAGTGCCATTGCTGGGATGGGAGTGTGTCCTGAATGCTTTCCTCCACACCCAGCTACTGCCAGTGGATGGTAGTGTTCAGGACATGCTCCTTCCTTTCTCAGTGCATCCAGCCTCTTCTGGCATTGCACTGAGGAAGGAAGTACTTTGATAACACTTCCCGCACAGCCCTAGCCAATGCAATCATTGCATGAAAGCAGCCTATTACCAGATTTTTATTTCTAGTAATAGTATAACACACAATCATGAGGGCTGGGGACACAACAGGAGCAGAGCAGTGACAATGTTGTGCAGTAGTACATGTCGCGGACCCATGCTGGGATGGGACCATAGTCTGGAAATGGCCCTAGTTTTCTTCTGATTTCTTGATTGCAGTCTCCATTCTCATTAAGGACTGAGCCAAGGTGTGGAAAATCTTGAACTATTTCAATGTCTTCATCATCTACTTTAAGGTTATATAATTCATTTGTGGTCACTATTTTTGTTTTCTTAATGATCAATTGTAAACCTGCCTTTGCACTTTCTTCCTTGATTTTCTTCAGTAATTGTTCCAAGCCTTTGTTATTTTCTGCTAGTAGCATGGTGTCATCTTCATATCAGATCTGCATATCTTTGCTCTTTGATCCAGTTCTTTGGAGAATGCATTATACAACTCCAGCTTCTATGCAAAGTATGGTCCTGAGGAGGGCCAACTTTGATAGAGGCTGAATGCACTGACATTTTTAAAACAAATAAAGCAAGGGACCATCTATCAACACATGGAACCTTGTCTCCTGTTTTGCTTTTAATTTTTATGCATGGTCATCAGTTCTCTCATTCGGTCACCTGCATATTTTAAACTGTTGATGTTCCTTCCTCCAGTTTTCATGCCTCCTTTTTCCCAGTCTAATTCTGCTTTTTACATATAATATGTTCATTGTAAGAGTTACACAGGTAAGAGAATAAAATGCAGTCTTGCCTGATGCTCTTGCCAATTGAAAACCATTCTATTTCTGTCCTGTATTATATAACCTGAAGTCAGGACTAGAGGCTACATCAGGACAATCAAATGTTGTAGCACACCTGTTGCTTTAATAACAATCCAAACTTTTTCATGATCTGCACAATCAAAGGCTTTGCTATAATCTATAAAGCACAAGGTGGTTTTCTTTGGTGAGCTCCATTATTCAATGTATGTTTTCAATATGATCCCTACTGCCTCTTCCTTTCCTGAACCCAGCTTGGACATCTGGCATTTCTTGCTCCATATATGGTAAAAGTCTTAGTTGTGAAATTTTGAGCATCACTTTTGTTACTCCACTGGAAAAACCCTATCCCAGGGTCTACAATTTTGATATTAAAATATGATTCGATGTGCCTGAGAGGTCACCCAGATGGGCTTGTAGGCAGCAATGGTCAAAAGATCGTAAACCAGGTCAGGCCAGTAAAATCCCCAGTCATGTAGCCCCAGGAGATCTCAAGGTATGTAAACCCCCAATAAACAAGGGTCCTCAGCCCCTGAGAAGCCGACTTGAGGGGATTAGCGTGTCTGCCCCAGGTTGAGCAAATATTCCATCAGGCAAGGACCATTTACATGAAGTCACACCACAAACTAGCACAGCCGAAGATCCTGAGACTTTGGCAACACTTTGCAATCCCATCACACAAAGGAAATTACCATGGGGGAGCTTTGTTATCGCTCTAACACCCATTATTCTCCCCAGGAAAGGATTAGTCCTCCAGATACTTTTCCCCCTACAAATAGTCCCAGCTTTTGAGCAGTTTTTTGGATCACTTCCGGTCATCCCAGCAGACCATTGCTCCATCCTTTGAATGATCACCTCAGCCCTCTCTGTGCTGAGCCCCACTTCTCCGCTGTTTTTCCCAGACCAAGGACTTCAGGACAAAGGTGCAGTATAACCCTAGCTACACCCCTTCAATATTCCCCTATGCAGTTTCCTCTCTTTTGCTTCTTAATTGGTCTTGAGTGAGTGTGTGAGTGATTGCATTGCTGCGTGAGACTTTCCTTCAATAAAATCATTTATTGGACATTTTTGTTTGGTTTTTGGCTTGGCCTGACCCTGTAAAAACTGGGGTAAAAAGATCCTGCTAGGTTACCCTGCCTCTTGCATTGCTATTGCTTGTGCTCTGGCTAGTTTCCATTCCCCATCATGTAGAGCGCATTGAGGTGTCCCCCAAGGGACCCCAGAAATCAAGTAACACTTTCCTTGCATGGGAAATTAATGTAATGGTCCTTAATTACTGCAATCCCTTGTGACCCCTGTCTTGGAGATTGCAGTGCATATTGAGAGTTTCAAATATGTGGGCTGTTCTTTTATTTCCCGTTTGTTGACAGACTTTAGTTAGACCTACAGTAGTGTGTCTCTGTAGCTTCAAGCAGCAATATTGGTATGCCACCTGTTCTTGGTGGTTTCTTTTCCTCACGTGGTCTGAGTGCAGCTTCCACTTCACTTTCTAACGTTGGAGGTTATCCTCATATGGTCCTTCCTTGAATGAATCGGTACACCTTTCATCTCTTTTGTATAGTTCTTCCATGTATTGTTTCCATCATCTTTCTATTTCTACTTGGTCAGGTAATGTGTTCCCCTTCTGGTCATAGAGCTTCTCCTTTTTCATTAGTGAGTGAAAATGCATGCATTTCAAATAAGAAAAGGAAAATGTATGTCTTTTGAAAAGGCCATATAAGGAAATGTAATTTTAAAAAACACACATACCTTTCAATCTAAAGCAGGTTCAAGTAGGGCTGAGCTTTGAGATTAAAATTAGAGCTTCATCATCAGAAGCTTTACAGTTTTGCACCTCCCTTCTTGTCACTGAGAAAACAGGCAATGGCCTTTCTCCAAGGCACATTTTTAATACTAATTTGAAGGTATTTGTTTTTATGCATGGTTGGGCAGGGGTCAAAGGCTAGGAGACCCAGGATATCTTGGAGAGCACCCTCCCAGTCCCTTTGTAAAATACACACACACACACACACAATTTTTCTCCCAAATGCCATGAACACCCAAGAACAGACCTGGGGGACTTTTTTCCCATGTTTCTTTCCAGCCATTTGAGGGCCAGCAGAGGCCATTGTTTAACAAGAAGTGACACAAGTTATTTCCTGCTTGCTGTTGTTGTTTCTAAAGGCCTGTCATAAAATGGCTGGGTAAGGTTCAAAAACTTGATGAAAATGGTCTCCAGAGGGTATTTGGTGACATTTTGGGGCAACAACTTTTTTATCTTAGAAAAATGCAATCCCTGAAGGCCATAAAAATGTCTTGGTGAGTGCATGTAGCCTGCAGGCTATACTTTGCCCACTAGCATTGCCAGATCAACAACCAGAGAGGGCTTCTGTATATTAAGTGGTTATGCAGAAGAGGGAATTTGAGCAGGTGTCGCTTGTCATGCAACAAGTGCTGAAATTCCCTCTTTTACACAACCATTAAAGGCACAGGAGCCCTTTCCAGTTTTTACTCTGATAACTCTATATGCCCAGTCATTTCATAGGACTCTTGAAAGTTAGGAAGCAGCTGAAAAGCAGTTTTATCAAACTGAGCTGTGTGCTAAAGTTCTGAGAGGTGTGGCTATCTGAAGTACCAGTGTAGCCTGGAAGCCGGTTGCTAAAAGTAACCAGAGTAGCACCTCAGGATTGAAATCCAGCCCAGTAGTGTGTAGAAGGGGCTTGTGGCTAAGAGAAAAAAGTTATATAAAGCCAACTACCTGTGAGGATTGGATTCCTTCAGTGATAGCCTAGCAAGGATCCAGGAAGTAGAATTTCTAAGCCAGTCAGAGAAAGAGTGTGACTGTTTTGGGAGGTTTAGTTCTCAGTGGAAGCCTAGTGAGAGGCAGAAGAGTAATTGAATCCTAGTAGGATCTAGTCAGAGATTGTGACCTAGACTAGGGGTTAAGCCTTTGGTGGGAGTTTAGCCAAAGGCGCTGTTATATGATATTTATGCTACATGAAACTTTATGAAAGGCTTTATGAAGCTTTATGATACTTTATGAAAAGCTAAAGATATAATTGAACTGTTTCTCAGCAGGAAGTTACTTGTTGTATTGTCTAAAGAGTGCACTGAGAAAAAGTATCAACCTTGACCTGCATTTGAAGTCAAACACACTACTTTTTCTTATTGTTATCTTAATAAATATTACTATTTATCTTTATAAAACATTGACTTGGCTTGAGTTGTATACAGTATCTAGGATAACACAGAAAACATGCTTCCATAAAATTATTAAGTGGTTCTTAATAAACATTGTAAATCCTTACCCTTTTACACAAAGGTTGTGTTATAAGTGGGGAGGCAAGAGTGTGTGGTAAAGACAGGGGACTTTATCAGATTGGGGAACTGCCACACCAGTCTAGGGCCATGTCCGCACCGGGCATTTAAAATGGTGCAGAGCGACCTCCGACAGAGGTCTTCTGCACCATAGAGTGGACTGGGGTGGACTACTTTTGGTAGTTCCACACCTCAGTCCAGTTCTGCGCGACCAGAACTGGTCACACAGCATGCTTTTTAAAAACCTCTTTTTTGAGGTCTTTAAAAAGCACAGAGCAGGCAACCCCGTCCCGCTCCATCACCATGCTCCGGAGCAGATTTGCAGGTGCGCATGTGCATGCAGATCTTCTGTGGGCAGGCTTTCAGCTGGCGAGCTTCTCTGGTTGGTGGAGAGCCTCCACCAACCGGAAGCTGCCATTTTGGACGCTGGAGAACTGTGGAGCGCTGAACTCACGCTGCTGCTCTTTGCGACGGACTCACCCGGACGCAGGAAAAATCCGTTGAGTCCATTTTCTGCCCATTTCTGCCCAATAAACACCCCATGTGCAGAAAGGGCCTAGGAGAAGTAAGGGCCTGTCAGAAGCTGCCATTAGAATTTTCAGTAAGCCCACTGGGTTGCAGACTTCTGCTGCTCCCACTAAATAAGTAATGACTTGAACTCTGGGAGCATTCTAACCCTTGTGGGGTTGTGGGAGGTGTAATCTAAAAAAGTAACATGTTTCAAATTCTGCTCTTTATTGGGTGGATCAGTATTGTAGGTGCCATGTTTGGGGCTCCTGGGATGGTGCACTACCTTCAGTGCCACTGAGGGGAACCAATTGCCACTTTCCTAGATAGTAACAGGGAATGAGAATGTGTTATGTCATGTCCCTTCCTTCCTATGGTAGCAACAGCTTCTTCCCATCCATTGCACAGTGGACCTCTATTCGACAGTCCAATCAGGTGCAATGGTGACTGATGATTTTCATATGAGTGGAGCAGTGAATTTGTCCTGGTTTGTAGTATGAACTTTGAAGGAACTATACAAGATGCTGAACCCTCTTCCCCAAATATGTTCAGAGACTTGGAAAGTCCCTTTAAATCTGCACTAAAACCTAGAACAGATTCACAGCCTCACTAAGTTGGGATTCATCAGCCTCCATTATTCAGACAAGTAAAGAAGTGTTAGCAGTGGTGTTAGCAGCTGGGTAGTGAATGTGGCTTAGGAGCATGTTCCTACATATGGGAATAGGTTATTTTCATTAATTCCATCTTTTTTTTACAAAGATATACTTACAGTTTTACTCTTTGAAGATGGAAGAGATTTGCCTCTTAAATATGCTTGAAATGTTTGCTGCCCAAAGGATCCCTAAGCTGTGTTCTTATTTGACCTAAAAAGTAAACAGTTTCCTGGGAGAGGAAAACAGTGCTGCAAATTTTATCAAGCTATCTAGTCATTCACCTTATATTTGGATATGTGGAAATTATTCATATTTTTCTGTATATTACTGGTGATGAAGAAGATAATTCTCAGGGAATTTTATAGCTTAATCCATGTCCAGTTTAAATCAATCTCAAAAGTCTTATATTTTCAGTTTTTGGAGCTGTTCCAAATCTAATTCCTGCCGAGTATGTTTGATTGTAAATCTCATCATTCCCAGCAACTGGAAAATGGGACTCTAAAACATTTAGACCACAGGAGGTTGGGGGAGATTTAATGGACCTAAACTCAAGGTTAGGGGAAAATGCCCAATTTTCTGTGTTGTGATTTTTAAAATAACTTCACCTTACTGTATGGATCATCAACAATACAGAGATCAGGTTCCCAGAGACTTTAGCAGCCATACTACTTTTATGGGATGGAGTCACTAAGTGTGTATATTAAGGTACATGGGGAAATGCTGAAATACATGTAAGTTTATGAACATTGCCACTGTAGGATTAACAGTCATCTTAGGTTTGTGTTTAGGTTATGTGGAAAGATAAGCTCTTAGCCAAAAATTTAGCTACCTGCTAAATTTAAAAAGAGCTTATTGTCAGAACTTGAAAGCTTAAATATGTATGTATATTGCAAGTGATATACAATTCATGTTGACTCAGTCTGTAGCATAATCTGATGTGCATAATTGTGCTCTAGCGAAAGCAAATTTGTCAGTAATCAGTGAGGATGTAAACGATACTTAAAAATGTTATCATCCATGAAGAAAAAGCATGTCTCAATAGAAAATGGTCAACTGCCATGATAATTTTTTTAGTTCTTTGTAATTTTGTAAAAAAAAAAAAAAATGTAATTTGAGACATTTGCTTGTACAAAAAAATCATTTTATGTCAAAAACATCATTTTTGTGCAATAAACAACATTTTGAGGCAAAATATAGTGTTTACTGTTTTCTGTCTCAAACCCCATTTTTGTGCAAACAAATTTTTCACAGAAAAGTCCCCAGTGCATCCCTCCCCGCAAAAAAGAGTACAATCTCACTCGATGAGGAGAAAACTTTTGAAATTATTCATTCTTGAATTCTGGTCATGCTGGTTGTTCAAGTCTCTTTTCCAGCTCTGATTATATGAGTTAAAGATACAGGCCACCAAAAAGTTAATCCTCACTTAAATGAAAGGATGTTGTATTGGAGCAGGGGTGCAGTTATGGTGGGGGGAAGTAGAAGAAAGACACTGTCCTTCTCCATTATATTTTCCTTCAGTTGCTACTTTTTTTTAGTATTGTAGAGTGACATACTGAACATGGTTCATGCCTGGAACTTTTACTTTTGCTGTGTTCACATTCCCTTAATAATTTTGCCTGCTCCTTTTCTGTGGATGCTGAAACTCTAAAAGCCCAACTGAACTTTTTAAGTTAACTACAGTGCTAGATATTTGGGAAAATTTCACTTGGAAGGCAGAATCTTATTGGGAGCAATGATTTCATCCCTCTCCCTTCCTACTGCACCCTGCCAAGAGCTTCCAAATCCTTTCTGTCAGATGTGGCTTGTACAAGAGGCCTTCTTGATCGATTGTGTCTTTAATTCAGTGGTGATAAGATAAAGCACATTGTCACTTTCACACTTTTACCTACACAAATAAAAATGTATTTTGAAGTCCTTTGGCAAAAATGCAGGAGTCATTTTTTTATGTTTTTGTCCTTGAAGTTTAATTAAATCTTTTTCAGTCTTTCAAGTTGTTTGTTCTTGATGGTACTTCAAACTTAAAGAAATGACATGCAACATGACATTGAATGCACTCAGTTCAAATCATCATCCTTTCTCAAAACCAATTCAATATTGAGAGCAAGTCATGTAATTCGCAATAGAACATACTGCAGTGAAAAGTAACACTAAAAGAATTGCCTTTATAATCTGTAGCTGCTCTCATCCCCAACCATCAGGGATAATGGGGGTTGTCATCTGGCAACATCTGGGAATCCGAAGTGGGGAGGACTGATTTTAATAGCATGGTATTAGAGGTTAATTAGTCCATGGAGATGCTGCGAGTCATAATCCAAAGGTTGCTGTTGCTGATGTTTTGTTATATTTATTTGTATATCACCTTTCTCCCAAAATTGAGATGTAACTTGGCTTACAATTTGAAAAAGAACCATACAGCTAAAAACAACAAAAAAGTCAACATTAAAATGGTATTAACCTATTCACAGTATTAAGACCATTCAAATATATACTTAAAATGAATAAAATACAGTTGAAAAGATAAAAAGCTATTTTTTTAAAAAAAAAAAACTTAGTTTAAAACAATACAACACCTCCTACCTCATTCTTTAAATTTTTTCTGCTTTAAAGTCTGTTGGAATTTTAAAAAGGTCTTGACTTCTGCTGGAATGACAGCAAGGTGAGAGCCATTCTGGCCTCCTTTGGAAAGGAGGTCCATGGTCTAGAGGTCTATGGCCTCTGAAAAGGCCATATCTGATGTCCTCATCAATCATGCTTGTAACAGTAGTGGGATTGAGAGAAGGGCCTCTCTTGATATCTAGGGGCCTAGTAAGGCCCATATGGGAAGATACAGTGGACAATATAGCCTGGAAATATAGGTTATAACCAGCATTTTTTTAATTATAAAAAAGCATTTCAATAAAACAACATACTACATAAATAGTACAACAGGTAGGCATACAAATCTAAATCTACCTACATACTCTATGGCCCTTTCCGCACTGAGGCTTCTAGCGCAAGCGGGGGAGGCCGGCAAGCACAAGAAGGCTCGTCCGGGAGGCTGCCGCTTCCCCCCTCCTTCCTTCCGCGGGCGAAGGAACCAGCGGGGAAGCGGCACCGAAGGAGGCTTGCCGCGCAAGCCGCCCTCCCCCCCGTGCGAAGCGGGAGACCTCGCGCCGGATTCTCCCCCCCGCGCGCGCGAAGCGGGCGGCGTCGCGCTGGATTCCCCCCGCGCGCGCCGGATTCCTCCCCCCGCGCGCGCCGGATTCCTCCCCCCACGCGCGCGAAGCGGGCGGCATCGCGTCCCCCCCTGCGCGCGCACGAAGCGGGCGTCGCGTCCGTCACACTACCTCCCCACCCCGCTCCTTCCTTCCGCAGGGGCGGAGGGAAGGAAGCGCGACCCGGCCGGCTCCCGGAGGCTCCGCACGAAAGGTAAGTGCGGGTGGGCGCCGGGAGCGTTGCGCGAGCACGGGGTGATTTTCGCTTAGACGCGAAAATCAAAAAACCCGCGCTCGCGCCGCTTCAGCCCCGTGAGCCGGGCAGAAGTGGGAGTGCGTCGTGCAGAGCGACGCTCCCACTCCCGCGAGGCTCACGGGGCTGTCGCGCGAGCAAAGGCCCGTGCGAAAAGGGCCTATATCTTCATTCGTATTTTCCACGTCTAGATTTTGCTTCCAACTAGACTGTTTTTATGAAAATATAATAGCATAATAAATGAGGATCTATTTTCCTGCTTTAAACCCAGCTTGAATGTGATCTTATGTATTACTTTACCACATTTATAGCTTTAAAATCTAATATTAATATTTATATAAGTACATTCATATATAAATTAAGGTAGTCAGAATAAATTTTAACCATATCTCCTTCTTCAATCAAGAAAACTTGCTATCAACAAATTTGTTTCTAAAATGTTGTATAACTTGATCCAATTTCTTAACAAAGTTACCAAGGGGGATCCTTCTCAATAGCATCATCAATTTATCCACTAATGCCATATCGAACAATTTTGTTTCCCAATGATCTACATTTGGTATTTCTGGGTTTTTTTCCAAATCTTAGCATAATTAATTCTTGCACAGGCTGTCATATAAAATAAAATTTCTTCGAATTTCTTATCTAATTCATCTTCTGGCATACCCAATAAATACATTTGTGATGACATGTGAAAGCGAAAACTCAATTTTTTTTCAATCTGCAAATGTATTTCCTTCCAATATTTCTTAGCTTTTCGACAGGTCCACCACATATGGTAGAAAGTGCCCTATTCATTCTCACACTTCCAGCACTTATTACTACAATTTGTATATATTTTTGCCAATCTTTCAGGAGGAAGATACCACCACAGGTGCATTTTATAAATGTTTTCTTTTAAATTCTGGCATGCTGTAAACCTGAATCTTTTCTTCCAAGTTTTCTCCCAATTTTCCAGATCAATTGGGTGTCCCAGATTTTGAGCGCAACGTATCATCGATTCTTTAACAACTTCCTCTTCAGTATCCCATCTTAACAAGATTTTATAAATTGCAGATATTATCTGGGATTTCTTCTCAAAAAAAAAAAAAATCTCATCAAAAGCGTTTTTCTCCATTTGAAAGCCATTTATTTTCATCTCCATTTTTAACTTTTCATTTAACTATCTGTACAACAGCCAATGGCAGTTTATACCTTCATTTCTTAATTCTTCTTGTGTTTTTATTGTAATGGAGTCACCTTGAATTTTTGTTAAATCTTTATATATTATCCACTTGCCTTGCAAGATATTTTCTATAACCAGCATTTTGAATTATGCCCAGAAACAAACTGGAAGCTACTAGAGCTGTTGCAATAAGGGAGTAATATGTAACCAGTCCCCATTCTCTCTCTAGTTTCAGCTCTTTGAACTAGCTAAAGTTTCTGAACACTCTTCAAAGGTAGTCCCATGTAAAACATGTTAGCGTAATCTAAACAGGATGTGACTAAGGCATATATACCATCATGGCCAGATCTGGTGACTTAAGGAATGGGAGCAGTTTGGTGCACTTGCTTTAAATGTGCAAAAACAAACTGCCAAAGCCACTGCAGAAACCTGGACCTCCAGGCTCAAAGCTGAGTCCAGGAGCATGCCTAAATTCCACACCTAAGTCTTCAGAGGGAAGCATCTAACACATGCTTAATTATGGGAATAATGGTTTGTAGATCAAAGCCCACTAGGACTACACAATACCAAAAAGGAGGAAAGCAAGCAAAAATAAGGTGAGAGGGTTATTCTTGGCAATTAAGACTACCAATCCATTTAGAATGAGCATTTTATTTTGTACTGAACTGAGATATTATTGTGAGTTAAGGATGCATGAACTGATAACTAAATATTTTGCCTAAGACTGAGGCTGTTCAGGCTCCTATGATGAAGTTATTTAGCAGGAAGCTCAAAGCTGAGACTAGAAGGTGTTTTCTTGTCATGTCATCAAGTCTTAGGGCAGCTATTGGAAATCACTCATTACAGTATATGGTGGCACCAAGCTTTGAAATAGAAATAGGCCAGAAAGCTGAATTCAAGACTTTCCATTGAAACGACAGTTCATTATTTCCAGACCTCTTCAAGGCTTCAACCTAGCTGCAATGGGTCATGATAACGTTAATTTACCACCATTCCAGCTAGCCCACTTCCTTTTCTTATTCAACCACAGCCTGACAGCAGTTGTGCTAGTGGTCCACAGTTCTAGCAGTAAGGCTTCCATTACTCCCTAGTGTTTTCTTGATGTTTTTCATTGCAACTCCCAGCAGTTGTGATAGGCATTGTAATCTAAATCATTTGGATGGCACTAGGTGAGTGTGGCAACTGCAGACATGGCTACTCCAGTATCCAAAGCATGGGAAATGTCATGCTAAGAGCATTATGGTTCTGATAGTTATCTTAAATGTGCATATTTAGGGATAACTGTGGCTCTCCATTTTTTTTAAAAAAAACTACATCCATAGCCAATGGTGAGGCACTATAGCACATCAATGATGAGATATTATGAGATATGCAAACCAACAATATCTGAAGGGATTCAATTGTCCATGCCTGGTCTAGGGAGTTAGAAATCATAGGAAATATCATTAAGTAGCTACCAGTGTTACCATATTCTGTCTTAGTGCTATTAGTGATCATTTACAGAAACAGTTCATAGTATTCCTCTCCATGGCCCTTTCTCACCCTCACCCTAAAGTGTCTTTGTCACTTTAAAATTGTTAAACTGATTGCGCACACATGAGGCACTGGTTTCACTGCCTCATGATCATGAGTTTGTCAGCATCTAGCAGGACTATAAAATGTCGAAACAGTTTTCAAGCTATTTTAATATGCAACAGAACTGTTCTGTTAGCCCACACCACTGCCTTGTCTTCAGATCTTTGTGGTCGAGTAGAAAGATGTCTTTGTGCATACATAGCTGTCTCTGCAGGCTTCATTAAAAGAAAATATTCGTAGCTAAGTTGACATTTTTGACTAACTGGGACTGCTACAGTGGTTATGGAAACATCTTTAGGGCAGAGGCTGGAGAGATAACTCAAGGATTGCTGCAGAAAGGGAGCTGGCTCTGGTCTTTCCCAACAGTAGGCTCCTGCCGCTCACAAGAGAAGGGCATCTGGTGTTTTGTGCAAATATCCTGTTTTCTGTGCAGGAAACTTATTTTGCACTCATATTTGTTTTCCATGCACCAAAGAAGTTTCCTATACAGAAATGTTAGTTTCTGTCTAGAACATGCTGTTTTCTGTGCAAAAACAAACAAAAAATCATTTTTCACACAAAGGCCATTTCCGCACAACACTGTTATAGTGGTATTATATTATAGTGCTATTTCAACATCCTGTGGAATCCTGGGGTTTGTAGTTTACTGGGGCCAAGGATCTCTGGCTGAGAATTGTAAATACCCTTCCCTAAACTGCAAACCCCAGGATTCCATAGGAAGTTGAAAGTGGAATAATAGTGCTATAACCGTATAGTGCAGAAATGACCAGAGTAAGCCCTCAACTGTGAAGAAACTCCTCAGGATTTCCTAGCACTAGAGAAACCTGTCTTTTTACCATTGTCTGGATGTTTTCAGGTATTCTTTCTGTCCCTAGAAGCCCATGAAGTGAGTTCTCATAAACTGAATGGCTTCACATTTTTTCTCCTCAGCTCCTTTAACTCTTAGATAATCCATATGCAGTCAGCCCTCCACATCTGCAGATTCTGAATCTATGGATTCTACCAAGCACAGCTTGAAAATATTAGGAAAGGAAAGGAAAGGAAAGGAAAGGAAAGGAAAGGAAAGGAAAGGAAAGAGGGAGAGGACTGAAAAAGAAATTTAAAAATCAAACTTTGATTTTGCCATTTTATATAAGATACACCATTTTACTACACCACTGTACATAATGGGCCTTGAGCATCCATGAATTTTGGTATCCATCAGAGATCCTGGAACTAAACCCTAGCAGATACCAAGGACCCACTGTATGACTCTTCTTCAGTGGGGTTGAGTACCGCTGGAGTCTCTAGGTGCCAATTTTCCAGTCCCTTGTTCTACTGTCCCACCATCCCCTCTTGTTGAAACCAGAGATGTTGGAAATCCAATTCCAGTTTTTAAAAATTCTGTTAATACTCCTCCACCCACTCCTCCCACACACACATATCCACAAGTTTTAACAAAACAAAGCACATGGGACTTAGGTGCACTGGTTTATTAGGAGACATGCATTTCCTGGATTGTGATTCTTCATGTTTTAACCCAAAACATGTTTGGGGGAGCAGGAAAATAATTGGATATTGCATGGTGCCTTCCTCTTCCCTTTTACAGCATCCTCTCAGGGCTTATCTAGGGGGCATGGCAGATACTGAGCCAATCTACACAGATGGAAGGTAGTAATAGCTAGGTTGGTGTGTGATAGACGTCTAGACCATATCACCAACCTGCTGGTGTGTGGGCCATATTTTTGAATACTTTCCCACTTGAAATGCTGTCCGTAGAGTAGTCACATCAGGGAGCAAGGATACATATTAAAAAAGGGAACTTTAAAAAAGTTTTTACAGTTTATAATGCTACAGTGTCAGTCTGTATCTCATAGTGTAATGTGAGGAACAACAGCTACTAAACTTTTCCTGCATTTCTTCTGTAGAGGGAGTCTTCCTCCTAAGAGGAGACTAGGAAGTTACACCAGACAATCCTCAGCATCCCTGCCAAACTAGAACTCAGAAGACTATTTGGGGATAAACAATGTTGTCAACCCTGGAGTAAGCCATGTGTGTTTCGAGTATAAAATGTGCCCCTGGAGGATTTGCAAATCTCAAACCTGTGCAGATTGTGAAGGTGTGGCAAAGATGTATGAGAAAAGGAACATGTATAAATTATATTTGAATTTCTGAAAGACATTTCACCACCCTTTCTCATATACAGAATTTTGCAAGAGGTCTAGAGGATGACACCCAATTGTTATTCCACAATGTCTTCCCACCCCTTCTTCCATCCTTGACAGAGAATATCTATTAAGGAGAGAGAGGGAGGAGGAGCACTGTCTTTTGATTGGTTCACTAGGAGCCGTCCTTCTGCAAGCATCCCTAGTCTGATTTATCAGGAATTTCAGACTAGCCTGTCGAAAGCAGAAGCTCATTGTATTTGGGAAGAGCTAGAAAAAGCCAGATGAGTGCCTTATGTAGTACACTGTTAGCATATTTGAAAGCTTCCAAATAAATTCAAAACACAAAACAATGGCTGCTGAGAATCTGTTCTCCTTTAATTAACCTTCTGACCTGGATTTGCATTCCTTCTGCATACACTGCTAAATACAAGAGATAGTGACCTGGGAACACTGCTTCGCTGGGTTTTATGAAAGTGTCATTAAAGGTTTAAAAAGAAAGGCTGTTCCTCCAGATTTACCAGGGCATTTTTGACTTATTTATAAACCAAACAGCTACCTTCTCAAAAAAAAAAAGGGGGGGGGAAGGGAACACTACAGAACATTTATTTTTTAAAAAAATTGGATGTTAAAGACTTGTGTGTAATTGCTGAAGCTGCTCTCATAAGCATTGTTCAGTTCTGTAGCAGGACTAGGGTATGGGTGACCCTCCAGATATCATTGGACTACAGTTCTCATCATCCTTCACCATTGGTTAAGAAGCTGCAGTTTGCCAATAAACATCTGGAGAGCTATAAATCCCAAAACCTTGGTCTATAATGACTGGATCATTTGTGTAAATGAGTTGTTTTAGGAGAATTTTACACAATCAGGGCAGGTCTATGGTTTAATATTCAACCCTTCTAGGTAATCACGGCATATGTAGTTTGGGTTAGCCTTGGAATTGCCAGTCATCCTTATTGAATAACCCTTCCTAAGATGATCTTGAGAGGAAGCTGTTATATCATGATAAATGGAAATGAAGTTAAGGACAGTTAGCTCCCTGAGAAAAAACTGTTTCTAACTGAACAAGTTTTCTCCCATCTTTCATTTTCATTCTCATTGGAAAACTGTTTGGAGACCTAACTGTTGCCTATGTGCTTTTTTCCCTCATGATTTAAATGTGGTGGCAGAAGAACTTTTACTTCCAACTTAAAACATTTGTAAGTAGCAATGGTAGTAGTAGTAATAGGAGCTGCAGGTAGAAAACACCTTGACTGGCATTCTGTTGGGAACTTGTGTTGTCATAAACCAACTTACAATGGTGTACAGTAGAATTGCACCATTCTGAAGATTTGTATTCCTAGGAAAAGAGCAAAGATGTAGCTATATCACTGGGACCACTACATAAGCTGAGCCAGCAGCATGGCCACTGCACAGCAGTCTCATTCTGCTATGAGTTCCATCACCCTATGGGTCCTGTTGTACTATGGGTCCCAGTGTGCATTGGGGCATCCTGTGCAGTGCTCCAATGAGCATCATTACTATTCACTAGAAGGGTTGTGTCCTTATGTCACAGACATGGTTATGTCATTGTAACACTAGGCCCTATAGCCTCTGATGCGGGATCTTGGTCCTTGTGTTGGATTTACATTAACCTGTTGTCGACCCTGTAAAGTAGGTTGGATAGAATATTAATGACTGGCCTAAAAGCACTTAGTGAACTTCTTGGATGAGTGGGGACTTCATCCAAGCCCAAAATTCTATCCATTAGACCATACTGCCTCTCAATATGAGAAAAGTTACAGCTGCATAACTCCTGTGTGTTCTTTTACTAGTAGAGTAATGCTACTACCATGGCAATGGCATTTCATAAAGCAGCATTATGAACACAACTTATAAACTGGCTTGCTCCAGTTTATACTTCCTAAGGGCAAAGGCATAATTGCGGTCTGTAAAGGATAACTGATTACCTCTTATTTCTGTCTCTCATCCTCTAGGAGGAAGATGCTGCTCGAGATAGCAGGTTCAATTTTGGTGGCTATGGGATGGGTCATTGTCTACAGGTGAAAGATGGTGCTGCAGTCAAGGCTGCGCCTCCCAACCCTCCACCTCCACCTCCACCAAAGGATTCAGAATCCATCAAAAAGAAGTTTGTCGACCGTGCCAAAAGGATTGATACAATATCCCGAGCAGCATTCCCGCTTGCCTTTCTCATCTTCAATATATTTTACTGGATTACCTACAAAATTATACGCCATGAGGATATTCACAAAAAGTAAACCGTTCTTTGTGAGCTGGGACCCTTCTAGCCAAAGTGACTCACTTGTAAATAGAGAGTGAAATGTCTTTTTTTGTCATTGGGACAGAGAGTTTGTTGTCTTGTGATTCTAAAGAGGGCCTGGGGTGGGGTTGAAGAAAACGAAACGTTTTTGTAACACTGCACAAAATAAGATGCTGTGAGATCACAAAAAGAGGTCGTTCTAACACACTTGTGGCATGGTTATTCCAGACTCTTGCCAAGATCAAACAAAGCTAAATGGGGCCAACTTTTCCCTCCCAAAAGTCCCATGTTTCTTCCCTCACCCCAGCTGTCTCTAAGAAACACTTAGCATCTACTATGGGAACTGTCTGTAATGGCCACGCTGCTATGAGTTTTAAGAGGACCAAACTTTTTTCAGGGTAATGCTGCCTTTCTATACGAAACAAGCCTACCAAACTACACTCCACTAATGTCTGTAGTTAGTGGCTTGCCCAGAAGTCCCTTTGTGGATTGTAAATTATTTCTACTAACAGGGGTTGGGGAAAGATTTATACTTTAATATCCTTCTTGGTGTGCATTTTAATATTCTTGCTTTCTTAGAACTGTAATATCGAGGTCCGACTTGCATAGAGCGTGGTTAATTTGATTGCTTCCACTTGTAAAACCAACATGTGAAATGGCTCTTTCTAAATCTTGGTTCTAAGTAAAGATTGCCAGATGCCTAAGAGGACAAGATAGCTGCCATTTGTATGGTGATACAGAAAAAGGAATTTCTGCTGCAATCTCCTCTTTTCACATGAGTGAACAGTGCCGAGCCATCCTAGGGCATTTTGGTAGCTGAGGTGAATAACAAGATAGCCCCTGCTTGGACAACTTTCCTCTTTCTTTCTTTCTTTCTTTCTTTCTTTCTTTCTTTCTTTCTTTCTTTCTTTCTTTCTTTCTTTCTACAGTTCCTAGAATATTCTAGTCAGCAGGTGCAAAAAAGAAACTTGTCCAAGTTTTAAAGATGTCACTTCCTCCTCTCATTTAATATATACAGGTGGACAGAAGCAGTTGTTGAGTTTCTCTTCAACTCTGGCGATGGGGTAATGTCATCCACTGCATGTGAAGACAACCAGCTAACTTAAGGGGTGTAAGATAGACTGCAAGGCACATAGCAGTCTTAACTAATGCTTTGCTACCACCTCTTGGCATCTGCCACCTCTCAGCATCTCCACTGTAACGGTGGAGCCAGCTGTGATTAAAGAGGACTATTCTCTTTTGCATCTGGCCAGCCTAGTTCTAAGAGAGTGCACTTAATTTCATTTCATTTTTGCCTGGTTTTTTTTTTTGAAAAAAAATTAACAACATGCAACATAAGGTGCCAAACTGTAATTTACCTATTGTATTACCCTGTAATGCACTATTGATTAAGAACTTGTCTCTTGGCATAGCTCAGTTTAGCATCGACTTTCCATTACTGCTCTCATTGTAGCTGCAAGTTAATAGCTCTGTAGGTAAATATGACTCATTTACAGACCTCTAATTTATATCTTTACTAAAAACAAATAAAAGTGGCTCTCATTTTAAATATCATTGACTAACTGAAAAGTTTTAAAACTGTACTGTGATTTTCATAACCTGTTAACCTTTTGGTGCCAGAGCTATATGGTCCAACTCCTTGCTATGTGTTTTAAAGTAGAAATAAACAGAATAAAACCCAATGAAAAAAACTGAGCTATTTTTGCTTACACAGTGGGTGGGGTTGGAGTGACAACCTATAATACTGAAAATCAAAATGAACATTACAGTTTCAATTTTACTTGCTGTAAAAGGTTTATTACCAAAAAAAAAAAAAAGGGAACTCAATAAAGCTAAGTGTATGATTCATTTTTGCACATCTTCCTTTCATTGCTTCTAGTTCTCATTGCTTGAAGAGATTAAAAAATATTACAGAATACCGAACAGGAAGTATGCATAAAAAGTTTCTCATTACACCATACAAATGAATTCATGTATATTTGTTTGTGAAATGGCCATGCTGGTTGATGAAATCTGGGAGTTGAGGGACAAGAAGGGAATTTTTTCCACCTCTGATCAGAGCCTACATATGTCTCAGATATAAATTTATGTCACAAGTTTAAACTGGTTTAAATAGTGGCTTATTTTGCATTAAAAATTCCCAAGAATCCTAGGGAATCATAGTTGTTCAAAATTCTTATTTCTTAAAAGAAAGCGTCCTTAAGATTTTCTGCTATTACATAAAACAGAGCAGTAAAGTTTCCTTTTGTGCTTCCTTATGTTTCAGTAAATATTCTTCATTAATTTTAAATGTCTCTTTTCCCCATTCCATTAAGTAATAGTTGATTGGCCAACCAGTTCCTGCCCGGCTCTGCTGTACCTTCTCATTCTTGCTGAGATAGTAGGGTATCTCCCAAGCAGAGGTACATTTGCTGCTCCAGTTTTGTGGGGGTTTGGGGTGCGGGACCCCACAAAGGAGAATAACATGAATATCATAAGCCCCTTAAACTATATTTAACACCAACACAAAAAGCACTGCCTGTGCCTGGCTCTGTGTGTGTATGTGTGTGTGTTTCCTTGCTCTTTCATTCACTTGTGTGGGCAGGACAAGGGTAGGAGATGAGATTTGGGAGCTAAAGAGGGAGAAAGAGGACACCTGCCCCATCCCCTTCCCCTCCCACAGATGTGGCAGGCTGACTTTTTTAATTAAATTGGCAAACTGGGGATAAGCAACTACCACTCCACAAACAAGGGCTCTGGCAGAGGAAGAAAGAAGCAAGTTTAGTCTTCTTGTAAAAAGGTATAGGGAGGAGGCTAGTTACAGATACTAAAGGTTATATTACATCTCATGGTGAGAGGCTCCGTAATGTGCTCTTTAAACATGGTAGAGAAGAACTGTACACTCAGTAACAACAAAAAAAGAATGAATATACTGAGGCTAACTGCAGACTAATCAAGATGCAGGAGGTGTGACAAGACTAATAACCAGGAAATGAGATGAAGACGTGTAAACTCACAACTTGTGAAAAAGCAAAGGCTGGTCACTCTAATGCGCTCACCCTCAGGTTTAGAGGTAATGAACTGCTGCCCTCTCACTTGCCAGTTGTCTCTGGAGAGCTACCAGATAGCAACAAATTCAGTGAGCGGGCGGGAGGCAGGAGGACCACAATGACTGTGTCATGACCAAAATGATCTAAATTTTGGAGCAAGCACTAAAAGCAACCATTGTTAAAAATATTCTTGTTCACTAGACAGACAACTGCAGTTATGACAAGAAAATAAGAAACTAACTATGTTGAACCCTTGCTTTAAATTTGCCAGGAGCTGGTGTAGCAACAGCAAAGGCAAATGACAAAGATAAATGGGCTCTTCTGAGACAATGAAACACAAAAAGTGCACTTCAGAGAACTGACCTGGACAAGGTGCAAGGAACCAAAGGCAATTCTGCCAGCATCACATACTCTCTCTTCACCAGAAACTGGGGATGCTCAAGTAAATGCTATCAGCAAAATAAGTATACTGCTTTCTGGGGGATGTGAAGACCCTCTCAAAGGAAAGCTTGTGAAGTGAATGCTGAACTAGATTACAAAAAAACAGAAACCAAACTGAAGCAGTTGTTGAGGCAGCTACCCTAAATACTGAATGACTTCTCTGAAGCACAACAGTCACAGAAAACCAGAGAGACGAGCTGATTTTAAAGCTCTGTCTTCATATATTAAAACATTACTCTTTCCTCTCTCTGGACTGCTATGTAAGATGGCCAGATACCAAAGAAGATGGAGCTTCTGCCTACTTCAGTAGCTATACAGAGGGGATGTTTTCAGCATGTATAATTTGTATGGCCTTCTTCATCTATTAAAATTACCTCTTCTGCTAGGGATAGGAAGATTATTTTTAATTGTTTCCCCGTAAAAAAACAGGTTTTCTGACAGCTGGGAAACTCTGTTAGGTAGAATAGGCCAGCGACAATTTTGTGCAATGTTCTCCAAGTATTCAAACATTTCAAAGTGATGAGAAGGAAATGTTCTACAAGGAAAGCAGATGGGTGGTTTTGCACAAAAACAAAAACAACAAAAAACCATCAATCAATCAGTTCTCATTTTGGCGCAGAAAAATGAGTTTCTTGCGAAGAAAACACTGTTTCTTGCGCAAGAAGCATATTTTCTCTGTAGAAAAGTGAGAGGTTGCACAGAAAAACCCAAACAATTTTCCTGAACAGAACAATTGCTATCCACAATTTTGGTATGTTTGTAGGGAGAATACTGAGTAGGAATGTTTGTTATCTCCCACAGTAGAAAGAAAAGCACATGAAGCAACCTTCACATAACCTTCACATGATTCCCTCACATGGTTCCTTCCTCAACTATTGTAAACTACTCTATAGTTAAGCATTAGTTTCTCTATCTTTTGCACAGCAATTGAAAAGGCAGGAGCAGAGCTTGGAGAATTCTTGTGTAATTAATCGTTGTTATCATTCCAAAACTCCCAAAAGTATTTAAGTATCACTAAAGTTACATTTTATTTTAGAAAAAAGTACCTTTTTACTTTAGAATTTCTTGAAAGTAACAATTTGTACTTTGGTATGTTTGCAATGCCTTCAAGTTGCCTGTTGAGTTATGGTGATCCCATGAATTTCATAGAGTTTTCTTAGGCAAGAAATACTCAGAGCTAATTTCACCAGTTCCTTCCTCTGAAATGTATCCTACAGCACCTGGTATTCACTGGCAGTCTCCCATCCAAGTACTAACCAGAGCTGACCTTGCTCAGCTCCCAAGATCAGACAAGACTTTAGGTTATTTAGGACACACACTTTGGTACTTGCTAGAAATGACTGAAAGCTACAAGCTGCTAGTCAGTGGAAGAAAACATACTCTCCCCCATCCATCTTATTACTTCAACGCCCAGAACCAGGGACCTTGGAATGGGAGGAACAGTGGGGGGCAGGGTTTGAGCCTCTTTGAAAACTAACCTTGGAACAAGCAACAAAGATCAGTACCACCAGGACTCCTGTGTGGGTGAGCCCCCCTAGGAACTACCAGTCAGAAGCATCCAAGTTGATTGCCACCTTTGTATGCTTAACAGGGTCTTATATACTTTCCTTTTCCCTGCAGTCTTAATTTTATGCCCTAAACAATTTTAGAACACTTCTTGTATTGTTTTGTTTCTTCTTCTTCATCTCCATCATCATCATCATCATCATCATCCAGTGTGTTCTGTGTTTTTTACTATTGTATATACACATATACACAAGTACACAAAAATCATAATGATCTGCCAATCTTGAGCCCCCCTCCCCCTCTTTAAAAATAGTTTCAGGACCCCAGCCTGGAACCAGAATATGGGGTAATAGCACAAGCCAACTCTTGAACAATATATTCTTCTTTTACTAAATACATGAGGCTACATCCTACTATAAAAGCATTGGTTAAACAGTAAATGGAGTGATATTATCCCTTGTTAAGTTATGGCTGTTGTTGTCATCATACTTCACCCTTATTCCTAAGAGCTCAGATGGCTAACTATCTACATAAACAAAACACAGCTAAAATCACAAAGTACACATATCTTAAAATTACAAATGTCTAAAATGACAAATGACTCCTAAGTACAAACCAGCAACAGTCGAAAGGTAGTTAAACATTTGCCTGTTCTCCCAAAGCTTGTGTAAAGAGAGACATTTCTGACTGACAAATGAAAGTATTGAGGGAGAATGGGCTCTCTATGGAAGGGATTTCCATAACCAGTAATGCAGTGTAGGTATGCTTTTGTCATTGCAAACAGGAATTAATTTCAATAAATATTTATTTATTACCAGTTTCTACCAGGTTCTGAGCAGAAGCATTGCCCTCTTTTGCACCTGACTACCTCTAAATAGAAAGGAAGAATAACAGGTGATGATCCAGTTATTTTTCTGTGGGTTGTTTCTCTTTGGTGAATGGCTGAAAGTCTCATACAGTTTTTGGTTGAATGCTGTGCTAGGACCCAATACAGGCTGCAAATCCACAGAAGTCTTTGACACATGATTTATTAAACTGAGGCACTGGCATGTGTAGGTGTGTGACTTCCAAGGAGATTCTGAAAAGAAATTTGTCCTCGGTTAGTTCTTGGAAATAGTATTCAAAGAGATTCTTTTTCCCCTTTTGTGTTTTCTACAAAGGAAACAATGTATAATTGCATTCCCTAAGATCAAAGTGTTGTGGAAAGATGTAAATGGGTGGGGATCATACACACACCCACACACCCTATTTTCCTCCCACTCACAAGGAGGTATTGTTAACCCGAGCTGTGGCCCATTGCAGTTTGAATTGGTTTCAGTGAGTTTGTGTCTACCCTTAATTATGAAGCAGGTCAGGTTTATGAAAGACAAGCCTTGAGATGGATCACATCCATGATGCATTTCACTTAAACCACAAGGCATAGCTGTTAAGCGAGCCATCTGAAGCCTTGTTCCTTTGTGTTGATGGTGCCTTTGACGCAGTTGGTTCTCTTTATTTGATGGCAACACATTAGCAAAATTGGATTTTTTGCCATCACTTATAAAACTGAACAGGGATTATGGACACATGTCTCATACAGGTAGTAATGGACCAGATCTTGGACATCAGATTACAAATAATGAATTACTTGTAATTAGTTCATTTTGCCAATAACAATGATAAAACTAATTTATGTTACAATTGTAACATAATGAAGGATAATTTCACTTCTTTGTAACGATACCTTTCTTGTTGCTTTTATCGTTACTTTTATTAAGTAAACCCCATTGACTTCAATGGGACTTCAGCATATTAGGGAGTACAAAGTTTCTTGGACAGAGAAGAGCAGACTCTCCTGGATGAGGAACACATAGGATATCTCTGGCCCTTTCTGCACAAGGCTGGTGAATCAGTTCGTGCCATTTCTTACCGGATTTTCTGGGCTCGAAACAAGGCAGACTTTCCCTCATTTCCTTCTGCACAGCTACTGCATATGTTCCATTCTGATTCGGAGGAGTGCAAATTCATGAATCCACACTGCCTCCACTGTGGCCACTCCCGCTACTCCGCTTAACTCGCCCCGTTGGCTGTAATTGGCCTTTTTTTTTTTTTTTGCATGGTTTAGTATGTCATTGCGTACGTGCGTATGTGTGAAAGTCCATACTACCCCTTGGTCCCTCCCATGAGCCCTCCTCTGACCACCAATTTGCATTGGTGCGAATGTACATGTCTGTACCACTGTGAAAGTACGAATCGGATCGATCTGGAAAATTGGAAAACAGATTTCTTCCGGTTTTCAAATAGCACACTTTACCACCACATGGGGGTGCATTTAGTCCGAATTATGTGCGGAATGAAGGTAAATAAACGGAACCTAGTCCGCTCCAATGTGCAGAAGACCTCTGTGGCAAAATGCATTGGTCCACCTTAATAACCGCATGCGGAAAGGGCCTCTGATGAGGACGTCTGTTCCCAAGCACCGGAGGTAGACATTTGGAGGTATGTTACACATAGAAGTATAAAGATCAGGGATCATTCTGTGAGTTTGAAGCTATAAAATCAATTCCTTATCAGTGAGGGCCAAGAAGAGAAACTAGAGCAACAGTGTCAGTCCTCAGAGAATGTGCAGATGACCTTGGAAGGTTCAGCACATCCTCACAGGAGATGCATCACTGTGGTTGGAGACTCCCTGTTGAGGGGAACAGAAACAGTGGTTTGTGGGCCTGACAGCATGTCTGAAGAGGTATGCTGTCTCTCTGGAGCAAAAATTCATGATGTAACAGTGCAGCTGACAAGACTCATCAAACCCACTGACCACATGGGAACCAATAACACTGCAAGACCACATGGGAACCAATAACCAATAACACTGCAAGGCACAGCCTTCAGGAGATCACAAGGGATTACAAGGTTCTGGGTGGGAAGCTGAAGGACCTTGATGCACAGGTTATTGTTTTGTCTTTCCTCCTAGTTGAAGGACACAGCTCAGGAAGGGAGAGAAGAATAGTGGAGGTGAATAACTAGTGCCACAGATGGTGCCACTAGAAATTGTTTGCCTTCTTGGACCATGGTCTGTGGTTTCATGACTTCTGGCAAATGATGGGTTGCTCCTCACACTATTTGGCAGGAATGTTTTTTGCTAAGATTTAAAAAAAGCTGACCAGGAGGGCTTTAAACTGAGTTATGTGGGGGAAGGAGACAGTATTATTGAGGGCAGGAGATCATCGAGTGCTGGAGATAATAGCTTGAACATTATAGGGATAACTGGGTGAATAGTAACAGTGGGCAGGAACAATGAATGTTAAATAAGCAGCCAGGTGGAATGAACCATGGTATTAGATGTTTCTACACTGATGCACAGAGCATGGAAAATAAACAAAATGAACTTGAACTCTTAGCACAGCAAAGCAAATAGGCATCACTCATGATCGGACTGTAGCAATAGAGAGGTTTAACCTATTTCAGAGAAATAGACAAACTGGAAAGGAGGAGGAAGAGGGAGGAATATATGTCAAAGATGTTTACACCTATAAAGAGATCCATGTCTTACATCCTGGAAGCCAGGTTGGGAGCGCCTGGATAAAAATTAAGGGGGAGAGAAACAACACCTATGTCATGGTGGGAGTCTACTACAGAACCTGAAGACAAACTGAAGTCTTGGATGGTGCCTTCTTGGTATAGATGACCAAACATTGAGAAAGGAGAGATGTAGTAATGGATCCTGGACCAGAAACAAGCTGTTGTTGTGGTGGGATGAAGACGTCGTGTGGAAAGGGCCTAAGTCCCTGTCATTCTCATAGGGGTTAATAGGGGCACGCTTAATCACACTCCCTTTCTGAGGTAAAAGAGCAGCCAGGGGCTTCTGAGTGAGGCTTAATTCTCCTGGCCACTGTTCAGCTGCATAACTGTGCTTAGATGTGTTCCAGCTGCTCTTCCACATCTGGTGGAGAAGGATCAGTTTTCACCCGCATTGAAAGGCTGCTCCTGCTTCACTGGATACTTGGGAAGCAAACAAAACACGCAGAGGAAACTCTTGCAAACAGTTGGCGACCAGGAAAATCGAGCCAGGCCTACGAACTCCGTATTCTCTCATGCAGGCCAACTGAGCTGTGTAGGAATGTACAGAGTGCTTCCTTGAGCAACATCATTCAAAGTTATACCAATGTATGGCACCAAAAAGATCCAGATTGGAAACTATTTGTTAAGGACACATATACTCAGTCATAGAGCTGCACCAGTAGACTTGATGGAACTAGAGGTTCATAAAAGCACTTCAGATATTTAAAAAACTATGGTTAGGGAACTAAGCCATGAAGGAGAATGTCTATAAATTATAGAAAAGTGATTTTTCCCCCCAGAGGATTGATTTTGTACAGTACTTTTTAATATATTGGAGAAAAATATCTAAGTTTTTTTTAAAGAGATTTAAGTTACATATATTGATATCTAACTGGGAGAGAGCCAGTGTGACATAGTCGTTTGAGTGTTGGACTAGGACTCTGGAGATGAGGGTTCGAATCTCTACTCAGCCATGGAAACCCACTTGGTAGCCTTTGGCAAGTTACATTCTGTCAGCTTCAGAAGAAGGCAATGGCAAGACCTCTCTGAATAAAACTTGCCAAGAAAACCCTGTAATAGGCTTGCCTTAGGTTTGGCATATGTCAGAAAGGACTTGAAGGCATATAGCAACAATAAATCTAACTGGGAAATATGGGGGAGACAGAGAGATTATAATGATGATGATTGATGATAGATGATTTATAGTATTGGTTTCACAGTTTACCAGCTATTTACAAACTGCATTTTTGGACTACCTAGTAACTAATGAGATATCATCAGATAATGTTATTGTTGTTAGTGGCATTGTTGTCTTTGTTGTTCATAGTTTGGAAATCTCTGGTGCTGCTGTTTTTCATTATGTCGTTTGTATAAAGTCCTTTCTTGCTCTGTCTCTAGTGTTCGGCCTGTCCTATTGATCTGGATGTAAGAGTTGCCTATTTCCAAGCACTACCTGATCAGAAATTATAGCAGATGGGGAGCCCCCTAAAGTGGGCCAGCCTAGATGACCTCAGGAAGTGAGGAAAATTAGTTAATTTCCTCTGCAATTGAAATCTCTCTGTGTTTGAAAGGAATACAATGGTACTCTGTGAGACAGTGTTAGGGAGGATGGAATGTGCCTCGCAAAGCTTCCCTTACTTTGCAACATTAGTAAGACTAGGCAAGAGAATAGTGGGAACCATTTGTACGTGTCAGTTTCTCTTTTTAGACATGTGATGTATTTGTGTTGGAGATGTATAACTGTTGGTCCAAATGACAGTAGTCCCATTGACTCAACTGCTGTATAGTAATTCAAGAAATACATAAATCTCATTTATTCAGTAGATCTATAGTTGGAACTAGAAATTGGATTTAGGTCTACATAAAGTCAAGCCAAAATAATTTTAAAACTAAGATTAATGGAGAATAAAACAATGGTGTGCAAAAAGTAAAACAAAGCCAACAGAGAAGAGCAGAAGCACCAAAAGAGTAAGAAGCAGAGGCTCTATATCAAAGCAAAAGAATTGCATAGCATAAAGCAGATCGCAGAAGTGATACTATCTCCTACTTTACAATCTTAGTGCAAATCCATATAATCAGCTCCCACACACAGTCAGTAAAGTACAGAGTGAGGAGTGAGGAAAGGACGTTCACACCATTCCATTAAATACCAAGCTCATTACTAATAGCAGTTGCTGTTGTATTGCAACAGGCCAGATATATTTCATTTCTAGAAACGAGGCCAAGGGGTTGCAAATGCAGCTAGAATAGCCAATTATTTATTTCTGATAGAGGGGAAGCGCATCACTAAAAAGCAGAAGACAACAGAAGTCACCTGTGCTTGGCACATACTAACGGATACATCTTGACAGAAGTTCAGACATAATTACTATAATTTTAAAATAAATAAAATACAACTTGTGGAAAATTGAACAAGCATTTGGCTCTGCTGTCCAGGAGCTAAAGCGGATAGGGCTTTACCTTTTAAACTGGGTTTTTTATCTTTTAAACTGGGCTTCAACCGGAGAGTCCTTCTGATGGAGGATGCTATATAGCAGTGGTTCTCAACCTTCTTAATGCCACGACCCTTTAATACAGTTCCTCAGGTTGTGGTGACCCCCAACCATAAAATCATTTATTTATTATTTACAATGCCTCCCCCCTCCCCAGCAAAGGCCGCCTCGCTGGCCAGGAATGAAGGGGCGGGCAGGGAGGGAAAGAGGAGCCGTGTGTCTCCCGCAGGAAAAAATTCCGAGAACCCCCCCCCCCGGGCTCTGCTTCTGCTTCACCCTTGTTTCCGCTGGGGGGGCAGTGTGGGAAAAGTTTCCAGAGTGTCGACCCTGGCCGGGGGGGGAAGGAATCCCAGTGCCTTTGTCTTTTGCGCCGGGCGCAGCTCGCCCCCTGCCCTTCCGCAGCGCCCCCCTCCGTGGTGAGTGGGGCAGGGGCCGTGGCGAGGAGGGGGCCTGCCCCCCGTGCTGCCACCGCCCCCCCCAAGCTGGTCCATCAAACGGGAGATTCTCCCGGTAGCGGAGAAGGGGAGCAATTTAAGTCCCTTCTGAACAGGGGGCAGGAGGATACGAGCGCGTGGCTTGTGCTTGCGCACCACCACTCCTGCTGTGGCGATGCTGTGGCCACACACGCTCCCGCCAAAGGGGGCAGGAGGATGCGAGCACGTGGCTCACGCTTGCGCACCACCACCGAGGAGGGAATGGAGCCTAAGACCATCAGAAATACATATTTTCCGATGGTCTTAGGTGACCCCTGTGAAAGGGTCGTTCGACCCCCAAAGGGTTCGCGACCCACAGGTTGAGAACCGCTGCTATATAGAGTACTGTCTTCTACAATATAGGAACTACCAAGCACAGTGTCTAATTGGCCGTTGTGTGAACAGAACACTATCCTAGCTATCCTTTGGTCTGTTTCACTATGGCTGTTCTTATGAACACACTTAGAGCTCTTCAATCTATCTGAGCTTTTTCTGGTCTGGATCTCATATTTTTTTGTCTGCTGTTCTCCATTCCAGACAAGGGCCCTTTCACACCGCACAGATGTACAGGCTTTAATTGTCATGGCTGCATCTTGTGCAGAACTCAGGTCTGTTTGGGGAGGCATTGCAGTTTTATGCCTGAGAATTCTAAGTACTCCCTAAACTACAAACCCCAAGATTCCATAGGATGGAACCATGGCAGTTAAAGTAAAATGTTATAGCATACAGCTGTGCAGCATGAAAGGGTTTCATTTTAATATTACTGGTCTTGAGAGTGCAGCATATTCCTCCTTTATTCCCAAACAGACCATTTCACTCTTTCATACACAGAGTAAACAAAGACAGTTAACAGATAACTCAAGCAAATACAATGTAAATACGTCATAAGCTTAAGCAGTAGGTAAAATAAGAAAACGAGGAAGGAGATCTTCTTTTCTTTTGCCCCATCCTGAAGCATTTTTTTAAACAATAATGAATGTCTTTTCTGAAATACCATTCCATTAAGCAATACTTCAAAAATGACCTTTGCAAGGCAATACAGAGCATTACTGGGATTTTCCAAGTATTTGATCAAACAGAAGAAATTTTGGTTAATTTAATATCTGTGACTGAATCTGATTACTATGTGGGCGCAAAGATTAAGGATGAAATAAAATAATATAGAGCCCAATTTGTGGATCAGAAAGAGTGTCTAGCAAGGACTTGGAGCAGCAGGTTCTTTTGAAGGATGCCAGGGCACACTTTCTTTTGACCAAGACTTACTAAGCAGAAATGTTACTACAAGTATAGAAATCCATAATGGAGAAGTCTGCCACTGTGTGGTTAAAAATGTAGACAGTGAAATTGCTGCATTTAACCTTAAAAGCAAGAATTTCACATGATACCTTTCTTGTGGGAGAAAAAAATATATGAGAAGCTGGGTTTTGTGTTATCAAATTCCTCTGCTAGTCAAATCAACCCTCATGTAAGCAGAATTTAAAACAACTTTCTGATGAGGATCAGATAAGTCAGCTAAGAAGATTAAGGCTTCTGGAAACATTGGAATGAAATTCTGTCCAGGATAATAAAGAGCAAAAGCTGTGATCCTATGTTGGATGTATATAGCGTACATTGAAACTAATGGGACTTAACATCAGTGGAATATTGCCTAGCATTTCTGTCAATAGATTTGCTGTTGACTACTAGAAACAGATTGGAAGAAGCATTCTACTTGTCTTGTATTGAACTCAAGAGATTCCAAACTATTTTGTACCATGTTTCTGATAACAGAAGGAAATGACACCTGTGTTTCAAATAATACATATTTCGCATCTTTTAGTGTTAAAATAAAAGTAATTATGCTAAAGTTTCAGTCTTGACATTTTCAATCCTTTGATAAACATTTGGATTTATAGTTGGCTGATAAAATGGCACATTATATCAGAATTTTGTCATACTTCATTTTTCCTCTGATTATGCAGTTACATCATTTAGCCTATCCACATTAGAGCAGTACTATTGAACTGGAACTTTAGGTTGGCCTTGGCACACTCTGTCTTGATTTAGCTCATTGGCACTGTTGGAATATTAAATGATCAAGAGGATGTTTACTAATCAGTGTGAAAAGGGACTCTGTCCACAAAATTAACAGATAATTTTGCTTTTCTGTAACGTTTGCATCCCATCCATTCCTCTGACACTGACAAGGTAGCATGATTGCCTTATTAAAATTCTGTGAGACAGATTATGCTCAGGAATAGTTACTTTACAGGTTTTGTAGCTGAATGGAGATTTGAAACTGTGGGTCTCCTATAATTTCAAGATTCTTTTGGGGATAACAATTCCTAGAATCCCCCAGACAGCATGGCCACCAGCTAATTAACAGACTGATTGAGGAATTCAAGGAGCTGTCATTCCAAAACACAAACTTTTCCAAGTTGTGGATCCAGCTCCTACACACTGCTGCGTTTGTGCTTTGCCTTGCTATCCAAAGAAAAACTAGCAATTCTTTATGCCCTTGCATTGAGTGAACACACATGGAGGATGATGCCATTGAAAGTGGCAATCTAGCCAACTTCTGCTCAAGAACTTCATCTGTTTCTCTGTCTCTGTGTGTTGTTCACCTATCTGCCCCCTCCCCAAAGACAGCAGAAATATACTACAGGAAGCCCCCGCCTTTCGACGCCCTGTTATCTAATGGCTCTCTTTTGACACTTCCAAATTTAGGACAAGTTCCATTAATTCAACAGAGGTTTCACTCTTTCATCAGTTCTTCTTGCCTATGGAGGCTCACTCGGGACCACTCATGTCCACACTCTGCTTGCAAAGCAAGCTAAGAGGGGATAAAAAGGTGCCAAACCAACTAAGAGACTTTGCAAGCAGCACACACACACTGGCTCCCAAGCAAGTTTCTATAAGTCCTTCATGCTTCGTACAGTACAGTACCTGGGTTCTACTTTTCAACCAATTCTGTTTTCTGACAGTGCTGTGGTCCCTAACCTGTCAGATAAGCTGGGGAAACTTGTATTGGACTTTTATATAAGATACATATAAGTGTATAAGGCAACTCCTACTAGTGAAATATGAAGTCACATCCTGCACTGATACCAGCAGCGGTCCATGTATGCTTAGAACTTTCTATAATTTTCAGTCTTAATTTTATTTGTGTCTCATCCTTTGTACTTAATATTGGTGGCCATAATTTCCTACTGTTAGACAAAATGCTGCAAATATTTAATAATAAACCACTCATATGTATTTATGGAAAACAGTGACAAAACCCAGAAGTTTCTGGGCAATGTTGATATCACTAGCTGATAACTTCTTGTGTTTCCACTTCACCCCAGTTCCCTAATGTCCCAGGCTGGTGGCTCTGGAAATTTCACCTATTCTTCTGGGTTTGGATGTTGTGTATTATGGAACAATTCACTTTTCTTGTTTCTGGTCCAAGTGCTCCCTTGGGAATGATTACACTAAATCAGATCAGCTAATACACTATAATGGGTTAGAGAAGCAACTGAGCTTAAAGGTAATGCAATTTACTAAATACCCCTTCCCCCAGTGGTAACCTTCCATTGGCTATTTTCTTGTGCTACACATAGTTGCTGCCATCCTCAGACCACTTACGTACACTGTTGCTCTCATTCTTTCCCTTGCATGGGCTTGCAAAACTCAGAATGCCATTCAGCACTTAGGATAATGCTGCTGTTTGTCTTATTTCACTCTTCCCCTAAGAGAAGTCTGGACCATTTGTGGCTCTCCGGGTGTGGTTGGACTGTAACTCCTATCAGAGAGGGAAACTGCTGTCCAACAGTACCCAAAGAGCTGTATGTTGCCCCCTACACACTCTCTCTCCCCCACCCCTTTCTCTCTCACACACAATCTATACTTTACTGTTTCCTTCACAAAAACACTGTGAGGTGTGGATAGGTTGAAAAATGCTTACAGAGCTGAGGTCACCTGGTATATTTTATGACAGAAATGGGATTGGAACCTAAATCGCCTCAATTTAATCCCAATCCTTAGCCTTATAACCCTGGGCCTTATTTATGTTTAGAGGGCTATGGTTTATACATGTTTCCATGGCTCTAAAGCATTTTTCTTTTACCTATCTTTTTTTTACCTAGTGTTATTTCGTGGTGTCTCAGTATCCCACACTATTACTTCTGCCGTCTTGTGTATGCTAAACATAAGTCCAAGCACATGGCTATAACCGTGTCCTGATATCACAGCAAACAGAAATTTTCTTTGACATTTTTGTCTGAAACATAATGTCACAGCAAACAGAAACTTTGCTTGAAATATGAGTGAGAGAAACACAAGTCTCTCAATGGTCCAAAGTCTAGCTTTTCTGCAATTAATTATCATGGAAACCCTAGCAGCAGAGCTAGTATTGATGACAAATGCCTCCATTTAACAGTAACTTTTACCAAGTGGGACTTGCAACAAAAGGATGCAAAGAAGACCCATTCTCCATTGAAGTTCTGGTCAGCCAGTCATGTTTACTTTCTAGATACTCCATTTCTCCTGTCTTGTGATTTTCCATTTGGTACTTAAGGATAGGCACTCAGAGACTACAGTTACAACACATATCAGTCATCACCACTGACTTCTAGCTCAGGCTTCTGGAAGGTGCATCCCAAGAACATCTGGAGGAATGTACATTTCCCATCCCAGTATATAAGATGTATGACATGAATGTTGGAATAAAATGGATTGCACCTTCAAATCCACATCTGTTCCTGCTATACACCAAAAGATTGTTGCAGAAACTGAATCTCTATGAACACTAACTGACACAGAACATACAACTCTTGGATAAATGGGTAGAACCAGTATAGTCCAGTAAGAAGCATTATCTCTCTTACCCATTAAGTTACCATGAGGCCTAACTCTGGTCAAGTCCCATCTGTGACATTAACCAAAAAGAAAAGTTAGCAGTAGTCCTAGAAAATGAATTTGTGTTGGAGAAACAACACATGAATGTACTGTTTTATTTCCCTCAAACAATACACAGACTTGGGAGTTGACTGTAATGATGGTGCACTGCACGCAAGGTACATAAGACAGCATGATTATTTTGATTTCCTTGTATTTAGTGAGGCTTATTGTTGGCATCTTGTGCATGTCTCTGCATGTGGACAAAGTGAACTGTCTCTGAAATGGTGCGTATTCATTCTAGAAAGGTACCACAAAATTCAGATGTACATTATTGTTAGACAAGGTTTCTCAAGGGGTTTTTCAAGAACAAATGTTTGTATTTTCATTTATTTTTATGATAAGTTTAACAGTGCGATGGAAACAATTATATTTAAACAAGTGTTCTAAAAGCAGGGAGAATCTTCACCTATAGCCCCAAAATGTGGATGAACTACTACTCCCATTGTACATCACCATTGGCCAAGCTGGCTAGACTCAATGGAACTGGATAACAATAAACAAATTAACAACATCTGTGGGGCCACAGGTTCCTCAACCCTAAGGGGGCAGGAATACCCGATAATATTGAACTTTTAATTAAAAACTTGACTTGCATTCTCAAAATGGAAGAATAATCTAAATCTAAACAGAAGAAGAAACTGGCACAGCTTCATCATGCCTAGGCACAGAAGGAGATGAAAGGTTGCTCTCCCTCCATCCTAACTGCCACTGCCATGGCCTTGGAGAGAAAGAAGAAGAGGCAGTATCAGCTGGATCTAATCTACCTCCCACACTGCCATTGCCTTTATCTTTTGTGTCATGTCTTAGATTGTAAGCCTGAGGAACTGTTTTGTGGTTCTTTTATTTGTAAAGCAACATGTACAGTGATTGTGCTAAATAAATAAACAATCAACAACAACAACAACAACAACAACAACAACAACAACAGATTCTATCCTGGTGACTTCAAAGTCATAGCTTTGCTCTGACCTGTGGCTCCAAGATACCCCGATTATCTTCATCCATTTTCTAACTTAGCCTTATCATTTACATCTGCTCACTTACTCTGATTTATCTCAGAACAGGGTTCCTGTTCACACAGGTGAGCTCAGAAGGGGGATTTGCTTACCACAACTCCCAAGTTCCACTATTCCCTGTGTCTTCACTAACTAACATTTGCTCTTCCCCTTTGCTTTTTTAAAATGAAGTATTAAAAATCAGCCTGCCCTATCCTGGCATCTTCCATATATTTTGGACTATAAAGCTGTTCATAACCTTTCTGGATGAGGCTAATGGGAGTTGTAATAAATGCATGTGAGGGGCATGCCAATTTGGTGAAGATTGCTTTAAACAGTGTGTTGTATAATGGAATTCAAGCATACAATGCCTTATCATGTCCAGCATAACTTCCATTTCATTTGCCTCTGTCAGATCACCTTGCCTACAGAGTTGCTACATAGCCCACAGTAACCTAGATTGCATCATTCATTTTTATAGTATTTAGACACAGAGCAATTATCATCATCAGTTACTGAGACTTCTTCAAAAGAACCCCAATCAAAATTAATTATTTGAGTGTTGTTGCCCAAATAATCAGAACATTATGTTTTAAGCTTGATTATTCACTCTCTACCACTATACTTCAAAGATACAGTGGGCCCGTAGTTTTTGCAAGCTCAGCGCTTGCAAATTTAACCTTATGCAAGGTGAAAAGAGAAAAAATATTGTAAAAATTAAATTACTGTACAGTACCTGCCATCCATTGCAAAAGCAGTCCCCAGGCAGCAGAGAAGGCAGGATCAAAGCCTGGGCCTCAGGCAATTCCTGGGTTGCGTGCAAAACCAGGCATCCTATGTGCTCCCTGGAGGTGAGGCATTGGGAAGAGAGCTTTCTAGTCTCTCACCTCAACAGCTCTCTGACTTCAAAAATCTCAGGACAGGGAGGAGTTTAGGCAAGGACACGGCAGTGTGGTCAGTCCCAATCCTGGTCATTGTGGCAGTGGTCCCAATCCTGGTCCTTTATTTGAGAGTGACCAGGATTGGGACTGCCACCACTGCCAGCAATCCCAGAGTGGGATGCAGCTTCCAGAGGAAGCTGCATGCTGCTTTGGGATTGTATAGGGCTTTGTTCCCAATCCTGGTTGTTTACGGGTGAGAGAGCAAAGAGGATCAAGACTTCCACTGCCGCCAGCAATTACAGGGCACGGAGCACCTTCCTATGGGAGCTACAGACTGCGCTAGAGCTTTGGCAGAAACATGGCAGTGGTGATTGCTGCTGGCCTAAACCATGTTTTCATAGGGACTTGAACATGCACAATTTTTGGTACTCTCAAGGGGTCCTGGAAAAAAATTACTCACAAATACCATGGGCCTACTTTATGGGCATTTTTTCTTCTCAGGGCATGCTTGAAGAGTTTCTGAAAACTGAATTTCTCACTGAGTTAACAAATCTGTTACCATGCTGGCATGTAAATCCCTTGCGAAAACTGGAACACTGTTAGTTCTTCCATAGTGCTGACCAGATGAGAGAACTGCAAACATCAAAATGCCATTGCAGATTAAGGAAACAATTCTCCAATTCCTTTGTGTTTGTATAAAGCCAGTCAAACTGAATGGGGCTTGGGGAAGAGGGATACAAGATGTTCACAGAAGATGATGCCCAGAGGAAATGTTGTTGCATTACATGCATTTTGCTTCTGGTTATTATATCAAATTAAAATGTTATCTCTGTTGGCATAGTAACAATGCAGTAAAACTATAACATTTTCTCACTCTTTGGCTTGGACTGTTTTATGTGTTCAGTAATTTCTTTGGAATAGTGATGTAAGCCTGCTTTGTAGCTCTGATCACATAGCCCTTACAGAATTAGACAAGAGAAAAGGGAATGAATACAGGGTGCAATCAAACTTAGGTAGAAAATGGAATAAGATATAGAGAATAAGAAATTATTTCCAGAATCCCCAGGGCAAACAAAGCATAAAACTGAAAGCAAGCACTGCTCTAGAGTTTCTGACAGCCTAGGCCCAGATTTCTGAGGAAATCTATTTGGGAGATTGGGGGAGGCAGAGTAAGTCATTCTTTTAAAGTTTGAACTAAGTATTAGAGATGATTCACCATCCCACGGACATGCAAGCCACTCCTGAAGGAGAGGAATGCTTCCAATGCAGCAGCCTGAACCCTACTGCCAGGCAATTATCATCATCACCACCACTACTACCAGAAGGAAGAGGAGGAAAAGCTTGATCTTTATTTATATCCTGCCTTCTTCCCAAAACTAAGGCCATTTCCACACTACGCTGTTATAATGCTATGTGACAAACCTGATGGGAGGTGGTCTTTACAACAGAGCCTCTTTGGCAACTGAGAGTGTTTAAACTGATTGGCTGGTGAAATGGAAACTTGGATAGCCCAGGGGAGGGGCTGGTGGAGAGGAGGAAAATAACAGTTTTTAACTGCCTGGGGAGTGATTGAAGCGGAGTGTGGTTTGTGGTGTGTTTGAGAGAGGTTGGAGATTTGAAAAGCTTTGTGGAGGAGAGAAGTGAGAAATTGGGTGTGCGAAAGATAGTGAATGAATCGAAAAAGAAAGAGAGAGAGAGAGAAGAATGGTGTGCTGTTTACAAACATTTAGATGCAAAACACATTTATTCCCATATAACTCAATGAAACCAATGAAAAAGTCGACATTGGGATATTTTCCTGGGCATGCCTGTGGAGATTCAGAGATTTCAAACATTACATTGCAATTGGGATAGTCTCCTGAGCTTGGCCCATGAGAACATACCCAGCCATTACTGACATCCAGGATGCTCAAGATCTGGAACCAATTCACTTCCCAGCCTCCCTTGCTCAGCATCATCCTCTTCAACACCAACAATCCCCATACACACATATCTTCCAACCCCACAGAACCACCGTCTGAAGTGGTAAAATATGTAGGCCAGGCTTCCTGCCCCTCCTATGCCTGTCAAGACCCACAATATGGTCTCCCACATTCAGGATCTGGCCATACGTAGAGCGGTGCGTCCCTGGTAGCACTGCAGTAGGGCCTAGTCCCAATCTTCTTTTCCTTTCCAGATGGGGATCTGGCCGTGCGCTGGGTGTTCAGCTTCCCAGTATGTGAACACAGCAGGGCCTAGTCCCAGTCTTCCTTACTGCTTCCTGATAACGTTCAGCTTCAAAGGTTGCCTTGTGTTTGGCAGCAACAGTGTTACAATAAATGTTTGAAGTTCTGTGTTCCTTAAAACAGTGTCACAGTGTCTCATTCTGTATCCTGGAATATACACGCTACCAATAATATCATCTCAATATCATCTTGACCTTAGTGCTGTTACCCCACTGGAAAACCCTGTCCTGGGGTCTATAATTTTGATATTAAAATATGATTCCATGTGCCTGAGAGGTCACCCGGATGGGCACGTAGGCAGCAACGGTCGAACGATTGAAAACCAGGTCAGGCCAGTAAAATCCCCAGTCACGTAGCTCCAGGAGACCTCAAGCTGTGCAAACCCACAGAAGACAAAGGGTCCTCAGACCCTGAGAAGCCGACTTGATGGGATTAGCATGTTTGCCCCAAGTTGGGCAAATATCCTATCAGGCGAGGACCATTTACATGAAGTCACACCACAACCTGATGCAGCCGAAGATCCTGAGACTTTGGCAACACCTTGTAATCTCATCACGCAAAGGAAGTTACCATTGCGGAGCTTCTTTCTCGTTGCAACACTCATTGTTCCCCTCGGGAAAGGATTAACCCTCCAGGTACTTTTCCCCCTACAAATAGTCCCAGTTTTTGAGCGGTTCTTTGAATCACTCCCAGTCATCCCAGCAGACCGTTTCTCCATCCATTGAGTGATCCCCTCAGCCCTCTCTGTGCTGAGCTCCACTTCTTTCTGTTTTTCCTGGACCAAGGACTTCAGGAAAAGGTGCAGTATTACCCCAGCTACAATCCCTTCAATATTCCCCCTTCCAGTTTCCTCTTTTTTTGCTTCTTAATAGGTCTTGAGTGAGTGAGTGTGTGAGTGATTGTGTTGGCGCGTGAGACTTTCATTCAATAACATCATTTTATTAGACATTTTCGTTTGGTTTTTGGCTTGGCCTGACCCCGTAAAAACTGAGTAAAAAGACCCCACTAAGTTACCCTGCCTCTTGCATTGTTATTGCTTGTGCCCTGGCTAGTTTCCATTCCCCATCATGTGGAGCACAGAGAGGTGTCCCCCAAGGGGCCCCAGAAATCAGGGTAACAGTGTCAACAGTACCACAGTCTTGGAAAATATAAATCACTGTTGATGCTTACCTCTGGGAGAAGGGCAGATTTAGGGAAGGCAGTAAAGGGGGAGAGTCCTGAAAGAAAGAAAGAAGCCAAGGGGGGACAAGAGTGAGGAAGGGACTGCGTACTTTAAGAGGGAGAACTGAGGCAGACCTGTTTGTCCTGGCCCTGGCTTGATTCAGAGATCTCTCTGGCTGTTCAGTTCTGATCACAAAGAGGTGTCAGGCTGGGCAGGCCTTGAGTGCGAGGTTTGGGTGCGTCTTTCGTACTAGGCACTGACGGGCGATGGTTTTCCCTGCTCGTTACATGCTACTATTCCACTTTCAACACCTTGTTGAATTCTAGGGTGTGTACTTGTCTGAGCCCAAAGAGCACTCTGGCTGTGAATTCTAAATGCCCCTCCCTAAACCACAAACCTCAGGATTCCATAGGATGTTGAAAGTGGAATAATAGCAGTATAAAAGTGTAGTGTGGAAATGGCCTGGGGCTCAAGGCATATTACAAGTTAAAGTAACTAGAATGTAGCTAGAAACACAGAAAGGTCAACATTAAAATAGAATTAAATTATATCAAAGCAATGTAAAAGATACTCGTAAAAAGGATTAAAAAGCAGCTGATATTAGTACCACTAAAACAATACAGCACCCTTTTAGAAGCACTTTCTTTTTTTAAAAAAAATATTTCTGAAAGCTTGTGGGCATAAAAAAAGTCTTCACCTGCTGAAGGAAGGGCAGCACAAAGGAGGCCTTCCTAGGAAGGGATCAGGCCATCATAAAGGCCTGATCTTGCATCCCTACTGACTGTGCCTGTGAAGGCTGTGGGCCTGAGAAAAGGGCCTTATTTGATATTCCCAAGGGCCACCAGGCTCATACATGGAAATAGTTTGTCAGATAGCCTAGACCTAAGCCAAGTAACAGTTTATAGGCCATAATTGGCATATTTTGTAATTGAACTTAGTAACAGATACAGAGATATGACTAATGCTGGAAACAGTTAAAAGAGAAGTCTTAAGATGAGGCATCTTTGAGGAAACTAAATGTCTGCTTGATTGATTAGAAAATACCAAAGAGGTGTTGACACAATGAAGAGGAGGCCTATTCATTTTACCAGAGTGAGCAAGAGGGAGGTGCAATTTTCTAATGACTACACCTAAGAATGAACTTGTTCTGCTGCTGTTCCTACAGCATTATCATTCAGTTCTGTAGAAGCTCTTTCTTCACCACTGGTCCCCTCAATCTGGGAGTGGCCACCACCTTGGTTTTTCCTAAACAGCTCCCTCTTTGTTCCCAGCCCTTGGCTTTCTTGTTCCTAATAACTTAGGACCTCTTCCTTGCTACCTTCTAGTTCCAGAAGATTATCTTCCTAGCAGATTAGGTACCACATCCCATTATGGCCTTGTCTGGAATCACCTTTATGGCCTTGAACACTCACTCCAGAAAATTTTTATACCAGGACAGTAAGGCGAAGAACCTCGCATGGTACTAAAACACTGACTCAAGAAGTATCATAAGCATAATACTTAGAAGTAGGCAGAGAAAGACTAGATATTCTCAAAAGACTATATCCATTAGTGAAGTAAACACAGCTAAAATGCAGAGGATGCTGAATTTTTTTACTGACTACACAGACATTTAAGATGAAGTCTAAAATGAAAGAATGTATTTTATTTCAACTTGCTTTAGAATGATTCTTTTCACTAAGATTGAAATGTGTGAAGATTTAATAGATAAAGTAATTCACTGTCAGTATCAGTGTCCATACAGTTAATAAACTAAATATTTCTTTAAATGTTACTCAGCCCTAGAAATAATGGTTCAAAAATAATCACAGTCTATATTTCATAACTTTACAAATCCATAGCTGTTACCCCACTGGCATACCCTATCCCGGGGACTATAAATTTAATGTCAAATATGCCAGCCGTGCCAGAGAGTTTGCCCGAATGAGTACATAGGCAAAGACGCTGAACAACTGAAAGCAGGTCAAGACCAGAAAATTCCGTCATGTAGCCCAAGGAGATGTCAGGCTAAACATGTTCACACAGACAAAAGGTTGCCAGCCAACCTGAGTGGATTATTGGGTTTTCCCCAGGTTGACTTTGCAAAATCCTACAAAGCGAGGTACTTTAACATGATCCAATCATGCAAACTATCAAGCTATTGTGCGACATTTTCTTCCTGGGAGAGGGCCTGCCCTCAAGGTACATTCTGCTCTGTAAGTAATCCTAGTTTTTGAGGGTCTCTTTGGAGAACTCCCCACCACGCTAGCAGACTGGCACTCTGTCAGCTGAGTGATCCCCTCAGCCATCTCTTTGCTGAGCTCCATTTTTCTCACCGCTTCCCGGACCAAAGACTTCGGGATAGGTGCAGTATCACCGCCTCTACATTCCCTTTGCTATATCCCCTATCCATTTTTCACCTCTTTTCCTTCTCAATAGTCCTTGTGTGCATGATTGCGTGAGTGCATGGCACTACATTAATTTAATAAAATTCATTTATTTGGTACGTTTGTCTGGCTTCTGCTTGGCCTGACCCCATAAAGTTGGGTAAAAGATCCTGCTGGGTTACTCGTTTTGCTATTGTTAGCGTTCCACTAATTTCCCCAACATTTATAACTTGGAGCGAGTCAGAGTGTCTCCCCATCGGACCCTCAGAAGTCAGGGTAACATAACTACGTTTCAGAAATGCAATGAAACCCTGTTAGTGAATTGCAAAGATGCACACTTCTGATGCACATCAAGGACTTCTACTGTGCATTGTGCACACCTGTGGTGCTCCAGCACTTCCTAGCCAGTATCCTGATGCACTTTGGTGCCCACTGCACATCATGCTGTGGCACAGCAGTGACTCCAGTAGCAATCCATAGCACAATTGGCACTCTACACTGTACCATCACAGCAGCCACTAGGTGAACATCAATGTTACAAAATGTTCTCAATTCAATTTAGGCCATTTAACAAAGACCTAAGTCCCAAGCAGAATGCCAGCCTATTTTATTTTATTTTATTTTATTTTTCAAAAACAGTCTTTGAGCATCATGATCCCTGTGAATATTTGTTGCAGACATTTCTTGGTATGTTGCTCTTCTTTGCATTCAGTTCTGTGTAATTTACAGCTTGTTGGTGAATTTTCTAATGAATATACGGCAGCTGTTGTCATGATAAAGGAAAGGAAAGTTATAGTTACAGTCTAATGCACTGCTAGTGAAATGACTGTAACTATAACTTTCCTTTCCTTTATCATGTATACACCAATGATGGCAATTACCCACTATAGGTATCGTATAAAGTGAGTCTCACAGTACAATTGTTCCATTGAATATAATTTGTCCCATTGAATACAATAGGGCTTAGTCTAATGCACTGCTAGTGAAATGACTAAGCCCTGTTGTATTCAATGGGACAAATTATATTCAATGGAACAATTGTACTGTGAGACTCACTTTATAAGATACCTATAGTGGGGTAATTGCCATCATTGGTGTATACTCCCACTCCCAGTAATGCTTGTGACTCTGACTACACAGACAGTGGATTGTTATACAGTATACCAGCCAGTGAACTGATGGCATTAAAATTTGTGGGTGAGGGTTATATTGCTAGTTTGATACACCTACATGATACCTTCAAGTGACTAGAAGAATTTATGAGCTGGTGTAAGTGGCAAAAGAAATGATCTTGGAAAAGTTACTTTTTTGGAGTTCAATTTCAGAATCCCCCAGCCAGCATGGTCATTGGGGAATTCTAGGATTCTGGGAGCTGTAGTCCAAAAAAAGTAAATTTTCTCAATTTGGCACAGGAATAGCTGTGGGGCAGCAGTATCTGCACCCATTCAAGTTGCATAAATAGGGTTTATGTGTGTGTTTGTGTCTGAAAGAGAGATTAAAATCAAGTTGATGCTTAGCACATACTAGCTTCACTGGCAGTGTGGATGTTTATCAGCAAATGTCATGATAAAATGTTTCAGCAAGGAAAAGTAGACACTGACTATAAAGCTCCAAATAATAGGCTCTTTTAATGAAAATAATCAGATGAGGAGCCTGTTTGTGCTGTACTTGGCTGTGCTAGAGAGATCAACAGTAGCCAGGATAAAAAGAACATTTGGAAAGCAAACAATGCTCAAGGGTAAAAGAAGAAACTGTACAAGAAAGCACACTTGCCTGGGAAGCATCATTCTCAAGGGTACTGCAGACATGTAATTATAACAGTGATAGACGCAAATGTTTTTACGCCAGTGTTGTGCCTTTCCAGGGCAGTCGAAATTTAGACCTAGTCACTGCTCTCTCTTTCTGGCACGTGCAGCTTTAAATCAGATTCCAATTAATGGTGACCAAAATCTTGGTTCAAAATGCTTTCAGAGGACATTCTAACCCTAGATTTTTAAAAATTCTATTGTAGCATCAAAGAAGATCCCAAAAGTGAACTATCAGCCAATGGGTTCTCTGGGATTATATACGCCAACAATTGCTTTCCCATTATTATGGACAGCACATCTATGACTCCAGCTTTGATCCCCAAAGCTTCCATCTGGCCTTGTATTTTCCCATGATAATATTCAGTAGCATATCCAAGGAATTAATTTTTGCTCACAGGAATAAATGAATGCAAATTTATCTTATGGAGACCACACATACAATGGGGCTTCCATCTTAGGAAACATCAACTGTGTCCACCCTTATGCTCACTTAATTCTCAAGTGCTCTGGGGTCTGTCATGAGCATAAATTGCAAAAAACAGACACTTCCAATAATCCTGCCAACCCTTACAGTGAAGGATCAGTGGATCCTCATAAATGCTAATTAAATGTTTATGGCTCAGACTTCAGTACCACACAGTCTGCAAGCTGTTTCAGGCTGGCTGCAGGCTCTGTGGAGGATGTTAAATTGAGCTGCTTGGGAAATCAGGATGTTCCCTGTATATTGCAGGTTTTACTCTGTCTTATTGCAGCACTTGTATTATTGTCTCCATAAAACATATTGCCAGGTTGTACTCTTCTATGTATTCTTGTTCACTATTTCCTTCCTTCTGCTGTAGCATATTACAAAAGTGCCAGATTTTGAATTCCAGCTCAGCTATGGAAACCCACTGGGCCACCTTGGGCAAGTCTCTCAGCCTCAGAGAACAGCAGTGGCAAGTATCCTGAGATTGTATCTTTCCAAGAAAATCCTGTGATAAGTTCATCTTAGTGGTTGGAAACAACTTGAAGGCCCCTAACAACAACAAAGGGCTAGCTCACAAATGATACCCCTTGATTCTTGAGAAATATTCCATAATTTCTTCTTTCGTAAGAACATTTCTAGATATTTTTCCCTCCTAGAATCATATTATGTTTATGCAGTGGTTTTGTAAGACTCTAAATCAGTGTATTTATTACATGGATATTTGCATATCTTTCCCTCAGCTGTTGCATCCACTTTGAGGACACTGCTTTGTTTCCAAACATTCAAATCTCAAACCCTGGGAAAATGAAACATGACTTTGCAGTGGTATTATAGAAATGCTGTGAACACTTTTTCTTATTCAGAAATTGGAAAGTTATTAGAAAGAGTTACTATGTGTAGTTAATCACTGATAAGCTAAGAAATCTAATTTGATTACATTTCTGTTAGATGAGGGAAATTAACTATTAAATTTATATCAAACTGCCATTAAAATTCATACATTGAAAATCTTGCCAAATGAAGGTTAAAAATTCTATCCTTCATCATCATCATCATCATCATCATCATCATCATCATCATCAATTTATAGCCTGCTTTCTCCCTAATACTAGAACTCAAGGCAGAGTTCCAGAATATTGCAATGAGAATAGATTAAAAACATATAAAAACATCAGGTAACATACATAAAGGTTATTTATAAGAAATTAAACAATCTCTAGAATTAAAACCATGTAAAAAAAATATTAAAAGACAAGATTTTTTAAAAAAACCTAAGAAAATAGCATGCCATTAACAGCCCATTGCAGTTAATTGCTATTGGAAGAGAAAAGTTTTCACTTGGTGCCAGAAAGAGACCAAGGAAGGAGCCATCCCAGCCTCTCTAGGAATTGAAAATCAAACTGAGAAGACCCTCTCCCTTCTAACCAACAAACATGCCTGGGAAAGAGGGAAGATTCAAGAAGGGCCTCCCATAATGATCTTAGGATGTCAGCAGGCTCATGTCAGGTTTTTCACATGGCCTGAACTAGGGATGGGCCAACCAAATCCTTGAATCCTTGAGTCCTGGGTAAGGATTTGAGATTCCCAAATCCGAATCCCTGTGGCAAAATAGGCAAACCGAATCTTTCGGATCCACCAACCAAATAGACTGTTGGAGACTGGGATTTCTGAAAACCTGGGACACTGGGACGCCTGAAAACCAGGGAGACTGGAACTCCTGAAACCTGGGAGACTGGGATTCCTGAAAATCTGGGAGACCAAGGGAAGATGGTAAGTAGGTGAGTTTTTCCCTTGAAGTAATAATGATCTTTGCTAACAATTTCAGAAATTACATCTGGGCTTGTATTCTAAGATATTTAAATCGAATATTTAAGATTTAAGTTCAGTACTTGACTGGAAGCTACAGGCTTGAGATTTCAAGGACAGCTGAGACATTCCTTTGCATAACTACCTTGCAAACCTCTTTCAGACATAATTCTGGGGTTTGGAGTTTTACAAGGTCTCACAGCCTCTCTGCCAAAGTGTCCTGGTGCATCAGCAAACTACAAACCCCAGGATGCCAGAAGGATCTATGCAAAGAAAAGCCAGTTTTGACCTGGATTATCTCTGTACTGTAGTATGTGGCCCTGTTTACAGAAGCAGGAAAATGTGGGATTAATCCACATTTTCCTACCTGTGTAGAAAGGACCTTCATGTCATTTTCAATCTGGGGAGATCCTGCTGCAAAACTAGGACAATTGTCTTGGCCAGATTTCTTCAGAGGGAGGTTTGCTTCTGCCCTGGGTTTTACTAAGGCTGAGAGAGGGCGTCTTGCCAAAGATTATCCTTCTTTCCGTTGCTTTTTAAATTCTTTTTTAAAAAAGGATTCGAAAGATTTGAGAGTTGTGAGATTTGTGGATTCCCAGTACCTTCCAGGGATTCAGATTCGGAAAATTCTGGATTCGTCCCATCCCTAGCCTGGACCCAAGCTGTATAGTATATTACTCTTCCTCAAACCTCTTTTTGTGTTTGGAAGAGAAAGAAACAGTGACATGAACCTCTAAATATTCCAGTTCTCACCCATCTACCTTTCCTGTTATCTTTTTCTGTCTCTTAAAAATTATTTTACCAGTTTACAGATTCTCCCTTGAATCCCTTTAACACAATTTATACCACTGGAACTATTCATGAATTGTATCTTGTGACTTCAGCATAGTAACTTCTAAATCCTCAGGGACTAACAAAAATTAAGTAGTAGCTTTTCCAAAAAAAGGGGGGGGCACAAGAATTAGGCATCATTAATTAGGAGAATTAGTTGAGAAATGTGAAGTTTGTTCACTCTTTAGTGCTTTTGTCATATAATTAATAATAATAACCAAATTCTGAAATTAGTTCATGCTGATCTCTCAATGTAAGTCAACCACTTTAGTGAAAAAGATTAATAGTTCAATTTAATTTCAGTTAAATTTAGTAACTTGTTCCATTATGTTAGAAAATTCCCACTTTAACAGATTAACAACCAATTTTAATTGGCTAGTTCCCATCTCTGCATCTGGATCCCTCTCTGCTGTCCTTCAAAAAGTGAATATAGACTTCATTAGAAAACATCCAGCTTAACTGAACAGAAAGCCGGCACTTTTTTATGCCCCTTTATATGACAGCTCTTTCTTCCAGTGCTTCCAAATTAAGGAAAAGTTCCATTAATTCAACTGAAATTCTGTTCTTCCTTACAAAGCAAGCCAAGAAGTGGAAAAAAAGGCCCCAAGCTGGCTGAGAGACTTTGCAAGCAGTGCACGCATAGTTGGTCCCAAGTGAATCTCCGTAAGTCCTTCATGCTCCCTACAGTACAGTACGTGGGTTGCACTTTTCAACCCATTCTATTTTCTGATGGTGCTCCAGTCCCTAACTTGGCAGATAAGTGGGGAAAGCCTGTACTGTGATTTAACTACTTTGTTTCTATCATAGCTTTAACTGTAGTAATTACCTGTGATGCAACCCTTTTGCTCTTCTATGCCTTTGAAAATTTCTTGACAGAGGAGCTGATTTCTATAGAAATCTATAAGATTTAAACTGCAGAACTGCAAAAATCTCTTAGTAGTTGCTAACAAATTGAACTGCATAACAATTATCAGGATGCCATTGGTTTTAATGACTCAGTTTAGCACTTTGGATGTGTTTCACTGGAATAATCTCAATTATACTTACTCCTTCTGGTACACAAAGAGCTCGATTGAGACTTAAAACAATTTGTCATAACATTTCATTTATGATAGCCTGTGTGGTTTGGTGCCTCAAGTGCTTGGCCTGGGTGTGAGAAACTCATATTCAAAATGTGCCACAGAGGCACACCGGTCTCCTTTGCTACATTTGTTTCTTGCCAGCTAATGAGAACTCTTCGGTTTACCAGGTTAAAAAAACACAACAACATCAGCTTAATCATTTTAATTCTCTTGTATTTTATGGTTTTAATAGTACTAATAATTTCACAGTTATTTTTGTAAATTTTAATGATGCTCTTCTGAGCAATTTTATTCTAAGAGGCCAAGAAATCACATACTTTGGAAAGACATGTTCAGCTGTGAAGTTTGCTGAATGACCTTGAATGACTCACCATCTCTCAAGTTCATCTTAATGGAGCTGTTGTGAGAACTCAAGCTCATTGTGTCAGAAGTGGCAGAATGCTGGGAAGACAGAAACCAAAGCCCTGCTATCACTCCTTTCTCAGGACCTATTGAATCATAGAATCATAGAAATGTAGAGTTGGAAGAGACCATACGGGCCATCCAGTCCAACCCCCTGCCATGCAGGAACTCCCTCAAAGCACTCCCGACAGATGGCCATCAAGCCTCTGCTTAAAAACCTCCAAGGAAGGAGACTCCACTACACTCTGAGGCAGCAGATTCCACTGCCGGACAGCCCTGACTGTCAGGAAGTTCTTCCTGAGGTTCAGGTGGAATCTCCTTTCCTGCAGCTTGAATCCATTGCTCCTTGTCCTGGTCTCTGGAGCAGCAGAAAACAAGCCCTCTCCTTCCTCTACGTGGCATCCCTTCAAATATTTAAACATGGTTATCATGTCCCCTCTTAGCCTTCTCTTCTGCAGACTAAACATACCCAGCTCTCTAAGTCTATCCTCATAGGGCATGGCTTCCAGGCCCCTCACCATTTTGGTCGCCCTCCCCTGGACTTGCTCCAGCTTGTCAATATCCTTCTTGAATTGGGGTGCCCAGAACTGGACACAGTATTCAAGATGGGGTCTAACCAAGACAGAGTAGAGTGGTACCAGTACCTCCCTCGATCTAGACACCATACTCCTGTTGATGCAGCCGAGAATTGCATTGACTTTCTTGGCTGCTGCATCACACTGCTGACTCATGTTCAGCTTGTGGTCTATGAAGACTCCTAGATCCCTTTCACACGTACTGCTATCCAGCCACGTGTCCCCCATCCTGTATTTGTGGATTCCATTTTTTCTACCTAAGTGTAGGACCTTATACTTCTCTCTGTTGAATTTCATTTTGTTAGCCTTGGCCCAGCTCTCCAATCTATTCAGGTCATTTCGAATTTTGATCCTGTCCTCTGGCATATTAGCAACCCCTCCCAATTTGGTGTCATCTGCAAATTTGATGAGCATGCCCTCTATTCCTTCATCCAAGTCGTTGATAAAAATATTGAACAGCACTGGGCCCAGGACAGAACCCTGTGGCATCCCACTAGTCACTTCCCTCCAGGATGAAAAGTAGCCATTCGTGATCACCCTTTGGGTTCGATCGGTCAGCCAATTACAAATCCAACTAACAGTAGCCCTGTCCAGCCCACATTTAACTAGCTTCTTTGCAAGAATGTCATGGGGAACTTTGTCAAAGGCCTTACTGAAATCAAGATATGCTACATCCACCGCATTCCCCTCATCTATCAAGCCAGTAACTCTATCATAAAAAGAGATAAGATTAGTCTGGCATTACTTATTCTTGAGAAATCCATGTTGACTTCTCATGATTACCGCGTTGTTTTCTAAAAGATTAGAAACTGACTGCTTAATGATCTGCTCCAGGATCTTACCGGGTACTGACGTCAGGCTGACTGGGCGATAGTTATTTGGGTCCTCTTTTTCTCCCTTCTTGAAGATGGTTGATTCTCTGCCCAGAAGAGGGCATTAACTAGTTAAAATCAATTAAGAGCTTCAAAATTTCCAACTTAATTATAAGGATCAGAGCAGGAATTGGTAAGCTAAAGAAAGGGTAAGTAAGGTGATAAGATTATAAGGGAGACAAGAAGAATGGGAAAAACAAGAGAAAGATTTTGATGTGGTGAGTGAGAAGTGTTTTCCTTTTTTATTTTTTTCCAAGCTCAAAACAGGGACAGGGCAGTAAAATCATGGAGGGTAACTTTTTTAACTTCATTCTGTTAAGGCTTACAGTGTAGACATTTTGCTTAAATAGCAATTGTACCTAAACCTAATAGTTAATTTCCCCCCTTTCTATCATAAATATAATTGAATTAGGGTTTGGGTTTTTGTTGTTGTTGTTTATTAACAATTATTTGAGCATATTCACCCTTTTCTGCTAACTTTTCTGTCCGTGGTCCTGCTTTCTCTATCAGCTGCACTCGATGCTGCTGAATGCCATTTAAAAAAATGAAGGACATTTTGTAAGGGAACATTCTGAGTATACATGATGGGATGCAGGCAGAGAATATTCTGAACCAAAATAAAGGAAGCAAAAACTGGGGAGTTTCCAATAAAATCCATAGAAAAAGCTGGAGGGTCATCTCAAGGTGCTCACTTGGTGGACATTTTTATTGGTAAAAAGTAAAAATGCTTTTAAGTCTTTTACTCCAAGTCTGAAGTCAAACCTCAACTCCTTGAAGATACTTCCAAGTCAAGTCTCAAGTCTGGGATCCAACTTTATACCCGCACCTATATTCCAGAATTTCTGCATAGAGTCCAATAAAGTCAGTTTTAACAATTAAGCAGAGTTGGCCCTCCATATTTGCAATTTTGCCATCTACAGCTTTGGAATTAAGGAATAGGTTCCTTCTTACTTCCCCTTACCAAAGCTGCAGGCATTTGTGTCAATGGGCATAAAAGAGTCTGCAGCTTCTGAAGTGGGGAATAGGATCCTTCTTACTCTCCATTTATGAAGCTGGAGGCTTTTTTGGAAGTGGGGAATAAAATCTTTTTTACTCCCATTACTGAAGCTTCAAAAGCTTTAGAAGGAAGGATCCTTCCTCCTCAAGCCTGTTGCCTAACACATTTGCTGTACCCCTCTGAGAAATGTGCCCTGCAATCTGGGGGCAAGTCTTCTGTTCTTAGGAAAAGTTTTAGAAGGCTCCTCTGATATGCATGGGGACAGACTGCTGAACAGACCACAACCCAGCCTCAAGCCCATCGCCTAACCCATTTGCTGTTCCCCTCTGAGAAATGTGCCCACACTTTGGGCTTGAGACAGATCATCACGTGACCAAGTCAGCAAAAAGAGATGGAAGCATTGTTCAAAGTCATAAGGTTTCTGGATGAATGTGTTATATTACTGAACAAAGGGCAGCAAGTCAGTCACTAAAAATATACAACTCTCAAGTCAAGTAAAGTCAGTGCATCATTTATTGCCAAGTCAAGTCCAAGTCGAGTCACTGAAGCAATTTAAATCCAATTTGAGTCCGAGTCAGTTGACTCGAGTCTACATCATTGGTAAAAAGGCTCAACGTGTTTCACCATGCACATACTCTCAAAGACCTTCTTCAGAGTCTATTTGAAATTTAACTTCAGAAGTTCCTGGAGGTGAAACTTGCACACAATTTACTGGACAATTCTTTTTACCAATAAAAACATCACTCAGTTGAACACCATGAGACTTCTCTCTGTTCTGAATTAAGGTAAGATACTGTATTTCAGCTTCATTAACTGAACTTAAGCTTAAGCATACTTTCACTTATCCAAGGAAGGGGTGAGATAGCAACTAGAAGATGTTGTTGGTTCTGCCTGGAGTTTTTCCTGGACTCTGCCTGTCATGACTTCACCTTCCTGCCCCAGCCACAACTGCATCATCTGAAATGTACCAAACCAATTTTTTTTAAAAATAACAATGTTAATTGGGTCCCATTTACTTTCAAGGAAATGTACACATGCAAATATTTTTGGATCACGTATAGTTTCTCCAACAGAAATCCAATGCTATAAACTAAGTACTACAAACCATGACTTTCTACTTTTTTTTTCTTGTATAGAATAAAAGCTATGAGTTTGGAAATAGATAATGCAAAACCCCAGAATACATACAAGGATTTGCACAAATTAGCAACAATCCATATGCATGAGTTCTGAGTTATGCCTGAAAAAGAACAGGTTGCTTACCTGTAACTGTGGTTCTTCGAGTGGTCATCTGTGCCTTCATACATTAGGAGCTTTAGCGCCTGCGCGGTAGCGTTCGGAAACTTCTAGAGCTTGTTCGCTTGGCGGGAACCCCTCCCCCACGCCGGTACTGCGCATGCTCCTCCCGCCGAGCAACGGTCTCTCCTCAGTTCTTTCTCGTCCGCCGCCGCGTACGGAAGGTTCTTCAGTTTGTTCCTCTCACGTTGTGCTTGGCTTGCTGTTTTTTCACGGTTTTACGGACTTTCGGACTGTCTTTGACCTCTCTTTCGGACTCCCCCTTCGGTTTTCGTCTTTTTGGATTTCGCAGTTTTGGCGTTCTTCGTCTTATGTCCGCGCTCTTCAAGAAGTGCGTGTCCTGCGGCCGCAAGGTTGCCCTCAACGACAGCCATAAGGAGTGTCTCTGCTGTTTGGGTGAGTCCCACAACATTCGGACTTGCCCAATTTGCCGGGATTTTACTCCCCAAACTCTCCGCAACCGGTCCGCGAGACTTAAGTCTTATTGTTGGGAACAGTCTCTGCGGGCGATAGACGAGACCTCCACTTCCAAGATGGCTGACAAGAAGACGACCATGCCATCGACGGTATCGGCGGCTGCCGTTCCGTCCACCTCGTTGGTATCGGGCTCGGTACCGGCGAAAACGCCGATCTCGGCGTTACCGAGGATCCCGAAGCTGTCGGCGGCTGCCATACATTCTATACATAGCTTTTATTCTGAAAAATCATCTTTCAATCCCATGCATTATCATTCAAATCCACCTACAAAACTCTTATAAAAAGGGATGATTGTGTCTAAGACATATAAAATAGTTTATACAGGGCAACCTGTTATATTTGACTCTGGTGCTGCCGAACAGCTGAGGAGATTAGTAGACTATTTTTGCTTTCAGTTCATTTCTCTGGATGGCAAGAAATTCCAGGGATGTGGTATTTAACAAAGTTTGACTTCTTTTACATGGAGGTTTCTAAAGACTTACTGGTATTTTGTAATATTTATTTTTATTTATTCATATGCATGTTGACTATAGATGGAAGTACAGCTTAAAGAGCCCAACAGGGCACAACATTCAACTGCTATCATATCATATCAATAGAGAGGAACAACCCCATTCACATACTGCAAATGTACAGATAGTTATAGTTGATGGCTTCTATATCAGTCGGGCAATAATTGCATTCCAGGTTTTGGTTTGACTTTAAAGAAGTTATCCAAGGTGATTAAATCTGTTCCCAAATTGGTCCAAGACCTTTGAACAGTTCCTTTGAAGTTCAGACTAAAATCTGGAATGCATTCAGCACCCAACAAGTATAGGCTCCACCAGCTACCATTGCTCAAAGTACTCCAGACTCAGCTGTCCATCTCTTTGCTTCCTTATTTCTCGCTGTCTGTCTCATGCTGCAGTCTCTACTGTTCTTTTCTTGCAGACATATCTAGATTACGACACCCTTAGCAAGCCAGAGAGTGAGAGAAAGGCCTGGCCCTTCAGGTATTTCATAGCCTTTCACAAGACTAAAAGAGTATAATCTATCAATCAGTTCCCATGCAAACACATTGCTTGACTATTAATATTCTTTTGTTGAGTCCAAGGCTCTAGCCAAGTATCATCTCAGGGCAACTGATAGCAAAATCCAAAGAAATCTGACAGGAAAGCTATAATAGTATTACAAATCAGTAGAGAGTGCTTAACTTCTTGTTTTACATTTTTATGATTTTATATGTTTTTAATGTTTTTTAAAATTGTTTTTAACGTTTTGCTGTTTTCATCTGATGATGGAAGCTGCCTTGTGTCCTATGCTGGGAAAAAGGTGGTGTAAAATATAATCAATCAATCAATCAATCAATAAGTTTTACTATAATAATAATAAGAATTAGGAGTGACACAAGATTCTGAAAGGTTAGTTGTCCAATCAGATTCATCGATAATGCCCTGAAATACTAATAAATGAAGCAAAGCATTCCTGAAAGGATAGAGGAAGGTGTTCTCTAGTTAGACTACTAGTGTAGCAAGCCAGATACATTTGTCTTAGTTAGAATGGCAAGACTCAAAACCACAACCATTCATACTTTTTACTTCTGGCTGCCAAATAGTTAAATGGAAGTATTACAGAGAACAAAAGTTTAGTTGATTCAACTTGTTCTCTAAAATTAGATGCAGGGCAAATACGCAATGCTGCTTCAGCATCAGCTTCTTGCAACTGCTGGACTGGTTTCAGTCGCTGCATTCTGAGAATGTTGAGCTGTGCTTGAGGAAGAATACTTGACCTTTGCCCAACTTGGTTTTTAAAATATAGCTGAAGGAGATTGGCTGGCACAAGCAACTATGAGATACTTACTGCTTCCTTGACAGTGGTAGGGTCCAAAGTCACCTCGAGGAAGAAGCTTGAAGACAACTTTGGACCTATTAGATCTTTTTAAATCTATGGGTTGGTTGCAAAATGTGTATCCTATTTGTTTATACTCTGATGTGAGTCCCACTGTGTTTAATGGACCTTATTATGCATGTGTATATCAAACTGTAGGCTTAGATACACAGGGCAGTGGTGTATATCACACTCCAGACATTCCTCAATGATTCAGATTATTTAGATAATTTGTAAATCATTATTTAGAATATTTCTAATGGATCTAAATTATTGCCCTTTGGATCAATCTGAGAATTGAAATAACTTTGCTCATCCTCTCTGATAATCTTCTTTAAGAGACAAATGTGAGGTATACAAGTCTTTCAATTCTCTTTTTGATTTTTTTTCTTTTTGACAGTATTTTTTTTTAAATTAAATATTTATATGTTGTTTTTCTAGCCATTATATTCTTTGCTGATCTGACCTCATCTGAAGTAATGCGTTCAGTTCTGGAGACCTCATTTTAAGAAGGATACAGACAAGTTGGAGAAGGTTCAGAGAAGAGCAATGAAGATGGTAAGAGGTACAGAGAACTTGAGGACAGGTTGAAGGAACTAGACACGTTCAGCTTGGTGAAGAGGGGTGACATAATTGCCTTCTTTAAACACCTCAAAAGCTGCTGCAAAAAGATGGTATAGGCTTGTTCACTGCTGCCTCAGAGGGCAGAACTAGGTCAAATGGCTTTAAGTTACAGGAGGAAAGATTTCTATTGAACATTAGAAGGAACTTCTCAATGGTGAGAGCAGTTCAGCAATAGAACCAATTGCCTAGAGATGCAGAGAAGTCTCCTTCTCTGATGTTTTCAGAAAGAGGCTGGGCAGCTGGGCAGCGGATGCTCTAGTTGGAAATTCTGCATTGAGCAAGGGATTGGACAGATGGCCCACAAAACTCCTTATGACTCTATGATCTATACCCATGGGGCCGACAAAGCATGGCACAATTAAAAAGATTGGCTCTTTGATTCTACTGCTACTTCTTCCCATTTTTATGATATTTGATATTTTCATGAATCTTTTTATCACTACAAAATTCTGTTATTATCTAGTACAAGGGCATAATATTTCTTTTTAAAACATGCATAGGAACAATATGAGTGTCGCATACAATAACACTGTACGGCCTGGTTCCTACTTTGGGAGACATATGGTAAGATTCTGCTCACGTGGAACTACTATATATGTCCTCTTTCCTCTCCTGTAGATTTCACCTTCCTGTAGGTTTCACTCTATGACCATCTAGTGACTGGTAGATAACGGGGGCATTGGAGAAGTAGCTGGCTATATGCCTATAACTTATGGCAACCCCATGAGTTTCATAGGGTTTTCTTAGACAAGGAATACTCAGAGGTGGTTTTGCTATCTCCTTCCTCTGAAATGTAGCCTACAGATCTGGTATTGTTGGCAGTCTTGTGGCCCATTGTGGGGGCACAAGGATGAACACAGCCAGGTCTTGGGGGGGGGTGAAGGAGAAGAGCAATTGTTTATTAATTTATATTCTAGTGTTGCTTTTTTTCCAGGAAGAAATACTGGACAACATGATTTACACTGGCCAGTGGTGAAGACTGTTAGCCAGAACATGTCTGTATTCTGTTTATTAGAAGAATCGAATAAGATCTTGGATCTTTGTTTCTTTCAACAAGTGATTTATGCCCCATGGAAACTCTTTACTGCTATAGTGTGGACTCTCAGTGGTAGGCAAATGCAGTAGGAGTGAAGACCAATGTTCATCTCTGTACCCCCACAACGGGCAACACGCTGCCTTTTCAGTTGAAAGCTGGTGAAGAATGCCCTTTGAAGCTACCAAAAGTCACTTCCCATTTGTACTTCTGCTTTTTACTCTGCCGTTTCCAGCTCATTCTTGTCATTTTAGCTGAGTTTTGGGGTCAAGAAGTTGTTTTAATGCATAATGCCACTCTAGGTAGTCTTTGGAAGTGATTTTTTAAATGGACAAATTTATGGACAATTTTAAAATAAGAAATGTAACTTTGGGACCATGGGAAAGGGGTTAGGAGCACAAGTGACCCATAGACCACACATTACTGCAGATGGGTAGGATGGGAAGAGCTCACTATTTATCAACATCTTTTGAAAGCTAACGGGTATAATCTTGTTCCATTTACTTCAGACCTAATCTGGGTTTGAAATGTAGCACTTTTTTCTTCAAATAAATGCAAGATCGCATATGATGTGTGCACAAGATTAAACAATTTGAACCTCCAGAGGAGGGCAACCAAAATGGTGAAGGGTCTGGAAGCCATGCCCTATGAGGAGCGGCTTAGGGAGCTGGGTATGTTTAGTCTACAGAAGAGAAGGTTAAGAGGGGACATGATAGCCATGGTTAAATATTTGAAGGGATGTCATGTCGAGGAGAGAGCAGGCTTGTTTTCCACTGTTCCAGAGACTAGAACAAGGAGCAATGGATTCAAGCTGCAGGAAAGGAGATTTCACTTGAACGTCAGGAAGAACTTCCTGGCAGTCAGAACTGTCTGGCAGTGGAATCTGCTGCTTTGGAATTTGGTGGAGTCTCCTTCTTTGGTGGGTTTTTAAGCAGAGGCTGGATGGCCATCTGTTGGGAGTGCTTTGATGTGTGTTCCTGCATAGCAGGGGGTTGGACTGGATGGCCCCTGGGGTCTCTTCCAACTCTATGATTCTATGATTCTCTATCTATCTATCTATCTATCTATCTATCTATCTATCTATCTATCTATCTATAATTTTATTACAATTCCAACATATAAAACAAACAATTATCATTGTATTATTAATTGTCATATTACAACTGTCTTCCTTCCTCTCTGGATTACAGTTTTTATCATTCATTGAACTGTTATCAACACTCCACAATCAATTGTTAGTATATCTATTTAATTCGTTAGTTCCTGTTTTTCTACTCAACTTTATATGTTCCATGATATTTCTCTGAGTTTTATCTTGTAACAACCTTTAATACCATGAATTATGCATTGTTCCCTGACAAGACCCATCCCGCTTCCAAAATATGATTCTTACTTCTAAGTACTATCATTGAAATGGTGGAAAACAATTGCTGGGATTACAAAACTTCTAAATAGGGCTCTGTATGTTTTATGAAGAATTATTTAATCCAAAGGTCTTATTTAACATTCTAGAAAGGGACACATCTGTTTATGAACTGAGTTCCTTTAATAAAAACTTCTGGAGAATGATGCAGAGCCTTTGAGGTGTGCACAGATAAAGATCAGTTCATGTAAATTCAAGGGAGGACCTGTACAGCAACTGCAGATTAGTAGTTTAGCCACTTCTTTTTCCCTGACGCATGGATAAGAGCACATGGAACAGCTTGGCTGTTGTCATTTTAAAGGAGTACCAGAGAATCATCATAGCTACCATTTAAATTCCTCACACAAACATTGCAACATTAATTCTGTATGTGAAATATGGCTTATAATTCAGCAAAGTCTTGTATTTATTCAAATGAAATGACATTTTCTCCCCAGCTGGAATTTGCACTTTCCAGTTTAGTGATGAATTTGCATCTGAGGACTTTTCACCACCCAATCCACCACCCAACAAATGTCTGCACCAGTCTCCTAAGCACCTACAGAATGCTGCTGCTTTTTATTTGCAATTATAATTGAAGGAGGGAAAAGGCACTGTTGCCAGTGTTGTGTAATCATTTGTATGGTGAATCACCCCTCAGTATTTTAGACGAGTACTACGCTTTCATAAATAGCATTGATCTGCAGATTATTTGCTCACTGCATTTGAATGGAATGGAATTTGCTACAAGCTCAGGGGCTGTAAATAGCTTCTGTCAACAAACCACTTTCAGGTTTGTCTTTTCATGTATGCTCAACTGCCTCAGGCCAATAAGCATTCTTCAGTCCTGGATAAGAAATAAGTAAGAATACATGAAGGCTCATCCTTTCTTCCTTTTGCCTGAAGATCCTATTCTTTGGCTTAAGGTGGGCAACTTGTGGCTCTCCATGTGTTGTTGAACTGCAATACTCAACATTCTTGGCTAGCACAGGCAATGATGTGGGGTTACAGGAGTTGCAATTCGGCAAGGTGTGGAGTGCCACAGGTTGCCCACTTCTGTCTTGTCCCTGAGCCACATATGGACCAAAAGAAACAAAAATCTCACAGTATGAGAGCTTTAGGTCAAAGTGTGAAATGGTTCTGTAGTCATCAGGTTGGTAGCCAGGGCTCACCCAAGTCATTCTCCTGCTTGAATACCACCAACAACTTCTACCTGCAGCAAAGTAACTACTCCCAAGTCTCACAAGACCTTGCTAAACCTGTGGCAAATTATTGTGAGATTTCTGCTAGTCTTCAATAGTCTGACCAATGTCACCCTAGCTGCAGTGAGCGGCCAGAATTTGATCAGGATAGTAGCAGCAGCTGGCAGGAGCCATGCTCAGTCGGGCAGTGTTTGGCTTGTACAGTGGGAGGCACGCCTGTCTCAGTGGCCCTTCCAATCTGCCTTCTACACAAGGGATTCTTTGTGGATTCTGTAACGGCTGGCACTATTTAGCAGCAGCAGAAAATTGAAAACAGGACCATGAAAACTGCCTTGTCTAATATGTCTGAACATAATCTGGGACATATCCATTAAGATGGACTTGTCCTAGATTCTGACTAGGCCTCTAAGATTTCAAATTACGTTGTCATGCAGCCTGCTTAGACTGAATAAAAGACTAGGTAAAATTGGAAGATACAAGACTCTTACAGTTAGGTTTCAACCTAAAATTTAGTTGACATGCATATTTGCAGTATAACAAGACTGAGGTCAACAAAGACTTCCACAATCACAGTGTTAGAAGATTTTTAATTAAAGTATGGGACACTTATAAAAACAAATTTTATAACAAGATACCAGATTGGGTATATCCTCAATAAGCCCTTTGATAGGCGGACTGATTTCAAACTTTTTCTTTTTCTGGTTAGTTTTCCCATGTCTCTTCCCACCTTCTTCACCCTACTCTAAATAACTGAAACAGTTTACCTTATTGGCCTGAGGCATACATGGATTGCACTACTGGTACCGGTAGTTCACACACAAGTTTTTCTTCAGCTCTGCGTAGGCATTTTTTAATTAAAATATTTGTCTCCTACCTTATATAAAGATGGTGTGCAACTAAAATCAATTTAAATGATTTAAAAATAACTTAAAATTTTATGACAATTAAGAATAATTTAAATGGGCACAAAACATATTGAACAATTCTGAAAGGTTTCAAGGTTTTCAAACTATGCACATTTGATTCCTTTCTCCTCTCTACCCCTCCTCACAACTCTGCCCTAGAGGTCTTCCTCCCTGCCTTTCATTCTTTCTCCTTCCTCCTGTAACTCTTGCCTTCACCCATACCTCTCATTCCCTGCTTCCTCCTTCATTCTCTTTCTACTTCCATAACTTGTGGCTAAACATCTTCTCCTGCCCACTTGTTTCTCCTTCTCTTCCTCCATATCTCCTCTACATCTTCTTCCCTAGTTCCTTCCCTTAGCCTCTTCCACTTTCTCCATCTTCCCCAATTTCCTGGCTACATTAGTGTTCTTTCCTTTCCCATTCCTCTTTTTCTTTCTTTCTCCTTCTACTTCCATGTATCCTAGCTACATCCATCATTTTCTATCTCCTTTCCTTCCTTTCCTGCTTCCCAACTTCTCCTCCCCACACCTTACAAAAAAATAATAATCTTGAAACTATAACTGTTATTGAGTAAATGGACCAGACGCCTATAACCGATATCATCTTCAAACTCCCTTACAGACATGATCACTCATGAACTGTTCAGCAAGGATAAGCTAAAGAGCCTTGCAGTGTTAACATTTCAGTGTTATGTACACCAAACTCAGGGCCCTGGACAAATCATTTTTTGGAGTAAAACTTCCAGAATCCCCTGCCCAGTATGGCTATTGCCTGTGCTGACTGGGGAAACTTGTGAGATTTGTTGTCCAAAAAGATAACTTCTCTATATTAGTGCCATAGAGAAGAGGCCAGTTGCAGATGCTTTGTGATTCCTTTTTATCCTCCTTATATAACTTTTCTGAATCATTTCTTCCTTCACCATAGTAACACTGTTCAGTAATATACATATAAACTGGTGAGTTGATGCCATTTTTTTTTCTGAGGGTTAATGTTGCTTTTTTATTTTAGATATAGAAAGTTTCCCCAGCCTTCATAAATTGGCACACACAACTTTCATCTGTTGTTCTTCTACTGCTTCAGGATATAGAAGTCCTTATTTAGAGCAGATATCACTCATCTGTCATTATTGTCAAATTCTGAGATAAATCCATTTGTTATATTTTCATGCTTCTGATGCCAACTCTTAGCTCCATATGTGTGTGTGCATGCATACACAGGCATATGCAAGAAATAGCAAAAAACATAGGCCCTAATCCAAGGAATGGTGGGCTCAGCAGATGGCTGCTCTTAGAAACAGATTTGCAACAGAACCCTTTACATCTGAGTAAGATAGTAATGAGCCAACAATTCCTCATTTTTGTTTAACCAGCAATTACATTTTAGTTAGGAGCCCTACTTGGGTATTCGCTTTTCTACGCAAGCAAAGGAAACCATGCCAGCATCCTCCCCTTCTTTCTTCCCATGTAAACAGGAAAGGTAGGAAAAAGTGCAGTAACTTCCTCCAAGTAAACATGGTTAGAGCACCATTCACTCAGATGCCATTTCTGGTCAATCTTGGAATTCTGTTATCATTTTCAGCCGAATGCTATTCAGCCCTACACCTTTCTTTACTCATGTACAACAATGAACACTTGAGCAGGGCTTCAGTTTTATTCCCCCATCCCCAAGTTGACAGATTTCCTAAGAATACCATCTAATGGATGTATTGTGGTGTTAGAACATTGCAGTAATGCCATAGCTTTAAATAAATGTACATCCTATGGCAGCACACAGCCCTGATATTAGGAGTCAAATACCATTGTGCCAAAATCTTCAGGCTCTCAGGAAGACCTATTGTGGGGGACTGAAATATAGGATGCTAACTAAGCCAGTTGGCACCCCACATTTCAATCCCGCACAATGCACCAGCTCTTCATTATGTGGGACAGTTGCTAATAGACAGTTCTGAGGGGAGAATAACCATTGGTGACAGCTGACAGCCAGGAGAACTCATGAGTGTATCTAGGTACCTCCACACTTATGCTTAATTGCACCAGCAAAGTAATATTTTCATGGATGTGTCATGGTTTTTCTATTAATAGTTTTCTTAGCTGAGAGACATAAATATGAGAATACAACGATATCTGACAAGTAAGTACCTTCCTCCAGGCTATGAATGTTGATATTTCTAACTCTCGATTGTTGATGTAAGCGCCATTGTGCTGATCTAATTCATATGATGTGGAGCTGCAAGGTCATATGTCTGGCAGTACCTGTGGCAACTGATTTTATTTTGGACAGTGCTAGTCCTTGTTTATAGGTTTATGTATCATTTCTATTGGTTATTTCAACTGTAGTTGCAGAAACACTTTACCAGTTTCTTGCAGTACATGTGGATAGTGACTAGGGCTAGTGAGAAGTAGTGATTTCCCTAAACGTTCATGAGATTGGCCCAATAGTTTGAAAATGAATGTCTATTTGTCTTGATTGGCCGAATGCACTTAGATCACATCTGATTTAATATTTGATTATTATGTTGCAGCAGAAATTTGTGTGAACAGAAAGCAATCACACTCTGAGCCCACAATGATAACCAAGGTGCAAAAAATCTACTTGTTCATACATCAAAGGGATAACAAACTCTTGAGAGACTATGCTTTCATATTGGTTAGTGGAAGACAAGCAAACACTGATGGTTTCAAGACCAAAGAAACTCTAGGTGACGTTAGCTTCCAGCTGGAGGAATTTATGGCTATATTAGGTATGCAGAGCTGGAGAAATTTATTACTATATTGGGTATGTATGTGCAGAGAGAATTTAGTGCAGAGACATATGGCATGCTTTCCTTTTTCGTATTCTAAAATTTAGGTATTAAGCAGATCAGTTTACTATCTCCTTCCTTGTGCTGTATTTATTTTAATCAGCACAATCAACATCCTGTGGCTCAACAAGATTTAACCACAAGACTCAGCCTGTTGTCTGTTTCCAGAAGGTGGTATTGGAAGACTCCTGTATGACACATGATTCTTGGAATGCAGTGTATTGCAGAAATCAGTTCTGTAACCAAAGCAACTTAATGGAGCAATTAGGAAACACTGGCTGGTGGTCTAGAATGTTGTGCCACCAATATACAGATGGCATATAGCCTTGTTTCTCCTTTTCATCCAATACCACAGAAATTTCTGATGCTTTGAATTGATACCTGGTGATAAAGAACTGAAGATAGTAAGCTGAAGTTTAAATAGGACTTGATTAGAAAATGCATTCTGGTATATGGATTCACTCTCTTTTGAACAGCACCATATTCTATTCAAAGAATTATGTTCACTGGGGAGGGACAGATATGCCTGATTTTGACTTTAGATGCCCATGCACCCTTGCTCAGCTTATGCCAGTGTGTCAGCTATGCCCAATTCTGAAGTCAGGCCTGGTCCCCTGGAAGAATGTTTGTAAACTTCGTCCTGAATGCAGATGCAAGAATTTTACTATATGGCTGTCCATGGGATCAAATCACACCCTGCAACAACTGCAACGGTTTCAAATTAAAGTTGTTGGCAATTACCTTTAAAATCCTAACTGTCCTGGCTTCAGGATACCTTACTAACCTCCTCTTTTCATACCAGGCTGCACTTTCTCCTTAAGATCAGTGAAACCTGCTAAAGGCTTTTTATCTGGTCTGCTATTTTTATATTACTATTAATTATAGAAACATAATATTTTAATTGGTGAAAGCTGCTCTGACTCATGCAAGAGAGATAAATAGGTTGTACATTTATTAATAAATACTATACAATATTTCTGCAGCTATCATATAGAGAGGTAAAAGTCCATAGAGGCATTAATGCATTCTGCAAAGCAGGTTCCCCAACCCATGGGAAGCACTATTAACTTAGAGATTAGTGGGTTTATGGATGAGTTTATCCAGGTAATAATGAAGTCTCTCCAGGTAAATGAATGCTGAGAACCTCAAAGAGCAATCACGATTTCAAATTCTTGAAGATTATTATATTCAGGATAGTAGGCTTAATACTGACAATCTAAGCAAATATAAAATGATCTGAACAGTCTTTTTTTTGAATACACTGAAGAGGACTCTACTGTATTCCATGGGAGAATGAAAGGAATATAAATACATTTTGGTGAATATTCCTGCTGGAACCTCCATCCTAGCTTTATTTCATATATCGACAGCAATAGCTTCAATTACAATTGTAGAAACATCCTATGGATAACTTTCTATAAGCAAACAGTAATGCTTTCAGAACAGTGCCAGTCAAAGTTAATATGAAGTCTCTTGACATACTGGTAACAGTCTTGACTAGATTTCTTCACATTTGTAGAATCTACCATGTTTCAGAAGAAAACACCATCTTATTTAGCATGTGCTGCAGTTTATTTAACTAAAAATGAAACAGATGTCTTTCCTTTCCAGGGATCTGCCTGATGATCAAGTCACAGTGAGCCTGGATGCCAGGAACAATTACTTGATTTATATGTGCAACAGAATGAGAGGCTGATACCATGAATGACCATTCTAGGAAGGCTGAAGTGGCAATCTAAAATCTGCCTCAGTTGGCTTGATTGAGGGATTAACCCACTGGTTGTGGCTTGCTCCTTCAGCTTGCTTGACAATGAGGTGTTACATGGAATATACCATTTGATGCCATTATGTTGTGGGGAGGGGGATCAAACTTTGAATACTTCTTTTACAAAACAAAATTCTTCAAAAAGAAGAATCAGCACAGTGGATGAAGAATTAGGCCAGAATGTTTTGCACATATTTCTTTTATAATTTCAGACTCTCTTCAATCTGCTGCTCCAAATGGAAATCTTATCTACCACTACAGAATTCTGTCATCTCATTCTGTATTATGTGTAACCTTTGGCAAAAGGGAACTACAATGCTCACTAAGCTTCCAGTACAGGACTGAGTAACAGCAAACTGAAAATAGCCTGCATTTTTTTCCTTTTCCAATTCCTCTATGAAGGAAAATATTTTAAGTTACACATAGGCGGATATGAAGAAGTCAATTTCTGCTAGGGTATATTAGCGCCAAATCATATCATACAAGCTGACATTCTCTAACTAGGCAGTGGATGGTAGGAACTGAAAAAATCCTCCATACTAAAATGCTTTATGGCAGATCCTATCTGTAGCAGACATATTAACAATAGAACAAAATAAAAAAATGTAAATATATGGTTCCAGGTGAAATTTAAAACATTTTAAACATTAAACTCTTAAAAGATTATTGATGGAATGACAACAGTCTGAACAGTAGTGTGAAATCATTTTTAATCATGCACAGATACATGTAAGGAAGAATTCCACAGTCAATGGAATAAATATTTATGGAGAGGCTTGAGAATATATAATGCTAATATATTCAAGAATTTTCTGTTGTTCCAGTTTTAAAGAAAGAACAAGTTACAATTTATTTGCATGTGTGCAAGGCAGGCAAACATTTAGGACTCTATTCATCTAAATGCTAACACCTCATACATTTATTACAGAACCAAGAATCTGTTTCCATCATATTGGTAAGTGTCAGCTGCTGAGCAATTTCAGTGACAAAGTTACAGATACATAAATGCAGGCAATGTATACTATGATTTTCAAATGCAGCCAACAGAATCAAACTAGCAAGCATTGTTTTGAGACCCCCTCTAACTATATAAAATTTGCATAAGGAAGAACTGCTGAATAGAGATGTTGCAAAGATGAATCAACAGGAGTAAAAGCAAAGGGAAAATATTGGGTTTATATGTTGGAAGTATAACGTTGTGTTGGGTATGTGCCAAAAGACAGATAAGCAGAATATTTTAAAATTCATTGACTTCTTTTTGTTGTTGTGTTCCTTCTCATTGTCTCCAACTTACTGCAACTCTAAGGCAAGCCCATCATGGTGTTTTCTTAGCAAGAAAACTTAGCATGGTGTTCAGAAGGGGTTTGCTTTTGCCTCCTTCTGAGGCTCAGAGAGTGTAGACTTGCCCAAGGTCACTCAGTAGGTTTCCAAGGTTGAGCAGAAGTTTATACAAGTAAAGCTTATAAAAGTTTCATAGAGCTAATTAACTGAGAGGTATTCTGGGCACTTTTGGCTACAGAACAATAGGTGTTTACCAAAGAAAGAAATTAACCTAATGAAGTAGTTTTGAAAAATGTATGAAAAAGGAGAAACATCACTTGCTAGTTTTGGTAACTATTCTGGCTCAGTCTTACAGTTTTGTTGCTGTCATTACATGCCTTCAAGATGATTCCAACTTACAGTGACCAGAAAAGGCCTTCTTCTAAGGTTGAGAGATCGTGGAGTTGCCCAAGATCATCCTGTGGGTTTCCATGACTGAGGAGAAATTCAAACCCTTGTCTCCTGGAATCTCAGGACAGCACTCAAACCATTATACAAACACTGGTTCTCTAGCTAGGTAAACTTTCCTCATTTTCCTAACACTTGCACAATAATCAGACATCCCTGGTCTTGATCTAGTCCAAGGTCCTTTCTAAATTATAAACCTCAACAATAGATCGTAGTTTCATGAGCCAAATGTTATCAACTCTTAGGCCCTTCCTGCATGCAGTGAGGGAAACGCTCCCTGCTGCTACTCACTGGCTTTTTGGTGGGTCCGTTTCGGTCCGTCCTGACGAGGAGCAGTGCGAGCTCGTTGCTCCGCACTGCTCCAGCGTCCAAAATGGAGGCTTCCGGATGGTGGAGGCTCTCCACCAACCGGAGAAGCTCGCCAGCCTAAAGTCCGCCCCCAGACGATCTGCAGGCACGCACTAGTGCGCACCTGCAAATCTGCACCGGAGCGTGGCGATGGAGAGACACGGGGTCATGCGCTCCGTACTTTTAAAAAACCTCTTAAAAGAGGTTTTTAAAAAGCACGCTGCATGACCAGTTCCAGTCGCTCCGGAGCGGACTGAGGTGCGGAACTACGAAAAGTAGTCCGCCCCAGTCCACTCCACAGTGCAAAAGACCTCCTTTGGAGGTCGCTCTGCACCGTTTTAATAAGCCGGTGCGGAAAGGGCCTTAAACTATTCACATCTGGGGATTTAATTTTGGTGAACGAACCTTACTAATGCTTTTGATTAGAAATTGGATACCACAATTAGAATATAGGGATAGAAAGAAATATCAGCTTCTCAAGAGCTTTGGTTATAGATGCCTAGAAGTTGGTCTACCTGAAAGCTAGAAATTACTCATTTTATTCAGGTAAATATTTAACTTATTCCTGAATAGATCATTCCCTGCTTTCAACCAATTTCTGTAAGTATTTTAGAGATGTTCCCTTACCTAAAATAAGTTATATAATTATTATCAAGGGAAATGAAATTCCAGATTCTTGGAGAGCATATCTGAATAAGAAGCATTAAGAAGGCAAGAACATGTTCAAAGAAGTCTTGGATAAAATTCGACAGAGGAACCATGATTGGGTTATTCATAAAAACACACCAAGGTAGGTACATGCCCCCCCCAAGGCACACTCTTAAATCCATTATTACAAAAAGGAAAGTATATGACTCAAAAATGACTCTACCTAGGGAAGTCTGCCCACCAAAAACCAGATAAGGAAAGCATTTGTCAGAGAAGAAAGCAAGAGGCCAATGGTGCAAAATAAAAATACAAAATACAAGTACAAAATGCAAATATTTTCTACCTTCACAGTATCATGTATGCATCAAGCAGCAGCAATGCCAATTAAATCAACCTCAGTTCCATTGTTGCAATACAACAAAACATGAAGGAGCAAAAAACTGGGGAGTGAATACTTCTGCAAGGCACTGTGTATTAAATCAAACAGAACAGAACCGTGGGCCCAAAAGGAGAGGTGCTAATCCAGGCACAGCTGACTGCTTTATCTTTCTACTAACTTTTAAGGGGGAAAAAACCCCTAAGCAGACTGCACACCCTTTCATAACTGAGATGCTCAGGATATGGCTTAAATATGTTAAATTCTTTGCTCCATCTCTTTTACACATATTTTTGACACACCTTAGTTTTTAGTGGAGTGAAGAATTCAATCAATTTACTGCTTGGAAGGAAAAGAGTTTACATAGGCTTAAGGACTTGTTCATAAATGGCAGACCAGTATCAGATGGAGAGATAACAGAAAAATGGGACGAATGGGTGAATAAACCATAAGTCCACATATTTGCCTGTAGATTTTAAAGGGCAACAGGTCCACACCACAACAGGTCTCGTTCAGATTTCAAAACATACTGCCTTAATACTTCTAATAAGATCAAGGGATTGGCCACTAAGATTTACAAAATGATTATCAAATTACACGTGGGCCCATCAAAGATTCTCAGAGGGCCTGAGAATTTGAGTTTGGGGTACAAATTGAAGAGAACAAATGAAATAGAATTTGGGCAACTCTTCGATATAAACAGCTGTCTGCAACTGCAAAGCAAGTCACTATTAAAATGATACAGCGCTAGTACATATGCATTTTAAGACTACACAGAATTAGAAATTACTTAGACAAATGTTGAAGAAGCTCCTTCACTGCCCCTAAATAGCGTATTTGCCGGTATATAAGACACACTTCCCCCCCTAAAAATACCCTCTGAAAATGGGGTGTGTCTTATATGCTGGTGTGTCTTATACATTGGCAAATATGGTAATGCTAAATGCATAGGGAAGGGAGAGGGAACAAAAGGAGTTCTCCCTGTCCAGGCAAAACTGGAAGGAAGGGGGTGTGCAAAGCCTTATGCATCACTTTCATTCTCCTCCTTTCCTGCGCATTTTGCCTTGCCAGGGTACTAAAAATTTTTTCCTGAAAAATACCCCTTGAAAAGTGAGGTGTGTCTTATACGCCAATGCGTCTAATACACCAGCAAATACAGTAATTCTTTTGGAGAGAGAATCTCAGTTGAATTAATAAAGTAAATAATCAGCCTGTACAGTTTCAAAATTCTTTTTTTTAAAGATCAATTTTGCAAGTTTATGATAATACAAATGAAAAATGTCTTAATACAAAGTTCTTACATTTCTATTCCTGTATGAAGCAAGGACAGAATAGCAAGTACTTGGAGGGCTGCTCAAGGTTTGCCCATCCACCAGCAGCTCAACTGAGTTTCAATCCCTGAACTGCTGAAGGAACTGAGATTTCAGTTTTGCCATCCTGGAGGTAATATAACTGAGGATACTTTTGAGGCCCCATGGTATCTATTTATTGCACAAATGCCTTGTTAAATTTTGAATATGGCCAACCAACAAACACATGCTTTCGTGTTGAGAACTTTTGGATATTGATCACTGTTTGTTGAAGTTGTTTTTACAAACAGACTTCTATGGGTCTATTTTCATCAGAGTAAGGTGCCTCACTTAAGCCAGCGTAATATGTTAGTTTGAACCCATGACTACCTCTCCAGAAACCAAGGTTCAAATCCCTGCTCAGCCATGGAAACTCATAGGGTGACCTTAGGCAAGCCACACTGTCTCAGTCTCAAAGGAAGGCAAAGGTAAAGCTCCTCTGAATAAATTTTGCCAAGAAAACCCTCTGATAGGTTCACTTTAGAGTCAACACGAGTCAGAAACAATTGTAGGCACACAAAAATAAGGTACCTCACCACTTACAGTGGAAGGGCAAAGCACAAACCTCAAGATTTTTTAGACTGCAGTTCCCAGCATTCCTTGCTGCTTGCTATGCTATCTAAGGCTGGTGGAAACTGCAGTCCAAAAATATGTGAAGGACCACACTTTTCATAGTCTTGACTTATAGCAAACTAATTGAAAGGATCATAGCATATTTTCCAATTTTGAAAGCAGAAGTGTAGAGAGTTTAACTTTAGAGGAACAAAACATGAAAATTTTCAGATCTGAATGGAGGGAACTGATAAGCTTCTAAAGACAAAATTAATATTTCTTCATTGTTTTCGGTAAGCTAACATGTAGAACACAGTTGTAATATAATATATATTAATTATATTTTTAAAAAGAACAACAGAAAATCACGGAACCAATTTTCCATTGTTTCCAGAGTAAATACAAAGATACATCTACACATCATTTGATAGTTAAAAAAAAGTTTTTACTCAGCTACTTGGAAAGTTACCACCTACGGTTAGAGGACACATAGTTCCAGTGAAGACCTTCATCATCAGATCTAGAACACTACCTTCACTGTGAATGCTAACTAAAAAGATTAACCTGGAAATTGAACATATGCCCCGAAGTCATTCCTGTTTCACAAGTTACAGTGAATAGTCACTGTGATGGTTAACATCCTTAACTCTAACTATTACACTCCATTATGAACTTGGACAAGAACAAAGTAATGGTTATTGGCATGACAAGAATGATCACAGGCGCTGATACTGATGATCAAAGGGAACTCACAAGCTGGGCATGCTTGAGAGTTCTTGAATCTGGCAGTGTGGTCCAAATAGCTGCCCTGAGTATTATAAAATGTTGGCTACATGGATGAGGGATTTAGATTTGCTTGATTCTTAGCAGCATTTATGTTGCTGGTGCACATAAACTCTGCCTACCTTAAGCTGAACCTGAGACAGAAAACTTCTGTGATTCTTATATTCCTCATAAACTATTCTCCAAATGAAAGGAGTATGCATCTTTTCTCTTTTCTTCACCTTTCATCCACAGATCAACTTACTTCCTAGTTGGTGAAGAGAGAAGCAGCTTTCTAGGAGCTGTGATTACAGCTCAGTATCCCTGCATTAAGACAACAGAGGAATAACTCACAGAGAATGGATGTCTGGTCATTTCTTAAGGGAGGGATTTCAACCAGAACTGTGACAGCTTGTATTGGTTGTTAAACCACATCAAGTTTTACCTATACCATTCAACAATTGGTTGAATATATCTACTCTACAATGCCAGGCAATATAGATATAATGCACTCTACAGTTTAATCCTTAGTATTATACCACATCACCATACACAGGCCTCACTGAAGCATAAATATCTGCTATTTGAGTTTGTCCAGTAGTAATATAGCTTTACCTGGTTTTGGTAAAGCAAACAACATTGCATGTTGCTGCAACTACCTGGCTATCCTAAACTTTGAAACGGCAGAGCCAGAAATTTAATGGTGCCACTGAAGTTGCTAGGAATTTACTGGCCCCATCGCTCTGTCTCTTTCTTCCCCTTATTAAAGCTAACCAGTTGCAAAGATTCAGCAAACAGGGTGGCAAAGTGAATATGAAATCCTGAGAGAAGGCACACATATTGAGGAACTACTTTCATTCAGCTAAATGTTCTCTATAACCATTTCTAAGCTTGCCCCAAAAAACAAAAACAAAACCTTGCAACTAGTAACTTGCAAAAAGAATCTAGCAATAACAGAAGATTTATTTTAATAAAAATGTGAATGAATACAGAATGCAACAGGTTATAGTTTTAGCCAATAAATAATTCAGAATGAAGTTAGGAGAGTAAAGAGCACTTACATGAAATCATGTCAGACTTCAGATGTGATTCAAATACATTCAAGATAAGTCCTCTGTATGAGGCACCACTCACTGTTTGGTTTATGCACACCATACTTTGCTCTTGCTCCTTTGTGAATGTCTCTTTGAAGTGTTGTACTGCAGAGATACTGTTTGTCCCTTGGTTTTCCTCATAATTTGGAGACACGCTGGTTTTAGTGAATTTTAAAGTAGAAGAGAAAGGATGTTGGAGACTGACTATTTCCTTTACTAAAGTTAGTGCAAGCTGTTCAGCAAGTTCCTTCTTGCTACCCAGCCTTAGGGGCTTTATCTTGCAAGTTGGTGGCAACAGTTCTATGAGATTATGAAGACAGTGGAACAGGACAGTTGGACATCTGTAATGTAGATTTAGATTAAGGTCAGTAATCATTGTACAGTAAAAAAAAAATCGCTAGTAGAAACGTTTAAATGTAAAACAGTTGTTTATGACAGAGCAACATATTTATGCTTTAGCTGAAGTATTAAAAAAGGGAATTTCTCTTTGGAAAAAGAATGAAGTACAACAAAATGAAAGCAAGAAAGATCTTAGCAGCAGAATTACATGGGCACTGCACTTGCCCAGGAGGGAACTATTAAGATACAGTTACAATTTAGTAGTAGTATAAAAAATCCAAGATTTAACATTATATTCAAAATCAAACAAAAATGCATTCTATAGTAGCAGAGTCAGAAAATCGAAGAATTGAATTGGCTCAGAAAGACAATGCAACCTATTGTGTGCCTCGCATACATGAATTTAGAAGTAACAAATGTGTGTCTCATGGCTTGACGATTTTTCTCTCTCTAAAAGATCTGACTAGAGAGGAATGAATAAGTCAGCAATCATGTTCACAGTGAACATGTGTCCTCTAGAAGATGCTTAATCTAGACCTGTGCAAAATATTCTCGAAAAGAATTGGGCATATTTAAAAGTTAGGTATCTTACATCTCTGTAATTTCTTTTGGTTATGTGTGCTGTTTCCATCTGATTTGCTCAACATTTGCAAGCAGTTGTGTCTTCCATTTCTTAGCATTACAGGGATACAGAAGAGAACACCGCCCAATTCAAAGCAGAACACAGATTACTTTAAATAGCAGATAGTATACACAGTTCTGAAAAGGCCTCAAGATACCTTGCATCAAGTTTGTATCAAATGCATTTCTAGGAGTTGCATTAAGTGTCAGTCTTCTGTTTACTCACCTATGCAGACAATTTAAATATTTAGGTTGATTCTGTGCTAACAAGATATCTGAGTCTCTCATCAACACAGCAACACTCATACTACTTTAAGGAAATTCAGTAAGAAGTGATCTCCAGCCTTTCAACAGCTATTACCTGCAAAATACTGTTAAAATTCCATCAAATGGTGTTCTTAGATTCCACTTGAAGAGAGTGCCATTCAGATTTCCAGATTTACAACAGATCACATACTCAGGAAATTCCTTGACTGGAGTGCACTCCATTTGTTCCCGCAGCCATGTATTGATTGGACTCAATGTACAGTCACTGGAGGTTATTTGAAATGACCATTTGTGCGATACTGCACAAAGTGTAACTAGATCTTGCATGGAGCCTATAGCAGGGACAGAAAATCATTCATGAGACTAGAAAGGTGGACAAAGCATTTAAAACCTTCACACAAGCTTCTTCATTCCATATGCTATAATTAAGGAAACTGAGGAAACTCCAGAAATTATATACCCTGGGGACTGTTTTCTAATAGAAAAGTACTGCAAATTCTATTTTTGCATCAATCTTCTAAATGATTATGGTTACTGAAAAAAGTAAATTATGATTTATAAGTATGTTTATATAATATATATATATATATATATATAAAAATAATTTATGCTCCTTTGTAGTACTATTTATTATTATAGGATTGCATATTCCGAGGCAACGACCCTTCCATGCCCTATATATACCACCCCTAATACCAGGAAAGAAAAGAACTTGGTGTTCCCATATCTGGTTTAGAATTACAAAGTTATCTTTCATTTCAACAGGGCTGGGAATTGTCCAGGCTTCTAGATGTTGTTGATCAGCAAATCCCAGCAGCCCTAATCAGCACAGTCAGTGGACGGGAATGCTGGGAACTGTAGTTCAACAATATCTGGATAGGGGCATGAATCCCTGTCACATATCACAACACGTCAAATCTTAAAACATTATTCCATAAATCATACAAAAACTGTATGTGGGAAGGAGGGAAGACAAGACAGAGAGAATCATAGTGGTCTCCTTTGTTCTTTAGCAGAGTGAATACTAATGGATATTAGTGTCACCAAGTCATAAAGCAGGGTAAACATCTAAAGGCAAACAAGAACTTGAATATTTTAAGTTCAGTACCTGATCAGAACTGCAAACTAAAGTCAATAAATTGAAACAACAGTCTTTACTTCTAAAATAATATTCTTGAAAACATAGCAAGGAGCAACACAGATATTAAATCCTTTACTATTAAAAATATTAAAAATAATAAGTGCATCATTTTTGTACTAAGCTTCAAATTACCTGTTTCTTTCAGATTTATTGAATATTTTCCAGTAGAAATATCTACCAGATTTAGTAAAATATTACCACATAATAAAGTCAGTTTTTCACTTTTCTGAGGATTTCCCTCTTTGCAACTTTTCTTCTTTGCATGCAGCAGCACCATACAATGTACTTGGTGCAATGCCAAGAAAGGTGAGAGCTGGGTAACTGCAGTAAAGGCTTTTGTCCTATCTGCTTTCACTTGAAAAGGTCCTCCATTGTGTTCTTTTCCATTATGGCAATCTAACTTGATCCTTTTAGGACATGGCTCTAGTTGCCAAAATGATGCATGCTCTGCCAGCATAGCTTTCTTCAGCATAACAACATAAGACTGGCACCTAGTTGGAAAAACTGAAGGACATTTCCGATGCATTATCAGTGATAAGCTGACGTCATTGAGCAGCCTGTTTAAAAAAGTACACAGAGAAGAAAGGAAGACATGTTTCAATACCCAGGATGAATAGACAATGACCTTACTGTTTAATGACCTTACTATTTATTCATAGTAACCAAGATATATCTTGTACTTTTATTGTAAGATAGAAATACCAAACCCATGATTTTTTACATTTCTTTCTGAAGCACCCAGCTTGGTCTACCATCTAAAACTGTTGCTTTTTAGAGCAATTTTTCAAGTTCCACACTTGCTGATATTTTACTTTTGCAATTGCTGAGATGAACCAGTTTATAAATATCAATAGCAGTGTTTAATACCAATGTGTGAATCAAGTTACTTACAAGTCAAATGCTTCCATTAATTTTACTCCAACTACTAGGTTGTCCTCTGCTACACGGAACCAAACCTCCTTCACTAATTTTTCTTGGTCTGCAGATGGAGTTGATGTGTCATTTTCAAGGGTTTTCTCAGTTGCATCCCACAGAGATACAAGACCTTCCTTACATAAAAGATACATATACTTATACATATACCCAAAGGCATTGTTGCAAATTGAGAATCCCAGAATCAGAATCTTTCCCATGTATTTTGGTTAAAACTCCATGATGAACTATAGTGACCATCATTTACATCAACAATAAATGAAAAAGTTTATACAGATCCTCTACAATACCTTTAACCCACTGTTGGAGGAAACTACCCTTATTTACCAAATGTATGTCTCCCTTTTTGCCAAAAACTGTCACTCAAGGCAGCTGACAATAACCACATATAAATAAAATGCAATTGCATGCATAAAAACAAAGCAGTTAAAAACAGAATTAAAAACATATCAATAACAAATTAAACAGCATCCAAACAGTTAATTCCTGCCTTGAACAGCAACCTTCTTTAAATGTTAAACACTTGATGATAAAAAAAAAAAAAGTATTAGCCTGAAGACAGAGGACAACAAAGAGGGGGGCAGGGTAGCTTTCTTTAGTAGGCAGTTCAAGACCTTGGAAGCAGCTGGGAAATAAACCAAACATGTCCCTAAAACAGAGATAGGAATCACATCGCCCTCCAGATGTTACTGGACTGCACTTCCCACACACCCTAGCCGGAACAATCAATGATTAAGAATGCTGGGAGCTGCAGTCCAAAATCAGTAGGTGGTCCACATGATTCCCACTCTTGCCAAAATAAAGACCTAATAAATAAGGACCTAACCAAAGTAAGGACCTAACATCTTAAAACCTGGCTCCCAAACACATTTCAAAGGCAGTTCCACAAACATTATGTTACAGTAGTCTGAACAATTAGAAACTAAAGAATGTGGCATTATATCTACAACTGTTAACTCCACAAACGGGTACTGTTGCTACACTAGTTTTAATTAAAAGGTGCAATCAGGGCCACTGCTAAAATCCAGCCATCCAAGTCAAAGTTGAGCCTTCAAGAGGAGTGCAACTTCATCCTGTATTGTTCCTTGATCTTCTTCTGAATGACCAGGGACAATTCTGTTTTCTTTTGACTAAGTTCCTGTTTATTCACTCTCACCCAGCCCATTACAAAGATTAGACACTGATTTAGAGCTAGAATTGATTCCTCTGATTTAGTAGGGAGACCAAGCTGGGTGTCAGCATACTGGTGGCACTGAACCCATTAACTCTAAATGATCTCTTCCAGTGGTTTCATGTATATGTTAAATAACATGAGGAATAAGATGGAATGGTAAGGGACTGCATAATCCAATGGTTACATCACAGACTGGAATCTGCCAGTTTCATTCTGTTTACACAACGCTTTAGGAAGGAGTAGAGACACTATAAAACAATGCCTCCACGTTCAGTCTCAGCCAAGTGACTCAGAATATCAGAACCAGTATGGGCACATTCGACACTGCCAGTTTCCATTAATGGTTGCTCACTCAGACATCAATTAAATCTTTATCTCACAATCAACCCGGAAACCAAACAGAAATGAATTTAGATGATCTGCCTCTTTTAGAAACAGCTGGAGTTGAGATGATCAAAAACTGCGCCTAAAAAGTGTGCCAATACTGTACCCTTCTATAAGCTAGGATATGCAAGGGTCAAGTGCAGATGCAGAATGTCTCTACTTTTCAAGGATCCTGTTCACTTGCTGTATCAATTATAACTATACAAGCAGATGCCACAACTATACCTAATGGACTTTTGTTTCAATATGAGAGAACGACATTAAACTGACAACCAGATTGTATGTAATTCCACCTAAACTACAGAGAAGAACTTGTGATCAACACACTTCGTGACAAGAACATAGGCATAAACATCAAATCATAGAATCTTAGAACTGACCATCAAGTCTAACCCCCTGCCATACATAAATACACAACTAAAGAGCCTCTGAAAGATACCCATCCAATCTTTGTTTAAAGACCTCTAAAGATGGAGAATCTACCATTCTCATAGGAAGTTTATTCAATTGTTGAACAGCTCTTAAAGTAAAAAGGTGCTTCTTAAAGTTTAGGTAGCATCTCTTATCTTCTAATTTGAAGAACAGGAATCACTCTGTGGTGGTTATATCTTTAGCAACAAAACTTCAAATATATAGTTGGTTAAAAATTAACTTTATTATTGATTTAACTGGATTTACTGGAGGTTTATTTCTGTCAAGAAAAAAAACAACAACCCTGAGCCAGAATATATGGAAATTAATTTCTTACAGGGTCAAGTCAGCAAGGGTCTTTTATGAGAAGTACAACGAACCCCCTGTATATATAGAGGATCCACTCCAGGAGCCCCTGTGTAAAACAAAAACCACAAATACTCATGCCCTGTTATAGTCAGTGGACATGACATGAACACACCTGTAGCAGTGCATCCATTGACTACAAAGGGATAGGATGCTTTGCACGACCTCACATTCAAATGCGCAGAGGTCACAGTAAGAGAGGGTCAACTGTACAGTTATACTTGCTATAAGAGATATTTAAAAAAAATCAAATCTCTTAAGATCATCTCTTTTCCAAAGTTATCTTCATGAATTTTACCTTTAATGCACTTGGAGGATTATGTTTTCGATCTTGAACCATGTCTATTAATGCATTACAACTTTGTATCAGAACCTTTCGTTTGAGACGCAGATGCTGCTGTAGCTCTCGCACAGAAGCAAAACCAGCCTATGCAAAATAAAACAGAGCATTCAGAACTACAGATACACAAGATACATCTTGTACAAAAGATGTTAAAGCCAATATGATGTAAGCCCTGTAGATGTCACTCTGGTCATTAAAAATTAATATTCATAAAACATAAAACATGAAGTTCTGCTTGTCACGATAATGACTTGAATATATGGATGACATACAGTGAAAAATCTCAACCAGTTTACTTGCAGACAGTAAAATCCCTCCAAACAGGAGACTTGCATAACAGAAATTACACAATTTCTTGAATCACAAACATCAATTTCTTACAGCAACTACCTTTAACTGTAACTATGCAGAAGTGTTACCCTTTTGCTGTCTTGCACGTATCAACTGGATGTCTAATGTCTTTGGGAAGACATTTTTGGACAGTGAAAGAACATTTATTATGGAAGTGTGGCCAAGAATATGTCAATTGCACTATGGTGAACAATTCACCACAGACGGATTATATGACTATGCATGCATATGTGACTAACAGAATGCCTGCCTTTGACTGTCACATTACCTGCAGTCATTCCATCAAGTTGCAAGAACAAAGGGAAGAATGGCTACCATCCTCTGAGAAATCAGCTCCTTCTTCTACCGGCTTTCCCCTAGTATCATCCTGTCTATCAGGATGAGGAAAGGTAGTTCTGCTGAAAAACCAGCAACTTTGCAACTCCTGTTCTCTCTAAGTTGTTTTCCTTTCCAATATTTCTAATTATTTAACTAGGATAGAATACCTGAGCATGGTTTTCTCTTCCTGACTCTCAATCTTTTTTTTTCCTTTTGTGGCATGTGTTTTATTTTACTTTTTATCTTTATTATTTTTTTATTAAGTAAAAGAAACAAAGAGAAAAAAATAAAACAAGATAATCCAAACATACAAAATAAACAAAACAAAAATACTACCTACAAACATCAGTAAACATCCTATTCTAGACATACCTGAAACAAATGCTAATGAAACAAAATTGGTTCCTGCCCTTGTTGTAAACAGTTCATTTTACCTAAACATTGACACCTAACATTAAAACATTCATTTTATCCCATAAATTGATTGTTACTTATCACTTATCATTTTAATTAACTATTTAACTTTTCAAGTTCATAATTTATTGTTACATTACTCTAATTTTTTATAGTAATGATGAAACATTGAAAGATAATCATCTATATATTTTTAAAAAACAATCTGAATACAATTTCTAAATCTCCTTTTATGCATCTCATATAGGAATCTTAATTTTAACTATCAAAGCCTATTGTCATCAGATCACCTTCATTCTTTTTTTAAAAAAACAATCAACTACTTCCATTCAAAACAAGTTCATTTTGTGTTCTGCCATTATCCTGTGGGTAAGCTTATTCATTTCAACAGTTCTACCATGTGACATGTATTTTAAACTTAAAAGCCTGGCGCAGGCACTATGACTACTGATCTTTGTAAGCTGCTCAAAATCTTCCCCAGTTGTAGAACATGGGAAAAAATAAATACAATCAATAAAACAAATACATGCTCTGGTGTGGTATGGGATCATAAAAATACAATTCAGTGGTAGAGCCCATACTTTTGATGCAGAAGGTCCCAGGTTCATTCCCTGGCATGAACAGGTTGCTTACCTGTAACTGTGGTTCTTCGAGTGGTCATCTGTGCCATCATACACTAGGAGCTTTAGCGCCTGCGCGGTAGCGTTCGGAAACTTCTAGAGCTTGTTCGCTTGGCGGGAACCCCTCCCCCACGCCGGTACTGCGCATGCTCCTCCCGCCGAGCAACGGTCTCTCCTCAGTTCTGTCGTCCGCCGTAGAACCTACAGGGACCTGAGAAAGAGGGGAGGAAGGGCAGGTGTGTATGATGGCACAGATGACCACTCGAAGAACCACAGTTACAGGTAAGCAACCTGTTCTTCTTCTTCGTGGTCTCTGTGCCTTCATACACTAGGAGACTGTGTAGCTTACCGGTCGGACGGCGGGTCAGGTCCTACAGCACGGAAGCCAACACCTCACGTCCAAACCGGGCATCTCTGCGCGACCGGCAGTCGAGCCTGTAGTGGCGCACGAAGGTCGATGGTTGGGACCAGGTCGCCACACGGCAGAGTTCATGCAGGTCAACTCCTCGCAGGAGGGCCGCAGAAGTAGCCACCGCTCTGGTGGAGTGGGCTCGAAGCAGGACTGGCGGAGGCTTCCTCGCGAGCTCATACGCCAGTTGAATAGTCCTCACCACCCATTTGGAGAAGCGCTGGGTGGACACTTTGAGGCCCTTCCAACGTCACCCATAGCAAACGAAGAGATGCGGCGTCTGTCGGAAGGAAGCAGTCCTGTCCATGTAGAAGGCCACGGCCCGACGCACGTCCAGGGAGTGGAGAGACCGCTCCAACGGTGTCGTCGGGTTCGGGAAGAAGGCAGGCAGGATGATGTCCTGGTTGAGATGGAAACTGGACACCACCTTAGGCAGGAACGAGATGTCAGGTCTCAGGACCACCTTGTCTCTGTGGAAGACCGTGAAGGGCTCATCGGATCGAAGAGCTGTGATCTCACCCGCTCGCCTCGCTGAGGTCACCGCTACCAAGAAGGCAGTTTTCATGGTCAGGAGCCTATCATCCGAGGTCGCCATCGGCTCGAAGGGCGGCTTTGTCAGCTGCGAGAGCACCAGCGAGAGGGACCACGGCAGTAGCGGCGGCGATACCGGCGGGTAGAGATGATGAAGTCCTTTCAGGAACCGCTTAACGGTATCGTTCCTGAAGAAGGCCGAGGCAGCCGACCGTGGCGGTTGGTATGCCACGATCGCGGAGAGATACACCTTCAGGGATGGAAACGCCAGCCCCTGTTGCCGGAGGTGCAGGAGGAAATGCAGGACGGTAGAGAGCCCCGCGGGCGATACCGGCTCACTCCTCTAGTTAGCGAAGGTCAGGAAGCGTCGCCACTTGTATTGATAGTTGCGATGGGTGGATTCCTTCCTGGCCGCGACGAGGACGGTACCGAGCACGGGATCGTCTAGTGCGATATCCTCCAGGCATGGAGGGCCAGGCGTGGCAGGTCCGGATGGAGGACTCGGCCGCCGGAGTGGGAGAGCAGGTCCGGTGTCAGTGGCAACCGGAGCAGGTCGTCTCGTGCGGCTTGTTGCAGGGGTGCGAACCAATGTTGCCTCGGCCAGTACGGGGCTACCAGGATCGCGTCGGCTCGGTCGGCGAGGATCTTCGATATCGTCCGGCCGAGCAGCGGGAACGGCGGGAACGCGTAGAGGAGTTCCCCGGTCCACGGAAACTGGAAGCGTCCCCGATGGAGGCACGATCGTGGCCCGCTCTGGAACAGAATCGGCGACACTTCGCGTTTTCCCTGGTCGCGAAGAGGTCGATCGATGGTTCGCCCCAGCGGTCCCGAATCAGTCTCGAACGCCTCTCCGGAGAGAGACCATTCGTGATGGGATGAGGTGCCCCTGCTGAGGGCGTCTGCCGTGGTGTTCTCCTGCCCGGCCAGGTGAACTGCCACGGGATGCGTATGCAGGCGAATGCACCATTCCCACAAGTCGAGTGCAATGTTGAGCAGGGTTGTGGAGTGAGTCCCTCCTTGTCTGTTGATGTAACAGACGGCGGTGGTATTGTCCGTCAGAACCAGGACCGTCCGCCCCGCTACGACGTGGCGGAACGCCCGTAGCGCTTTCAAGACGGCGAGCAGCTCCAGCGCGTTGATATGGAGAGCGGTCTCGTCGTCGGTCCATCTGTTGCGGACTCTGAGATCGCCGCAGTGGGCACCCCATCCATACAGGGAGGCGTCGGTCGTTACCGTCACCTTCGGTGTCGGCTGTTGGAAAGGCATCCCTGACATGAGATTGCGTCGCGACTGCCACCATCGGAGGGATGAGCGGACGTCTCCCGGCAGCTGCAGTCGGAGTGTCTGTTCGTCTCGCAGGGGGTCGAATATGCGGACGAACCAGTGTTGAAGAGGTCTCGCTCTCAGCCTGGCGAGATATGTCACAGCGGTCGTCGCAGCCATGTAGCCCAAGAGCTGCTGGACGCTTCTCGCAGATAACGTCGGGGCCGTACGAGCGTGAGCAGCGGCCCGGATCAGGGTTTGGGCTCGAGACTCTGGTAGGTACGCCCTGGCGGAGGTCGAGTCGAGCGTCGCCCCGATGAAGTCCAAGATCCTCGCCGGCTCGAGGTGGGACTTCTTCGGATTCACCCGTAGACCAAGGCGGGTCAGGAGTGACAACGTCATGTGGACGTCGTGGTAAAGTCTCTGTTTGCAGGACGCCACCAACAGCCAATCGTCGAGGTAAGGGAAGACAGAAGCACCCTTCGTCCGCAGGAAGGATACCACCGGGGCCATGCACTTGGTGAAGACCCTTGGGGCAGTCGAGAGTCCGAACGGCAGCACCTTGTACTGGTAACAGGTGTCGTCGACTGCGAAGCGGAGGTACCGTCTGTGCTGCGGGCGAATGGCGATATGGAAGTATGCGTCTCGGAGATCGATGGAGGCGAACCAGTCCCCTCGATGTAGGAAGGGCAGGATCGACGGTATCGTGACCATCTTGAACCTTTTGGGGCGGATGTAGTAGTTCACCCCTCTGAGGTCTAGGATCGGCCGGAGGGTACCGTCGGCTTTCGGTACCGTGAAGTACCTGGAGAAGAAGCCGGTGGTCTTGGCCTCTTGCGGGAGCTGCTCGATCGCCCCTTTCTGGAGGAGGGATTGGATCTCTTCCAGGAGGGCCGGACTCGACGGCGTGGAATAGTAAACGCCTCGAGGAGGAATATCGAGAAACTCGATGGCGTAGCCAAGACGGACGATGGAAAGCACCCAAGAGTCCGTAGTGACACATTGCCACTCCGCGAGATGTCGAGCCAGAGTCGGTCGGTCTCCGAGCGCTGATGGTAGGCTGAAGAGTGGGTATTGGTAGGTCCTGCCAGGCACGTCAAAACCGAGACTTTGTCTCGGAGGAGGACTTCTTGGACGAAGCCGGGCGTCGTCTAATCGTGCGTCTGGCCGATGAGCCGGAGGACGGTCTCGACTGTCCAGACTGGGCCGAACGCTGGAACGACGAGGTGGAAGATCGTCGCCAGGATGGGCGGAAGGTGGAGGCCCTGCGGGCTTGCGTGGCCGGCTGTAGCCCGATCTTCTTGGCGGTCAGCCTCGCCTTAACGAGATTGTCCAAAGCTTCGTCTGTGGACGAATTGAATAGGCCCTCACCGTCGAAGGGGAGATCTTCGAATCCTCCTTCTGGTGTCCTCCTGGATGTCGGCCGGCCGCAGCCAAGCATGGCGGCGCAGGCCGATGGATCCCGCCATGACCCGGGAGGCAATCTCCACTGCGTGCCTGGAGGAGGCCATCTGCTGCCGAGCGATGGAGATGGCCTCGTTGAAGATCACGGAGGAGGCTTGGCGGATGTCCTCCGGTACCGCCTCCATCGCCGGTTGCAGGCGATCGAGCACCTTTTTCAGGTATGCCGCGAGGCAAGCCTGAGTGTTGGACAGCCTGATCTGCAAGGAGGCGGCGGAATAGAACCTTCTTGCATAGGCGTCCAACTCTGCTCTTTGTCCGGCGGGGTGGTGTGTTGCCTGCCGGAGCCTTTCGTCTGTGCCGACTCGACCACCACAGAGTTCGGTGCAGGGTGATTAAAGAGATAACCGGCGTTATCCTTCTGCACCCTGTAGAGGTGTTCCAACCGCTGCGGTATCGGCTGAGCCGAGGCCGGCCTATCCCAGGCGGCCTTCACCAGTCTGGATACCCGGGGCAGGAGAGGCAGCGGGGCCGTGGCAGGTTGCTTCCCTTCAAAGACGGAGAAGACTGGATCGTCGTCCTCCGGCTCCGCATCGGCGATCTTCAGGCCGAGGGTAGTAGCCATGCGGAGCAGCATCGCAGAGAACTGGTGGACGTCCTCTGGAGCAGAATCTGGGATCGGGTCCCCGAATCCCAGCGGAGGAGACTCCTGGGAGGCCGCCTCAGACACCTCTGATTCCGCACTCGAGTCGTACGACTCTGAGATCGGTGAGTCCTCTCGCCGCTCGCTTGCCGGCTCCTTCGTAGTCGCCACAGGTGTTGCCTTCCTAGGCTTCTCTGCAGCCGGGGCGGTGGTAGTAGCAGCGTCCCGCTTGGGCTGGCTGACTACTGACTTCACCTTCTTAGTGGTGACAGGGGTAGTCTGGCAGGCTGACGTCGTCGTAGCCCGCTCAGTCACCACCGACTCCGTAGGGCGCGTCGCCGTTGCCGTGACCCTAGGAGGTGGCGATATCGCCCGATACCGAGGTGAAGGCTCCTTCGCCCTATGATATCGAGGAGAGGGAGAGCGGCTGAAGGAGCGGCGGTCCGACGGAGATCAGCTTCGGCGTCGACGGTACCGAGCCTCGTCCCCTCTAGGCGAGCGCGATTCGCGCTGTCGATGAGGTGACCGGGACCTCCGGAAGGTCTCCCAGCGACTCGGGCCACGATGGTACCGATCCCGGTACGATGGCGAATGTGACCGATAAGAGGCCGGGCGCTCTCTCCATTCAGATTCCCTCGCGTACCTGGCCACGTAGGACGCCGAGGTGTATCTGGAGGCAGACGAGCGAGGTTGTTCCTCTCTTGTCTCCCTAGGAGGCGGCGAGGCCACCGGACGCTCGGAAGAGCGGGACCGGGACCGGAAGGAGGTCGAACGCCGCTCCGGAGAAGCAGAGGGCTCTCTCTGCTGCAGGTCAGCCGACCTGCGACGGCTAGGAGGGCGGTGGCGCTCCTCCACCAGGGTTGGAGGGTCTGCCACAGGCGAGTCCGGGCGCTGTTGGGGAACGTCCTCGATCTCATCATTCGAGAGATCGACGGACTCGCCTCGCCCTTTGGAAGGCTGCTGAGTAGGAGGAGTAGGAGGTTGAACGTCCCCAGCCGGGGAGCGCTTCTTCTCCTTCTTCTTCTTCTTCTTCTCCTTCTCCTTGCCCTTGCCTCCGTCCGGAGCAGGGCGCTTTTTAGCAGGCGTCTCCGTCAGGGGAGCCTCAGCCTTCCTCGCCGTCGAGGATCCTTTCGCTGACTTGGCAGCCGCCGACAGCTTCGGGATCCTCGGTAACGCCAAGATCGGCGTTTTCGCCGGTACCGAGCCCGATACCGACGAGGTGGACGGAACGGCAGCCGCCGATACCGTCGATGGCGTGGTCGTCTTCTTGTCGGCCATCTTGGAAGTGGAGGTCTCGTCTATCGCCCGCAGAGACTGTTCCCAACAATAAGACTTAAGTCTCGCGGACCGGTTGCGGAGAGTTTGGGGAGTAAAATCCCGGCAAATTGGGCAAGTCCGAATGTTGTGGGACTCACCCAAACAGAAGAGACACTCCTTGTGGCCGTCGTTGAGGGCAACTTTGCGCCCGCAGGACACGCACTTCTTGAAGAGCGCGGACATAAGACGAAGAACGCCAAACTGCGAAAATCCGAAAAGACCAAAAGCCGAAGGGGGAGTCCGAAAGAGAGGTCAGAGACAGTCCAAAAATCCGTAAAACCGTGAAAACAGCAAGCCAAGCACAAAAGTGAGAGGAACAAACCAAAGAACCTTCCGTACGCGACGGCGGACGAGAAAGAACTGAGGAGAGACCGTTGCTCGGCGGGAGGAGCATGCGCAGTACCGGCGTGGGGGAGGGGTTCCCGCCAAGCGAACAAGCTCTAGAAGTTTCCGAACGCTACCGCGCAGGCGCTAAAGCTCCTAGTGTATGAAGGCACAGAGACCACGAAGAAGAACTAAAGTTACATGGGTCAGGTAACACATGAAAAATCTTGGCTTTAGAGAGCAAGTGTCACTCAGAGCAGACAACACTTGGCGACACAGACAAAAAAATAATGTGAAAGGCAGACTACCACATGATTTCTTTAAAGCAATCTAGTTCCACTATATTGCCATCCCAGGATACAAAATCACATTGTACCAGGGAAGAAAAAAGGGTTCCTGAATTCTCCTACTGAGGAATGTAATCATGAAGATGCATGGAGTATGTGTGTATTGCCTCCCAATCAACTATTGACTTATGGACACCCTATGAATTTCATAGGGTTTCTTGGACAAGTAATACTCAGAGGTGGTTTTCCCAGTTTCTTCCTCTGAAATATTGCCTATAGCAGCTGCTATTCATTGGCAGTCTCTCATTCAAGTACTAAGCAGGCCTGACCCTGCTTAGCTTCCAAGATCAGTCAGGATCTAGTGTCTTTAGGATATTTAGCCGCATACAAGTACAGAGTACTAAAAACAACTGCCTTTCAAAATGTTGAGCTGTCACAGTGAAATGTCTTTTAGTATCTGTTAAAAATAATCAACAGCCAGATAGTAACTAGAATTACCTATGGCAGCCAATGTGGTCAGCCAAAATCTCTTTGTCAACAAGAAATAATAGAGACAGCTTTACCAGGTCAAAGGGTTTGGACTTTAGACCATGTGTAGGAAATCTGAAGTGCTTAGTCCAATTTCATGAAAATACAAGAAGTCTGGAGGGGAAAATAACTGCAAAAAGGAAAAAAAAGGGAGGAGGGATGGAACTAGGGGTTGCTCTCAGCATTTTATCAGTTCAAAGGTACCATAAAAATAATCTCTCTCTCTCTCCCAAGAGTCCACTGAACAGTAAGGAATAGTCAAAGAATGTGTATGACAGAGGTAATGAGACATTTGTGCATGCCAAGGGGAAGAGGCTCTGCCTACCAACAGCATCTGCCTCTGGCAAGAGGAGGAAAAAAATCTCCCTATGCTTTCAGTGATATCAGCTCACAGCTGGCACGGAAGATGTGGGCTTCAGGGCAGCCAAGACATTCAAAGTGCTTTTTTCTTTTTCTTTTTTTTACTATATGCTTTATCTGTTGCTAATGCAAGGAGTCTGATAATTATGTTTCAGCTTGGGAAGATTTAACTAATATGAACTAGGGAAAGCAGTCATTTCTTTACTAAATGTTTCCTAATTTAGTCATGACAATCAATTGCCATAAAATTCTAAAGGACTAAGGCAGCAATCCTATGCTCTCCCTAAAACTGGTCAAAGGGGCACTGGATGCTATGAACTGCCCTCTTCACCAATGTTGCAGAGGGACTACAGCAAAAGGGTCATCTTGAACAGAAGCAGAGCTTCCCATTCTCTGCCTGCCTTGCCAGCATGTCCCCAAAAGGGGCCATATAATGCCCAAGTTTCCTTTTTACCCACCTCTACCAACAAAATACCTTACCAGACACTGCCAGATCATAGTTAATTTCCCCCATTGGAGGAATCACCATCCTCACCTCTGGCCCTAGCTGACTTCAGAAATGGCAGTACTGCTGCTGTGGACTTCCCCACTCTCTCAAAGTGAACAAAGGGGAACTTACTTCCAAGATATGTAGCTTGAGGTTTAGGCACTGTAAATCCTCAAAAATAGAAAATCCAACAAAAGCCCACATGGAAACATTTTCTCTTTTCTTTTCTGTGCTTAGTTCTCCCTGCCATCTAAAAACATGCTTACAGAGAATGAAAACTGGTATCAGATGCTGTAGCAGCAACTTGAATCCCTTAACCTTATTGTGTTTTTTATACCTACCCACAGTTATAAGAATGAATACAGTCCTCCCTCTGCATTCACTGGTTTGACCTTTGTGATTTTGATTATTTATGAGGCACATACGTGCCTTCCCCTCCTCCCATTCCCTTGCCTTTTTCATGGGTGTGTGAGCCTTCCTTCTCTGTGTCCAGGCAAAAGAATGGGAGAAGAGAGCACAGGGGCTCAGAAGAGGAATGCACACACGTTCCCTCCATTCCTTTGCCTTTTGTCCAGGCACAGAGAAGGAAGGCATGCATGACCATGCAAAAGGCAAAGGAATGGAAAGGGGAGCGTGAGGGAGAGCGTTTTCCACTTTCAGGAGGATTCTGCTCTCTGAAACCTTGAGAAAGTGGAGAGGTCACTGTAATTGATTTTAATACCTTGTTATATGTTACAAAACTTCTAACTGAAATGATCAAAAACAGAACTTATAACCATGCAGATTTATGAAATATGGAACAAATTTTGTGTTGTCAAGAAATATTGAGAGATAGCTGCTGGACATAAACCTGTAATCTTGTTTCAAGTGCTTTGATGGTAAGACAGAAATTCTGTTTCAGGTCTTCTGCAGAAGATGAGTCTTCTTCACATCTTGTGTTACTCTAAAGAAACACAACACATCTTAAATTAATGCCTGAAAAGAAATGAGGTACAGAAATGAGATGTCAAAAATTCAAAAGGATCTAAACACAGATGAGAACTTTTTTTGAGGAATTTTGAAAAACAGCAGAGAGGCATGCTCATAAGAGGTTAATAAAATATTTTCAGTATGTAATCACATTAAAATTTTGAATTACAATTAAATATATACTTAAATAGTACACAAAATATATACTTGAATAGCATAAGATGTTCAATTAAGTTTTTTCAACTGAACTACTGCACACTTCAGGAAAAAAAACAGTATGAAGCCTTAACATAATTGCCAATTCAGCAAAAGAGATCTGTATGCATGCTGGGATGCACATGCACAACAGATGCAAATGTGAATCTGCAGGGATTTAGTATCAGCATGCAGTTATATATTTCTAATAATATGTGAATGTGTTTTGGTCATAACAACTCATAGTCATAGGCTATGATGAAGTTAAGCAGGTCTGGATGTGACCAGTGCCCAAATAAAAGACAAATAGGAATCCAATGTGCACTTCCTTATGCTTCAAGAGATAGAGACAGAAATGAATACAAAGCATACATTTCCATATTTTTATTAAAAAAAATTTGCACATAGTTTTAGATTTCTGGCATAATGAAGAAAAAGCATTCTACTTAGTTATAGTGAAACTTGTTCCAAATGATACTGAATCACACCTACCAGACCCCAGCTAAGGAACAAAATGTGTGAAACATGATGACCCACTTTGGATGCAACACTATATATATTTGGGGTTACAAGAACAAGCTGCAGTGAGCCCCAAGCTTAAAAATTCTCCCCCTGCAGCATTCTGTGAGAAGATCAGATGTGTCTGCTTCTATGTTAGATTGTAGTACACCGTATCTTCCAGACCATAAATTCTAATTACATATAACTACATTTAATTGAATCAAGCCAACTGTATAAAACACCATTTGAAACTGAAATGTTTCAATACATTCACAGTTTGTTTTGCTGGCCTGACTCAGACAATCTATAGTTAAGTTAGAATATAAGCCTGAATGCAAGATGGGCATAATAAGCCCAAGCTTTCTGTGGTTTATTCTCATAATACTAAAGCAGGTGTAGGAAAAGTGTGCTTCAAAATTCCCACCCACCAGTAGCAAATCATCTCTCCCTGAAAAATTGGCTGAAAAACCCAGAAAGACAAAGAGGTAGACTTACAATAAGAGCCAGCATGATACAGTGGTTTGAGCATTGGACTATGACTCAAGGGACCAAGGTGGAATTCCCACTCAGTCGTGGAAACCCACTGATTGACTTTAGGCAACTCATTCTCTCTCAGCTTCAGAGGACAGCAATGGTAAACTCTGATCAAATCTTGCCAAGACACCCTTCATAATAGGTTTGACGTAAGTTGAAAATAACATGAAGGCACACAGCAACAAGACGACTTGCAGTCATTTCCATATGGTAACTACAGCTAAAATTGTTGTGCTGCAGCCTCCTGCAAGTAGCACCCATCAGCTTTTTGCACTGCATCTCCCATCAGCTAACAATGCCAGGGGAGTTGAAGTTCAATATGCTAGGCAACACTGGTTTCAGGAAGGAAGATTTCTATCTCAGCAAGATAACTGTTGGTCTGTTGACATGAAGTATTGCACAGCAAAATCTACCCAACAGACTATGTTCAAAAACCAGTACTAAACAGATTATTTTGCCATGTTTTCCCCAACAGTTTTTTTTTACTTAATTAGGAAATCTTACCACATAATTAACCTTTCCAAAATCTGTTATTTGAAATGTATTCAGACTTTCTGAAATGGAACCACTCTTTAAAAGAACTAGGATTTGTTCAGTTCCAATGCCAGCAAAATCATCTATCAGAACATATCTCACATCTTTCCAGCAAGAAGCCACCTGCAAAGTAATGTTAAGAATTAGATGTGTTTTCAGATGTGCCTGATTAACACCTGTGAAGGCTTCACATTTGGTGATATTGACATCGAAGGACATTGTTTACATTTAATGACAAGATTTTATCTGCAGTAATTTAGTAGGCAGTTTAATATATTATATGGCAACAGCAATACAATATTGCAGTAACTGTGGGGCACGTTTATCTGTAGTGGATATTATGTTAAAAATGTAGGTAGCTTGATTTGCACCTTTACTCATGACAGAGATCGGAAAAGCTACCAGTGAGGACTACAGCTTTGCAAACTTCCCACTACTGCCCACAGTAGTTGAGTATTATGGAAGCATTAGTGCTCAAAGTATTTTTCAGGATGTTGCTTATGCTGGGGATAAGCAGGTTTTGGGCTCAACATCTTTTTTCAGTAGCAGAGCTCAGCAACAGAAAAAGTTAAAGTGCCTCTGAGTCTGTTCAGGGAGCCTCTCTGAATGTCCGTCAGCTTCAACAGACACAAGATTAAAAGGAATTATTTTAAATCAGAACAACATCTGGGGTGGGTTTAGCCACAACACTCTCACCACATGCACAAAGAAAAATGGGGTAGAATTTTTTTTCAGAGTTATATTTTTCTATGGATAATTTTTCACATCATTCATATAATTACACACACTTATTTATAGTTTTCTGGGTTGTTATACTGCACTCAATCATGGTCGATGGGCTAAATATAAGATATGAATTTCTTTAAGTTAATCTTCTAAGCAGACAAGCATTGACAAAGCCTATTGAATCAGACTTTTCTCAGCCTGAAACAAATGATAAGTAGTGCAGAGAGTCAGTGAGTACACCTGAAGGTGTTACAATTATCTCAGCAAGAGAAAGTTACACTGTTGATATAAGATATATTAAGCACAGCTTTCTTTAGGTATGTATCCTAAAAATAATTTTCTTTCAGATGTCATTTTTGTTAGAGATAAGGGAAGCCTATTTACATTATTACAAATATTCTAGTCAAATAATTTCTACATACAACTTTGAATGTCTTTAAACATAACTTTTAAAACAAAAGTACTCGATCAGATAACATTAGAGCCCTGGAATATTTCTGGAAATTTTTCCAATTCTACTTTTCCCAGCAAACTGTCCTTACTGCATGTATATCTTATAAATATGCACTTTATAAATCTTATAAAGTGTAGACTGGGATGATGGTATGTATAACATGAGAAGACAGAACCAACTGTTACAAGAAGAGGAAAAGACAAAGCTTTTAAAATTCTAAGAATAAAAACTACAGAATGTCAAAACTGTACCTGAAAATTATGTTTCCATACAGCACACACATTTCCTGAAGCAAATGTCACAACCACCAACTGGCGGTCTCCTTCCACCACAGCTATTTGTACTGAACAAGGCTTCTCAAATGGAAGTTGATGAACATCTTTAGGCAGACCATCTTGGAAAAAGACCAACTGGCTATTGCATGTGACTGCAACAAGCAATGTCCTGAACTCACTTCTAAACATCTCAGCTTTCCAAACATGAATGCAGGATACAATGCTACCATAAGCATGAGGCACAAAAGCAGTACTTGGTAGCACCTGCTGTTTCTCTAGTGCATACAAAAAACATTCAGTACCCCAGATGTGGTCGTCACCTCCCTCTGGCAAACAAGATCTGGTTCCCAGAACAACAGTACCCTCACCCTTAATCTTACCCACCCATTTGATTGAAGAAAACTGAGCAGAGGCACATAAAACAGTGCCAGTTTGGGGAGAAATATGAAACAACTGTTTTTCATAGCTCCATATAACTGTCGGACCATCAAGTACTTTTATAGGTTTTTTGAGTTCATAGTCCAATTTAAAATGCAGGACCACCTCAAATTTATTACAGTTATGAAGGAATAGTAAAATATATTTAAAGTTCTTCTTTTTTCTCTTTTTCAGTAGAACACAGGGGTGAAGAATTCCTGTCCTGAAGCAAGATGCATAGTTGCAATTAATCATTTCAACATCTTCCCCACTCATGCTGAATGATGCAGTGGATGTTTGAATGAACAACTTTGTACCAATGTGGAAAGTCATTCGTTTGACATGTAATGTGTTTATTTTGTCATCCTGTGAAGATTTTTCTTCTGACAGTTCAAAAATGAGGATTTCACCATTAAAAGACAAAAGCTGCTTTTGTTGATCTGTTAGCATTTTTTTTCTTAAAAAAGATCCATGACATGAAGACCGGATGCTCCCTTGGTATCAATAGCGATGATGCTTCTGTTCAATTTAATCTGTGATCCAAATTGCACTTTTACAACCTGGGGAAAAGTGGTAATTTTGAAATAGATTGTGGATCATTTCAACTTGCATAAATATGAATTAGTCCTTCTAATTCAGTTCAACAAGTGATTGTAAATCCTGCTAAATTTTTCACTCCAACTTAACCACACTACGCATCCAGACAGAAATATTGTACAGCACCCCCTAAGACTGCAGCCCTTAACCCTCCAGCCTATACCTCTTATGCAGGCAATCAAGGATTGCAATCCAGTTCATCAGAAGCCCTCCACTGACTCCGAACCATTGAAGAAAGAAGTACTTGCTACATCTAATCAGTGATTAGAGACAGGTGCCAATGCCAGGAGGTGCCCACCGGAGCCAGCTGTATCTGTCTAGGACTAGCCAGATTGTGGAGGTACCAGGTACCCATAGACTCCTTACCCAACTTCCCCCTGATAAGACCTGATGCCTCGCATCCAGGTGTTTCAAGTGGCCTCTCAAATGCCTGGCAGAACTGGTTGAGACAGCAGGATGAGAAGAGATAGCTAGGAACCATGCCCCAATATCTTCCAAGCCACTGGAGGTTTAGGACAGAAGAATCCATGAGCTATTCCATTCCAGTTTGCCACCCCCTACCTTTACACCTGTGTCCTGTTCCTATTATACATGGGGTTAAAGGAAAATGATTTTTTTGCCACGCAGCAGAATGGCATACAAATTCCAAGCAGTCGTAATGAGTTCAGTGAGACTTATTCTGAAGTACAAATGCATCAGAAAGTAGCTGAAAACTACTAGGAACTTTAAAAAAAACCTGACCCAAGATAATCAAAACTATCTTGGCAGGAAGAATGCTGAATATCAGAGGGCATTCACATGAGCATAACCACAACATTCCACTATGTACTTCTGTACCAATTATTCAGAAACATTCAGTATAAAGAATCTCAGTGATATAGTGCCTTCTAAGGTTTGGGAGGGGGCACACAGAAAAAGCAGAGTCCCCACCGGCACAGATCCTACCTCTGTTCTTTCAACCCTGGAATCCATTAATTTGATGTGTGGTTGAAAAAGTGGACTATGCATCGAATTAATGGGTTCTGGTTATAATTTGAAAAAACTGCAAGAGCAGATTGCCAAAAAGTGATTCAATGAAAAGTAGGGTATGCCTCTGCTATGGATCTCTTTCCCCATCAAGGCTAACAATGGTTCCACTCACTTATATCCAGTGCTAAGAATCTGGGTGCCATTGTCTCAATCTTTTGCAAATTTCTGTGAAGAAAGGGAATTACCTATAACAACAGACAGCACAATCTGAAATGTAAAATCTCTAAGAATACTGAAGCCATAAAGGAAAAGCTTTTTTCCCCATTTTTGTCAGAAACAAAAGAACTTTTCAGGGGAAAAAGAAAAAAAAACAAATGAAATGTTAGCAATATTTATAGCAGGGTTAGGTGACTATACAGGAAGTGGGGCTATTTTCTATATTATACCTACCCAGAGGGCCATGCCAGCACATTTTGGCATGCCAGAAGTGATGTTATGTTAATTCTTGCTGCCATTTTGGCTGATTTTCAGACAATTTTAAAATTTTCTTTTGTGGAGGGGGTGCTTAGAGAGCCAGAGGAAGTGTATCTCTGTGGCTCAGACACATTTGGAGCAGTCCGAAGGCAAAAAAGTTGCTCAAAAATCATCCTGATTTTTAAAAAATTTAGTCTGGAGACTTTGTGAGGCTTGTGGTGGGGACGCTTGAGGAACTGTTCCTCAAGCATTCCCAAGGGCTGCATGCAGCTTGGAGGTCACATTTTGCCTTCCCTGCTTTGCAGATTAGAAGTAAGTTCGTTACTTTAGAAGCATAATACATTTTATGTATAACATGGTTTGTCATAAAGTTGCAATGTTCAGTAAAGTACAGTTTAAAGTACAGAAAATCACAAATTGAATTTATTTGAAAATACCTGTCACAAACAGAACTGCAGGGTTCTGAACCATAAGAAACAATTGAACTATTAAAGAACCTCTTTGATTTTGCTAGTTTATGAGAAGCAGACAAAAAAAATTTTTTAAAGAAGAACACAACAAACTATTAATATTAGTTAATCAAACAATGATTTTGTCTCCTCTAGACTTCCATAGTACCAAGGAGACATAGAGAACTGATTCCCATAAAAAGAATAAAGAAAAGGAAAGCAAGACCAGGAACTGCAATAATATGTGAAACAGTACATAATCTTACCTAAAGTCTACTGGTTACATAGCTTTCAGGGTAGTAAATATATAAGCATCTTTTCTGGTATATTCTATTCCCCCTTCTGAAAGAGAATACCCCATACTCCATTTTTTCAGTTCATCTAAAGGAAAGGGTTCAAAGAAAAAAAAATCAGATTTTTCTGTTTTTTCATGGGCCTCCACATCTCAAACTACAATCACTTTTATACAGCACTGACAAGCAGACAAATGCATCCACTAGCATTGTAAATTCTGTATTGTTGAATTAGCAGCTTGTAGAGAATTTTAAGATAATAACCCACAAAAAGTAATCTAGACAGTAGAACAGAGACTGAGGACTCTGTCCAGCAAAAGCTCACCTGTAACATCAGGAACAATAACACTACCATAATAATAGTTCCTTGAAAAACCTGGTTACTCAAGCAACATACCTAATAAAACCTCCTGCTTCAGACAGGAACAATTCTAATTTATGGGTGGTCTCTCAGATAATTCTAACTCCAGAGAAAAGGCCACCTAGCATAACCCTACACATGTTTATATGTGCCAACTAATTTCAAAGGCCCTTACTTCCAGAGAAGTAAGCACAGGATTGCAGCTTCAACAAAATATCACAGAATATGCACTACTACAGCAAAATCAGAAAGCTCCTGGGAACAAGGAGCAACTTTGGGCTCTCTAGAATAGTGTTTCTCAAGCTACCTGATGTCGTAGACAGGCAACTTCCCCTCCCACATGTGATACTTGTGCCACTGGCTACTACTTTTTTCTTGCCATAGACCAGTACTGCAAGCTTTCAACAGCACTACTGTAGAACTCATGGGAGGCTGCACAACCATCAAGGCAGACATTATAATTCAGTAGCTGCTCCTGACTTCCCCATAACTGCATTGGTTTCCTGTGCTACAGCAGGATGACAAAATTCCCTCATGTATGATATAGCCTTGGAAGTTTACAGAACTGCATCTCCTTTTCTGCCAAAAGAGAAGAGAAAGTCAAAATATACAGGCTTTCACGGCAACACCAGCATTTAAAAAAAAACAAGCAAACATGGTTTTATTGTCACCAGCAGCAACAGCACTAATAAGAGGCAGGGACAGTTACAAAAGAAATTACAGAGATTGCATGCAGCCTCTGTAGGATGGGGTCTGAGGGTGGGTGAATAGATGCATAGAAAGACAGCACTCCTGTTACTTTAACTGTTTATGGAAGAAAATATTTATACAAATACCTCTTCTCTTGTTATACTGTTGAGAGAAGTGCTGCTGAAGCTAAAATACTTCCAAAGCAAGTAAAACAAGTATGACAGCTCTGACGTACTTTGCATGCAAATCAGTCCTATAGCGTTAATTTTGAACCAATGTGCATATTTAATTTGAGGGTGCACACTTCTAAGCATATGAAGAAATTTAATCTATATACGGTAACCATTAATTACAGGCGTGTTTTAAGTGTGTGATTGCATTAATCTCCAAGGGCGGGAACAGTATTTTCCTTCATATACTTTATTGCTGAGCCCCACTTTGAAAACAGGCTTTCAAGGCTCAGAGCTAATTTGGAACTGATCCCAATGAAGGTCTTCTTTATCATAATGAACTTAAAGCTTGGGTCACTAGATATTGTTGGATTTTAACTCCTATGAAATCTCAGGCAAGCAAGATCAACCTTCGGATACCCAAATTTACAACTGCACTTAAAATTCTATGTATGTCTGTCCTAAAGTATGCCCCACTGAGGCCATTTCCGCACTACAGTGTTAAAGTGCTACTATTCCACTATCAACCTCCTATGGAATTCTGGAGTTTGTAGTTTAGGAAAGGGCACTTCAAATTCTCAGCCAAAGAGCTCTTTGGTCTCAGTAAACTACAAACCCCAGAATTCCACAGGGCGTTGAAAGTGGAATAGCAGCAGTTTAACACTGTAGTGCGGAAATGGCCTGAGTTTAGTGGAACTTAGGCTGTTTCTGCACTGCACTGTTATAGCGCTATTATTCCACAATCCTGTGGAATCCTGGGGTTTGCAGTTTAAGGAGGGGCATTTAGAATTCTCAGCCAGAGAGCTCTTTGGCCTCAATAAACTGCAAACCCCAGAATTCCACAGCATGTTGGAAGTGGAATAAGAGCACTAGAACAGTGTAGTGCAGACATGGACTTATTTATGGGTCCTATGCAAGGAGAAACCTGAGGTACGATTTAAACAAATAATAATATCATCGCCAGGAAAGTGGCTGACACTCTTCCTCCCCCCACTGAGGACCACTACCTTGGTTATATCAAGAATTATGGGAGGGGGCTTTCAGTTAAGCCACTGCTTCTTAGCCCAACCAACTTCAAGAAAAATTAGTTAAAATAAAACGAGATCAGCTTACCGAGGCCTTACACAACTGGCACACACACACACACACAATTTTTTCCCCCTCACAGTCACGTGTACAAACACTCAGACGAGCAATCTTAACCGGCAGGCTGCCACTTCAAGCCTACTTACACGGTACTAAGTCTCACTGAATGCAACGGCACTTATTTCTGACTTGACGGGAGAAAGGCTCTAGTAGTCTCACAACAAAGGCTTGCGAGAGGAGCCGTGAGGGCCGGTCCGCCCCTCGCCGATGAAAACGAGGCGCCCCCACTGACAGGAACTGAAACCTCCGTGCGGTAGCGGCTCCCGCTTCAAACGTCCCGCCGCGCAGGGCATTGTGGGAAAAGGGGTAGGTTTACGTTACGTCTCGAGGGAACTACCGTTGGGTAGGTTATGCTATGATAACAGAGCGGAACGACGCACGGAAAGTAGTGGGTGTGGCTTCGGAGAGCCGGGAAGTGGAAGGCGGTGATTTGATCTGTGCGCGCGCTGGCGCGCACGCGCGTTAGTGTTAACTTTAAAAAAAAAAAAGTCAACTCCAAAGCGGCCGAGTACCTCTAAAAAAGGAAGGAGCGGATTGGCTCTAGGGAGCGATTGTTGTCGTCGAGGGCGGTGCGCGCGCGCTCGTGCCGGGCGTCCGCGGAGGCTGTGGGTTGCTTGGGTGTGCGTCAGGCGTCCTCTCCGTTCCTCACGCGCTCTCCTCCTCTTCGTGTCGTTTTTTTTTCTGGGTCGCTCGCGCGCGCTGTGGGCGCTTCTGAAGTGCGTCGGGTGGGATCATGGCGGATGTGAGTAGCCAGCGAGGGGCGGTTAAGCGGCACTGGGGTGAGGGAGGGGAGAAAAGAGGACCTATTCGCTATTTCTCTCCATAGTGTTTCTCCACAAAATGGGGGGGGGTGCGGTGTGTGTCGTGGGGGGCTGGCGGGACACCTGAGAGGGAAGGAAGGGAATTTTGAAGGCCAGAACTGGGCATTCCCTGCCGGGATGAGCGGGAGGATGCTTGTCTTGCGGTTGGAGGTAAAGTGATGGTGCCCATTGAGGAAGGCTGAGGTGATTTGAAGGCGTCTTGCCTCGGGGGGCGGGAGGGGAGTCGTGTGGGAAGACATTAGTCCAGCTGTCATGAATTGCGGCGGGCTCTGTCCCCACTCCTGGTGGTTTTTAAAAAGTTAAAACTCTGGTGCGGTTTTGTGGAGGGCGGGGCGCAGGTGCCCCTGCTTGAGAAAGTCCATATTCTTGTTATCAGAGGCCCCTGATTTTAAGCAGAGCTTAAACCTAACCACAGGGGGAAACCTGTAGGGGAAAAGATTTCGACATGTAGGGCCTTCCGTTCATGATAATGACCAGTCGTTTACCGCCTCACCCACAATTTGATAGGCGATCAGTCTGTTTACAAGTGTGGTTTGATGCACTACTTGTGAGAGGGGCTTTTCAGAAAGACCTCATAATTAAATGTTCGAGCTATTTCGGAAGAATGCGGCCCAAAGACGTGTGGGAACTTGACTACAAAGTTCCTGGTCATGATCCTTTTTATTTCTGCTGTTCATTTTTGATATCAGCCTCTGTTACTGCCCTTTTCACAAATGTTGTGATTTTAGAGACCACAGACTTTCTATTGAAAGGTAGAAAAATGAGTTGACACAGCTGGATGTAGCTCTGTTAACAGAGCAAGCTTCTTGAATGTAGTTTGAACAAGTAAAAATAACAAAATAACAAAAACCCGAAAGTAAGTAAAAACAAAGAATAAGTAAAAAATAACAAAACCATTTTTTGCCACCGCGAGTGAATTTGTGTGAAACCCAGAAGTTCACATCAGTCTTACTACTGAAAGCAAAACTGATGGGTATACAGTATGCCCAACAATATCCTTTTTTTTTTTATAAATGTTGTCTTTTGTTTATTGCTCTCATAGTTGGATTTTTAAAATGTAAAAGTTAATTAATTAATTGTTAATGAAAAAGTAGATGAGACAAGTTTGAAGTCTGCTGACCTTTGTGTTAACGGGTATTTGGAAGTAGCCTGGTATTACTTTTTTTAACTACTTCTTCAGCAGGACAAGAAGGCTGCATTAATACATGAAACCAGACAACGTTTTGAAACAGAGTATGTTCCAGGTTGGTACTGCATTGATCTTTTATTTATGCTTGGTTGCCGTAGATTGATTATTTACTGAGGGAAGAGGTTTTCCTGTTTGTGTACATCCTCCCTTATTTGTTGCGTTTTGTACTTTCCTGCAGTGGAATTTGTGGCCTTATACATGGAGTGCCCATCTAGGTTCTGTTCAGATCCAGGCCTACTTAGCTTCTTGTGTGAAGTTGATGATGTATTGCATTTTTAGTAGGTGTGGGACTTGATAGTACAGCAGTTTAATATTACAGATGTACCTGTTCAGATTTGTGCCCACCAAATACTCCCCTGTACTCCTTTGTACCATAGGCAGTAACAAGTGTTTTCGTTGTGTGCTGCCCATATCCCACCTGAGCTTACTGAGATATTGCCTTCCTGTCAAGACTAATTTTGACACAACTTTGGTTGTTCCAGCTTTTCTGAGTAGGGTAAACATGTTGGAAGAAGAAAAGGTTATTTCCTTTTATATTAAATGTTTAAATAAATTTTTTATGGAAACTGACACTCATCTGCTTGCAGTACTTTGATTGTTACCTAACAAATCAGCCAGTTGTTGACAGGAGATAACCAGTTATTGGTCAGTTGTTGAGATGCAGCTTCTATCACACATCCAGTTCAGTTTATTCACTGCAATGACCCTCTCAGTACATCACTCAGATTCTTTCATGTTCTCAAATTAGTCATTTTTGGCCTAAATAAAAAGCTGATTTCAAAGTAAACAGTCTAACACTTTACAGGGTAAGCCCCAATTATATGGGTATATATGATTGACAACAAAAACCTCCTTCCCTGTTTGCATGAAAATGGCTCTTGCTGTGGTGATGTGAGTGGCTACCTAAATGTTACATGAGAATATTGTATGCATTGCTGAAAACGTTGAAAATAATGAAACCAGAAGATTTAGTACAGTCAGGGAATATGTCTCGCGCACTTCCCTCAGTTTCTTCCCTTTTCTGATTATGAACCAATGCTTTGGAAAACTGCAACAACAACACATGATTATACTTAAACCTACAACCTTAAAAGACATAAAGACCTTCCCCTAACTGGAAAGCTTTTTTTGTTGTTCCAACTGTGGCCACTTCCTCACTACGCTATTATAGTGCTATTATTCCACTTTTATCATCCAGTGGAATTCTGGGGTTTGTAACTTACTGAGGCCAAAGTGCTCTCTGGCTGACAACTCTAAATGCCCCTCCCTAAATTGTAAAGCCCAGGATTTCATAGGATGTTGAAAGTAGAATAATAGCGTCATAACAGTATAGTGCGGAAATGAACTCTGACTTTGCCTATTATCGTTTTCTTGGTTTATATTGTTCAGCTTCTCTACTAGGGTCATCTATATTCCGTGATTCTCCTGCCTCAGTATCCTCTGCTGCTGTCTGATAGGTCTGCTTGTCTACAAGTTGGATGTGCATATAATTTCTTATATATCTCAGTGAGCTCAAGTGGGAAAATCAGTCAAAAGTTTTACTAGTAAACGGTTACAAAGAATGTCATATTTATGTTGTTGTGACAGTCTGGCTTTTATGACTTTGTTTATATTGTCAGTTTTTAATAAAATGAATTGACTTCTATAATGCATTTAGTGGCATACATGATTACAAAAGACATTCAGACTTTACCAGATGTAGGAATACTGCCCGTGTTAAAGACATGGTGTTGAAATGTTCATTACTTCTAATTTTGCAGCCTTCAGTGACTTGATTTTCAGAATACGAAAAGCATAACAATTAACAAAGTGATGAGATAACTTTTAATAATGGACTTCTGAGCTTCTTATTACCATAAGCAATTTTTATAAATATTTAGTTTGAATAATCCATTTGGGAAACGTCAATTAAATAATCACTTTCCCCATAGTTGCAGTCCTGTAAATATTTATTTAGAACTAAGTCTCATTGAGTATGATGGTGAACTTATACAGAACTGTAATCTTAATGGTCTATTGAGCATCAAAAAAGTTCACTTTAAACAGAAATTCCCATCTAGAGTTAGATTGCTTTGTTTGCGTTTTGATCTTATTTTTTCAGTCATACATTTGAACAATAAAACGTTTTTTCTACTAAATTTTTCTACTTATATATGGAGTGCCCATCTACTAAATTTGAAATACTTTTATTGCTTCTTTAGTAAGATAATTCAGAAAGATAGCTGAATATCGTTCATTGTGATGGAAAGAACAAGGTATTCTGTGGTATACAATGTGTATCATAGTAACAATGTATTCCTAATTATGTTCACCTGTAAGTGAGTACAGTTGAGCTTAATGAATGTACACTCTTCTAAGTGTGCTCAGAATACAAATTTTTAGTCTTTGAGGTTCAGCAAGATTGTTTTGTCTACTGTTACTAAAGCACATTCAGGTGTGTAGGCCAGAATTTTGAGAAAATAATCACCTCTGAGTATTCCTTGACTACGAAAACTATGAAATTCATGGGATCACTATAAGTCAACAGGTAACTTCAAAATGTGCACACAAACACGTGCACACTAGTGTTAAGGTTTAATTCAGACCAACTTGTCTTCTACTAGTTATATCCGAAGAGTATCACCTCCATCAGATTCTATGTAGAGCCACTTCTGACGTGTTTGTTCAGAGTGTAATTTCCATGCTGAAGATGTAGTTTCACTCCTCTCAGATCAACCCAATGGGATAGCATGGAGGCGTGTTCTACTTGCCATATGCTTCTACTTGCACGGAAGGGCTGTACATTATATTTCTCTTTTGCTCCAGAGTCAGTTTAGACTCCTGCTACCAGTGAATCTATTGTAAGTAAGCACTGAGACATTGGAGGTTATCCAGTATAAATGAGGACGGATATATGCTTTCTTCTTAGGCCCTTTCCACATGTGGGGGGGACGGGCGAAAACGCCCGAAAACGGAGCTTACCAGCAGCTGGGTGAGTCCGTCGCCACGCAGAGGAGCACGTGCTCGCTGCTCCACATTCCTCCGGCATCCCAAATGGCAGCTCCCGGTTGGTGGAGGCTCTCCACCAACCGGAGAAGCTCGCCAGCTGAAAGCCCGCCCCCGGCAGGTCCGCAGGCACGCACTTGCGCACACCTGCAAATCCACATCGGAGCCGGGCTGCGTGCTCCATGCTTTTTAAAAACCTTGAAAAAGAGGTTTTTAAAAAACACGCAGCACAGCTAGTTCCGGCCACTCCTGAGTGGATTCTGGTGTGGAACTACAAAAAGTAGTCCACGCCAGTCCACTCTAGTGTGCAGAAGACCTCCGTGAGAGGTCGCTCTGTACCATTACAGAAGCCCGGTGTGGAAATGGCCTTAGTGTTCATGTTCTATGTGTTGTGAAAATATTTTTCATATTATTAAAAGATATACTGAATTATACAATTACAATTATACAGAATGTATAATTATACAGAATTATACAGAATAATTACAATTATACAGAATGTTATGATAAAATCTAGTACTATTCTTAATACTTTTCCTTTTCTGTAAAAAAAAATCAAAAGGAAGAGAAATCCAAAATTATATCTCTACCATTCATTCAGGTACAATATTAATAACATTTCAACTAGGTTTACAATGTCAGGGTTTTTTCTTTATGCACATTTTAAAATATAATATCTTCAGGCACAGTCTTGTCATTGATATTAGCATAACTAGATATTGAGAAAGTATGTACTGAATAATCTGCATAGTATAGGATACAGATTGGTTTGCCCATGGTGTAATTATAATTAAAGACAAATGGCCTTGTTTCTTATGTTACATTAGATTATGTAAACAATTTTTCTATATGTTGAGAAGATGTATGTCTCAAGAAATTGTGATGTAGTTACAACTGAAGTAACAGAAGAGTTCTTTAGGAGTGGTACACAGTTGGCAAAAATGGCTAAAAGTCCTTTGGTAATCTGCTCTTGGAAGCACCCAGTTAATGCTTTGATGGGAGACTGGCAAAAAATTACTGGGTGTTGTAGGCTGTATTTCAGAGGAAGGAACTGGCAAAACCACCATTGAGTTTTTCTTGCCTAAGAAACCTGTATGAAATTCGTGGAATCACCATAAGTCAACAGGCAGCTTGAAGACACAAAGATGCACAGAGCAACATGAGAGATGATGTGATTAGCCAATAAGAATTTTGCATATATGATCAAATAAAATCTTCCCATTCATTTGTTGACAGCTGTGGTGACTTAAGACCTATTTGTGCTTTATTATTTTCCCCTCAGATGTAAAGAGGAGTGAAATATCTTGTGAACAATATTTCAGTTTTAGGTATCTCTAAGAAGTCCAGAGTATTTTCAGAATTTTTGAGTTAATTCCACTTGAATTTTCCTAACACAAGGAAAATTTTAGCTGTCTTCATTGACTGATGCTTTTCTTGAAACCATAATTGTTTGGTTTGATTTTTTTAAAATAAGTTAAATATTCACGTACTGTGTTATGTCATGTTTAACTATTTTATAAATTTAACTTGATGAAGGTCTTCCATCTGGATTTGTTATAAAAACCTTCTTTTATTAGTATGTGCTGTGTGAGACCATAAGACAGTCCTGGACCTTCAGTATTAGTGCTATACTTTTTGGGGGATACAAATTAAAGCCTGTTTCCTACCATCCATTTAGAAATATATTTGGTTAGATTTTGACCATAAGATGTATACATTAAATTATATCAGCAGTTAGTCTCTGGGTCATCCAGTAAGAATATAAGTGAAGTGCGATGCTGAATCAAAACAAAGAAGAGCCTTTTTTTAATCAGAACAAAGGCTTCTCCAGTCCAGCATTTTGTTCACATTAGCCACACAGTTAGTTGTTATAATCCTACAAATAAGGCATGAGTTCAAAAGCATCTTTGGATTTTCCATCAGCTGATATACAGAGATATATTGCCTCAGCTGACAGGAGGTTGTGTATAACCATACCAATTAGTTGCCATTGATGACCTCATCTTCCCTGAACTCACCTAATCCTGTCTTAAAGATAGCAAAATTTGTGGCAATTAATACATTTTATGATACTTCCACAGTTTAACTGTATGCCATGTAAAGTAGTTGTTTCTTTATGCTTTACTGTTGAAAAGAGCTGGGTCAAACTAGGGTTTTTGAATATGCTGTGAGCCTTATCTTCTGGTGTGCAGTCACCTGTTTCCAGTATGTTCTCATCTAACAATAATGTTCTTGTTCAGACTATTGGAAAATTTGCCTTATATACCAAACTTGTAAGTGTTTTTATCATGCTTTTTATTTTATGGATCAGCAAAAACAGATAAATACGATTCCAGAGATTTGGAGCGATTACAGCAAGATGATACATGGGTTGAAAATTTCCTGTTATGGAGACATGATGTTGTGGATGATGCACTAAAGATGATTGATGAAAGTTTTCAATGGAGGAAAGAATATGCAGTTCATGGTAAGATTTTGAATTAAATTATAAAATATATAATCTTTTCAGCTAGATTGCACCCCTGTGTGGCAGTTTGGCAGTTATCTCCATAGTCCTGGGTTAAGTTACTACAATATTGTATGTAATCTGTACAAATTAGGTGTTACTAAGAAATTTTAGGAACTGCATAGCATCAGAAGAGGGCTCAAAATCGTTAATAATTAATCAGATATGTACATGAATACAAATCTGTCTGTATGGAAATCGTAATGCTGGGACTTTTAACAAGTAGTAAACATTGGGTCTAGTCTGCAAATTAAAATATTCTACCTGAAAATAATTTGTGATATTTAATTTTTGCAACTGCCAGATCATTTTTTAATTTTTCCCTGGACTATGGTCACTCACTTAAAAGATTCAGGACAGTATTCCTAATAGTGTGCAAGAATCAAGATGAATATTGTGTTTGGGTTGACAGATTCTTAGTGCTGCATTTGTTCCTTCTTGGCCAGGGTCATTGCCATTGTTTCATCAGAGAACAAGGGGCACAATAACCCTAACTGCTAAAATTGTAAACTGTTTTGCTGTTCAAAACCATGTCTTTGACTCATGTTTTCTTTTATAGGAATATATGTATGTACCCAATTCTGTACCCAATAAATGATGGCTGTAGGAATTCATAAATTTATAATGCCATGATGCATACTTACAAATATAATATCTTGCAGACATGACTGAATCCTCACTTCCAAAATGGTTATTTGAGATTGGTGCCATTTATCTACATGGTTATGACAAGGAAGGCTATAAAATATGTAAGTGAGATGTACGATTTCATGATTTATTAACGTATCTAAAGAGAAAGGTTCAGTGTAAAGAAAACCTCCAGGTATTAGTTATTGGACTGTACCCCACTGATTATTGAGTTGGATTCAGATTTAGTCATACTTAGAATTTAAGTTCGTTGTGGCTAAATCAAGTCTCATTGATTTGAGTGACTCAACTTTTAAGTATGATTAAGTCTGAATTCAAGCTTTTGACATCTATATTTGTGAGAAGCAATAACACATATGAATATTTAAGAGGAAGATTATTGGAAAATCCTGTTTTTATTTCTCAGGAAGTAAAGCAGATTATAAAACCTTAATACTATAACTAATCCCAATGTTATTTGGGGTTCCTCTGCTCCATTCTTTTGCATAGCCTCTTGGGTTTGGATTCCAGTATAATGATAATTCTTCTTCCATCCTTTGAATGAATTTCTGTTTGGTGGTTTTAGTCTTCCTGGTGATTTTTCTTTCCATTGTAATAGTCATCTTTCTTTAGGATAGTTGTCTTTAGCCCAGTTCTGTTAAATAGGTACATTCTCGTTGATTTTAGGAAGCAGATTGCAGCTGTACAGATACAGTTACAAGTATGCTTGAATAATTTAGGGGATCCACACTCTAGAATGAACTCATCTGGTCTGCAGCAAATAGATTTGTTTTGTAATTCAGAATGTTGGCCTGGAATCCACACTGAATAGTACAAGGTGACCTAGGTTTTGCTAGTGTTTGGAACTTTTTCTAGAAAGTGCAGCAGTTGCCATAAAGGTTGGAAGTGCTTCTGGGAGAGCAGGTATGGGATGAGGGACCATTTCCCAGTGGGATATGTATTAACCTGAGGCAACTGCTTGTGCTTTCCAGCAGTGAAAAACTGGTAGAAAATGTTTTAAAAAGGGATTCAGTAGCTTAACAAGCAGCCTGTGTGAGTTTACTCTCTGTACCTGATTACCTTTTTTTTTTTTTAAAGTGCATCTGTTGCATGATACCTTTGATATCAACTGTATACAAAATCAACAGCCCTATCTGGTTGTCCTTAAATCCTGGCTCACTTACTTGGGAATAAACCCCAGTAAGATTAATAGAACTTGCTTTGATACATGGTTGATCTGTAGACTGTCTCTGCTCCATTAAGAGATGATATATGGTTTGTCAAAATACTTCTTTACTTTTTGCTAAGATGAAACTTGAACATTAATTATGAGACTCTGCGTCTATCTCTGCAGCATTTAAATTTATATTTGTACTTCAGCCAATTAAGAAAAGCTGTAAACATATTAATAGTTCCAAATTCTTCTATATCAGATGTTTTTCATTTGTCATATTTTACGGTGGGGTTCTAGAGAACATTTATAAGAAGCAACCAGAATTTACATGTTTATGGTGTGAAAGGAAATGTACGTCTTAGAAAATGAAAGCAACATTTTCACTTACGAGCTAGTCTGAGTTATTCTTCACTTTTCTGATATATATATGTGTATTTGTTTATTTCCCCATTAGTCTGGTTCAGGGTGAAACTTCATACAAAAGATCCTAAAACTCAATTTGAAAAAAAGAAACTAGTAGCCTTTTGGTTAGAGCGCTATGCCAAAAGGGAAAATGGCAAGCCTTTGACTGTGGTATTTGACATGAATGAAACTGGACTAAGTAACATGGTAAGCATGTTATTTGTTTTTCATTTGGTGTTATATCTTGAATGTTGCTTTTAGTTGGAAATCAAGAGCTGTGAGTACACATACTTGGATTGAAATTAGTTCTTTGCCTTTTGGCATGAATCTAAATATTCTGGATTGACTGGTTCATGAATTACAGCTGAAACTTGCTGCTTGATGGCATAGGTGTGGTACTTACATAATTAACAGTAGAAAATGATGCAGTCATCCATTCTGTTTTGCAAGAAAGTTCTGTTGAAATTTGTAGGATTTAGATCTATTCTCACAACTAATTCAGCATTGTATTGGCACTTAAAACAGCACTAAAAACAATCTTTGATTACTTCCGTCTGTGACAAGACAGCCAGGTCACTTCTGACATCACATTCAGTCTACAGTGGCTTTGTACTATTAATATCCCAGTGGAAATGATATATATCCCATATGTCCTTTTTAAGCTTGTATGCTTAAAATAACCATATGGAATAACCTGCACTTGTTTGATTCTAGTATGTAAATATGTCATAGGGATGGTTAGGAATCACCTTTGAGTTTGTTGATTTCCAAGTGGAGAGATAAATGTTTTAAAAGGAATACTGCTGCCCTTAGTGCAGATATAAAGAGTTTGAAGCATTTCTTGTTTTTCTGTTCAGCAGTTCCCTCATCCAGAGGTGATGCTGACCTACTGCTTAAACTCCATATTACATTAGGAGTGATTAAGAGAGCTCAGTAGTGGGACTAATGAATTAAACTGTCTTTGAAGTTTTACAGAAAGCTCTTTTTGATAGTGTTTGGCATTTTTGTTAACTGGTAATATGTTTTTGTTTTAGGACTTGGATTTTGTTCGATACATTATTGGCTGTTTTAAAGTCTATTATCCTAATTTCCTCAGTAAGTATGGTAGTTTTGTATTATACTGTACATCTAGAAAATAGTTCTTCGGGAGGAAGGGTTTGAAAGGATTTTAAGTTCAGCAGTCACTGAAGACTGCTGAAGAGCCCTGGTGGCGCAGTGGTAAAATGCTGATACTGCAGCCACAATACTGTGAGTTTGATCCTACAGGGCTCCAGGTTGACTCAGCCTTCCATCCTTCCATAGTCAGTAAAATGAGTACCCAGCTTGTTGAGGGCATTTAGCTAAACACATTGTAAACCACTTAGGAAGTGCTTTGAACTGATAAGCGGTATAGAAATGTGTAACTGCTAACTGCTGTTGAGAGGGCCAATGTATTATATCCTTATGGGAACAAATTCTCTCTCTGTTTTTTCAGCCAAAATTGTGATCTTTGAATTGCCTTGGATAATGAATGGTAAGTTACAATATTATGTTGTTTCCAGATATTGTGCATAATGGTTGTTAGTAGAATTTTTTCAAATATCCAGGATTATTGTTAGCAGAAATGCTCTAATATATTTAAAGTATCCTTATGTTGTCTTTTCCAGTTTTTTTCTGTCCCTCCCAAAATAGGTAACCACAGTAAAATTCTCCTTATTTTTTTTATTCAGGCACCAAATATCAGTTATGATTGTTAAGTATATTTGCACCTGTCTCAGTCCATTACGAAAATAGAATTCATTTCATTCCACTATTTGATAGTTTTATAAATGGTCTCAATCAAGCTTTATGAAGAGCAGTCCCACTGTATTTGATTTACCTAATCTGGTACAAGTTGTGTATTTCATTTGAGCAAACTTTTTCCAATTTGTCTCTTACTTTTTTTTGTTTAACTCAGCTGCTTTTAAACTTGTTAAAAGTTGGCTGGGCCCAGAAGCAGTAGATTTCTTGAAGTTGACCAATAAGAATGATGTCCAGGAGTATATCAGTGCTGAATACCTACCACCCCATATGGGTGGGACTGTAAGTATATTTTTATCCTACCAACGTTAGTGCAATGTATAATATTATTCTGTTATATAGAATTTAAGAAAACAACAGTATATAACTATGAGTCTACATATATGTTTGTAGCATATATTATTGTTTGCTATTAAACAGCAGTTGTAATGGGAATAAGCAAGCTTTTTCTTTTTAAGAATATACATTTTTTTTAGTTTCTTACTAATTTTTGGTTTTAGTTGCTTGTTTTTCTTGCTTCATTCTATGTTTTTGGTTGCATTAATGGAGTTCTTCTTATGAATGTAGTAGATATAACCTTCTTTTGGCACTGCAAAAGTGATAACCAGCATAAAAATATTGAAATTCTAATTTTAATTTTGCAATTCTATGCCCATATGTTCCACACTGACTATAGAGTCACCCATCTCTTGAAGAAATAATCCATGTCCAGCCTACACTTTTATGGTGCTACTATTCCACTTTCAACATCCCTGTGGAATCCTGGGGTTTGTAGTTTATTAAGGCTAAATTGCTCTGTGGCTGAGCATTCTACATGCACCTCCCTAAACTGCAAACCCCAGAGTCCCTAGGATGTTGAAAGTGGAATAATAGCACTATAGCAGTGTAGTGCGGAAATGGCCGTAGAGTAGAGCTTCTTTACCGATGCCTTTCAAGGAAATCCAGTAGGTGGTTAAACACTGTGGTTGTGATACAAGAAAACAGTGAAATCCAGTAATCATTCAAACTTGTTCTGCCACTGATTTTTTTTTTGTTGTTGTTGTAGCCAGTTTCTCTTCAAAATACTTGACTACCATGCCCATCCTTAAGATGGGTAACTGATGGAAACATATGGCTGTATACAGAACCTGCTTCTTCAGACTTTGTTTGTAGTGGATTTTTCAGCCTTTTACAAGCTACCGTATTTTAATACTTTAGATTCTTGATACATAGGAAAAAAAAAAGTTGCAGAAAAAAGAAGATACAAAATAATTAGTTAAAATAAGCATTGGGTTGATTAGAACAAACGTTAGGATGAAGCTGCAGGATTTCGGGACTCTCTCCTAAACAGCATAGGATGGGAGTGATCTTCTAAAGGAAGGATGGATTGTTCAGAACCTAAACCTGCAAGTTGCTTCCATCTGATGTTGGATTATTTTTCCTTCTCTTTTTAAAGTGGAAGGGAATGGGCAGGGAAGTCTCCTTCTGCTGTCTGCTTTCTAGATGCAGCTGGTAGAATCCAATTCATTGTCTATAATAAAGAATGTTGTTAACTCAGCATACTATGATACCTGAAGCAAAGCAAAACACAGCATATAATTAACCTTAGAAAATATGATGAATTTGCATCCAGTTTCAAATAATGCTGTTCTGTTTTTGCTCATTTTCTTCCCTGAATGAAATTTGTCAATTTGTGCAGTTACCAACTCCCACGTATTTGCAAGGCATCCTTTTCCCATTGCCTTTTTAACATCTGCATTAAATAGATCTGTCTTCTATTTTTATTTATTTAATAATTTTAATACAATTTTCTCTTAATACCTCTTTCCAAGGAACAGTTAATTGCCCTTTCACTTGAACATTATTCAGTCAGATAGGCGTCAAGACCATAAAAACATATGTGCGTACTGGAGATTACTGCACATAGCCCAAACTTTGCTTTTCTGGTTTTCATGTACCAGATTTTTTTTCTCTGCAGTGAAGCCCCTTTTTAAATTGAATAGCTAATCTCCTGGTAGTAGAAACTGTCAAGCAGTGATTGTACTGTTTACTCTTTCCCTCATATATTCCTCTTTTGGATTTTAGCTTGCATTTTAAATAAATGTTAGACTTGTTACAAAACAAGTGATTTATTAGAAGGCATACTATCTTGAATTTGCTGAAAAGCCAGTCTAAAACAGAATTTCCATTTCTTATTCTACACTGTGATAATAGGAAACAGTCATATCAAATGTGTATTCCAAAGAAGATTGTTTAGCCAGTGATAAGACTGTAATGTGAATTATTGGTACTTGTCTTTATTTATTTACACCGTGCTTTTTCCCAGAACTGGGATTCACATTCAAAATAGAATCAGGTAACATATGAACATACAAGACCAATTGTTTTGGTTTGAAACATCTGTTGAAAAAAAATGAGGGAAGGAACCATCCCTGAATAGGATAACTCCTGTAGCCATACAGGCTAGGCAAGATAATAACATTATTTTAAATTGAGATTCTGTTGTTCCTCATCTCCTCCTACTTTGACCTTCTTTCCTCACCCAGGAAAGGTTGTATGTTCATGTTTTGTGCTGTCTCTCTCATCTTATTTTTTCAATTTAATTCTTATTTTTGCCTTTTTCCTTCTGTTTCCCCCTCACTATTCCCCCTGCTTTCTTTCATGTTCTCTTCCCTTTATGCTTCATTTGCAAGTGAACCCTCAAGATGGGGAAGGTTAAAACTGGCAAACCAGGCTCTGCTTCTTGGCATTCTCCTGCACCACCACACACCCATGTAATATGGGATGTGTGTGCACTCTTAGCTGTCTCCCCCTGGAGCTGCAAAGACACGCACACAACAACAACAACTCCCATGGCAATGTCTGCCTCCTCTGGAGCTGCCTGTGCTGACTCTATCTGCTCAAATGGATCATTCTTATACCTCTGAATGTGAAACAGCTGGGGCTCTAGAATCAATTTCTGATTAGCAACAGTTAGAAGTAGAGGATTTAACCTCTAAAGGGGCTACTGATGAAGAATGTTCAGGGAATGCTATGTAAGTTGAGAGAAAAGCTGATCCTAACAGGGTTGTTTCCCCTCCAACTCTGTGAATACTTATTACCATCTCTCAGATTCGAGATAGCATGTAAACATGCAGCAGCTTCTTGCAGAAACACACATTACAGACATCAATTATGTTGAGCAAGGCAGTACCCTCCCTGCTGCAATGGCTATACCTGTGCCTCTGATCAGAATATGTGGCTTCTGCAGATTTCCTCTCTGTGGCAGAGAAACTGAAAAGAATGAAGCAACCTCCTCCCACTGCTTGAGGTCCTTCTAAATGGCTTGGGCGTTATCCAGCCTTCCTCCTCCAAGGAGAAAAATGTCTAGCAAGCATGCTAGGTAGTTTGCTTTACCAGTACAATCTTTGGTGAGAACTCATCTGATGATGGCGCAGTCTCTTCACTTAACACTTCCATACTCTTCAAGACTCAGATACTGCTCCTTTGTATCCAACATCCCTGTGAGACTTGTTTTGATTTAGGAGAGGAGAAATGGTCAGATGGTGGTGAACAAGAGGAACCAACGAGAGAAAACCATTTTAAGATTATTTTGGCATCTAAATTAAGACAGCCCTTGAATTACATGAGACTGAAACTAATTCTGCCTCCAACACTAGTCCTGTTCCTACTGCTCACATCTCACAGGGCAAGACTATGTTTCTTAGACCCAAAACCTCTGATAATGCTGCAGCTCTCCTTTCATATTTTAAAGAACCCATTAAACCACAATGGGATTCATCTATGCAGGGTAGAAAGGATGTAAATATAGCTCAAATTTATATACCCTGTGGCCATGGAATTCCTTAAGTCCCTTCTTATCAATGGTTCCATTTCTGTTCTCCTCGCTGGTGCTGTTGCACTGGAACAGGAAATTTTTCTCTTAAAGATCCAAATGAAAAAAAGGACAGATGTGGCTCTTAGATGCTTCCATGATGATTCCATGAAGCCCTCTCCATCCTGGGCTCCTTTATATTCTCTCTGATATCCAGAGCAGCCATTCTCTAGTTTCAGGATATTTTCACCAATCAATAATTAGATGCAGAATCCCTGCACAGTCACCTCTAAAGATCTATAAAGGCTTAACTTCTTTTGCAGATAGCATTAGAGGCTATTTTCAGCTTGCTCCATTTCTTCTTCCACAATAGCTAGACGATCAGTCTGGAATGCAGACACAAAGTCTAGATCAGGTCTAACCTCTGTTGTCTTTGTTGGTGATTTGGCTTTTGCCAAAGAGGTTCTTAATGACATCCTGTTAGAAACCGAAGATAAAAAGAAGACTGTGCCTTCTTTGCAGAAGAAGATGAAAAATCAGTTTATCAGTCCTTTCAATCCTTCTCTCACTCTAGATGTTTTAGAGCCTTTAAGTCTGCAGTGGATGATAGCAGTTATAAATTCTCTTGCAAAGAGGATCTACTTGACATTCTCATCCTGGAAACCAACCCCAAAGAAATAAAAGCACTTTGTGACTACCCTTCCCAGCAGATAGGAAGAAGGCTATCCACCTTCCTCCACACCTGGGAGGCCTCTAATTCAGACCAGCAAGTGTTGAGGACCACAAGTGAAGACTATAACATAGAGTTTCACCAGACACCAAAGCACTGCTTCTTGTAATCTCCAGCATCAAAATTTCACACAAAGATGCTAGCACTTCAGCAGGGTATATCCCATTTTTTAAAACCTGGGAGCTATAGAACCTGTACCTCCCAACAATTGCTTTACTGGTGTCTATTCTATCTTCTTTATCATGTCCTAGTTCTCAAATATGTAAATAAATTCATAAATTACAAGAACTTATGGATGGAAAGCCTGCAGACCATTCAGGAACACCCCTTCTCAAGAGATTTTCTACTATATATAGGACTTGTGAAAACTTATTTTCATCTTTCCCATATTTCCTCAAGAAAGTACCTTCATTTCTGTTACCACAGCATCTACTACCAATTCAAAGCATTTCTCCTTGGCCTGGCATCAGCATTCGCCATATTTTCAAAGCTTATGATAGCACCTTTAGCAACATTGAGACTACAGGGAATACATATTTTCCCTTGTAAAAGCAGCCTTCCTTCAGGAAGCCAGGCAAGCATTGTCCATCACTCTGTCCATGCTAAAACAGCACAGCTTTATAATCAACATGAGGAAGAACTATCTTCCATCGCAGTAACTTGTTCACCTTGAAGACACCAAGAAGGGTATTTCCCTTTCTCCAGATAGAATCCAAAAGATCAAACGTGAAGACCCTCTTTTTGCCAGATCACAATACAGATCTTATGGCCCTGACACACCTCCTGGATCTCATTATTTCTTGCATTCTCTTTATAGTGTAGCAAGGTTCCACTCTCTGCCGTTTCAAGCATTTATCACCATGCACAATCATACTCGATTACATCTCTCTTGAGAAGTCAGGCACTCCCTCCTATGGGGAATGAATGCACTTAACCTCTCACAGGGCATTTACCTGCAGGATCTTCCCAGAAAAGTCCTTACAACAGATGCGAGCCTCATGGGATGTGGTAGGGACATACTGCCAAGGTCTGTTAGTCCAGGGAGTGTTGAATATAACAGAGCAGGCCCACATTGTCAGCTGACTGGACTGTTGAGCCATCAGACTAGCCCTTGTCCAACTACAGCATGTTTTTAGAAACTCACTTCCTAGTCTACACAGACAATGAGACATCCTGAAGTAGTGAGGATCTCACTCTTGTTTACTTCATGGCGAGGCCCACCTTTTCTTGTCCTGGGCAGAAAAAAATTTTTCTCAATCTGAGCCCAGCACATTAAGGGAGTTGGACTTCCTGAACTGTCACACTCTGCACCCAAGGGAATAAAATTTGGACCCATGCACCTTTAACCAACTGCAGACACGTGGCAACTTTCAGATCAATCTGATCTCCTCATACGCAAATCACAAGCTCCCCAGGTATTTCACCAGGTTTTACTTCCCTAAGACTGAAGTCCAGGAGGCCCTATAGACTCCCTGGTGTGGGGCAGTGTTGTATGTACCCCCCATTCCCCTTTACCCAGAGTTCTGAGGAAGATCGGGAGAACAGGCATTGGTAATTTTAGTAGCACTGAATTGGCTGAGGAGATGCTGGTGCTCCCACCAATTAGCTCTATCCACTCCGGCATCATTGGTGCTCCCAGCACTCCCTCATCTTCTCAGTCAAGGTGCAGTCTTTCATCCAAATCAAGAATAGCACCACTTAGCCACCTGGTGGTTAGCAGCTATGGAGTAGTAAGCACCCTCCTGTCATTTAGGCAAAAATCTGCCCTTCAAATCTACAAGACAGCCTTGAAGGCTCTTCTGCAGTTGTCTTATAGGAAAGCCATTTCTCTCAAAACGGTAAAGAGCAGGAATATTCTAGAATTCCTACAATCAGTCCTTGACACGTAGCTTAAACTAAACATTCTTCACCACTATACAGTAGCACTAGTATCTTGTTTTACCATCATACAGCATATGTTCTCTGTCATCTCATCCTCACATGGGCAGCACTCCTCAGCCTTCCTAGTAATGAAAAGATTTCCCTCCTGGGATCTCCACAAAATGTTCAAACCCCTGTTTAAGCCTCCTTTTGGGCCACTTAGGTCTGTACTACTCAGGATTCTTTTTATCAAGATCCTATTTCTGGTTGCAGTCATTTCAGCCAGAAGGGTCTCAGTACTTGCTGCCCTGTCCATTGCTCCATCTTACTGCAAATTTGACAGTGACATAGTTTCTCTCTGGCTGGATCCAAGTTTCCTGCCCAAGGTAAACACTACGTTCCATCTTTCCCAGCCCATAGTACGTCCTTCCTTCTGTCCTAACCAACACAGCTGTTGGAAAGACAAAGGCTCAAAGTACTGAAATGTACTTCAGTACTCAGGATGTACTGAAGCTTTAAGAAAATCAGAGGTCCTCTTTCTATCCTTTCTTCTATCCTTTCTTCCCATCTCCCTGGGAAGGAAAGTATCTTCTGTTGAACTAACCAGTTGGATTAGAATGTATCTTTTTGGTCTCTGAGATCTTAGATCTTCCAAAACTTCAAAATGTACCAGCGTGCTCAACCAGCATTTGTGAATGATGCCTTTTCTGCTAATGTACTCCAGAGGAAATCTGCTGAGCAGCCACATAAGAGCTTCATCCATGTTCACTAAACATTATAAATTAGACAAACCTACCGCAGCTAAAGCCTTCTTCAGTAGAAGGGTTATGCAACAAGTAGTACCACCTTAAAACACTTTCTTGCTACCTTCTGCCCTAATGCACATGTCTGTTTGGATAGATCCCATTTGTGGATTACTCATTTCCCACCCCCTGAGAATGGTCTTTCTTGCCAAGGAGAAGGAACCATCCAGCCCTACTCTGGCTGGCAGGACCTGAATTCTGTTATTGATGTGGGGAGTCTTTATCCTGTATCTCATCTTGTAAAGGAACTGAAGCGAGAGGAGATGAGGGCCAATAGAAGTTCAGTTTAAAATAGTGCAGATCTTGCCTAGCCTGTTTGTTTAATAGAAGTTAACCTATTCATGAATGGCTACTTCTCTTTGGCAAGAATAGACCTTTACGGTAAGTCCTCCAGTGTGCCTTCCTGAAAGATTATGTACAAAGATAATGTAGCACTATGTGCTGTACTCTTAATTTGGGAACAGAATCTATCAATATTAGTGATGTTTTCCTTCTACTTAAAACATAAATCCCAAACTGTGGCTAGGGCCAAAGGGGTGGGGAAAGGATGACTTTTAGAATGTTCATTGTTAATGATTCGGGGATTCTATATGTCTCCTCCCTCTACCTTTGTATAATACTCTAACTTCTTTATGTTATAGGATACCTACAAGTACAGTTACCCTCCATTGGTTGATGATGATTTTCAAACACCACTTTGTGAAAATGGACCCATTACTAGTGAAGATGAAACTGAAAGTAAAGAAGATATAGATATAGATAACAAGGAAGGTCTAGATACTAACGAAGAGCAAGCACCTAATTCAAAAAAGGTATCCATGGACTGAATTGTACATAGAAAAGAAGTAAGCAACCATTTCATGGCAGTCGTCCAAGCATTTACCGTTAATCAAGAAGACTGAATAAAGCCTGAAGGGTAACTCTGGTTGTCATGTCCTGCTGTCAAAATCAAGAATTGATGTGTAGAAATGGATCTGTCCTGTTTCCTTAGTTCTGTAGCTCTGAAACTGTTGCTTAACTACTGGTAGTTTCTCCATTTTGTTTTGGTAAATTAGTGTAGAATTCTGTCTAAGCAGCTATCCAGCTATGATAGCAAGAGAAATACCTGCTTAGATGTAGCATTTCTCTCTCTTTCTGTTTTGTTTCTTTTTCTCTTCTACTTTCTGGTTTACCTCTTCTGACAACTTGACTGTTGCAGTTACAGTTCTCTAAAAATTGTATAAGTGGTGTCCGTGTGTGTGTAAATATATATATTTACAATCCCTCCCCCTCTCTCTCTCTCTCTCTCTCTATATATATATATATATATATATAAATTATACCATACACCTTCTTTTCATTTGGAGCCTTGTCTGAATCTGTGCTCTGAAACTTCCATCAGAGTTAATTTTTGTACTGAAGTATAGGTATGGTCCTGGAAGCCTAAACAGAAAATCTAGTTTGGCTATAGTTGTTCTAACATAGTAACTTTTAACCCTTATCCATGGGTAAGCAAAGTTCAGCTTCAGACCTTCCCTGAGAGCAAATTTTTCTGGAAGAATAAAAAAGTTGAGTTGATTGTTCTGAAAGTCTAGGAGTGGAAAATCACTTTTTAAGTAGGTCACAGGACCACACTGTTAACAAATCAAAAATACCCATTTTTCAGAACCAGAAACACCATCTTTTTACTTCGATTTATGGGAAGTATCTGCAGCCCTCTGAGTGTTCTTGGGGCAGAAAATCGTCCTTCATGTCCATTGAAGTTACCCATCTCTGTTCTAATTCTTCCAGAATTCTCAGGTCTGAGCTGGGTACATGGATGTCACATCTTGTTCTTGGTGTCCAAAGTGGTTTATATCCATCTTTGGTACTGCGTTCATACCTTTATCTCAAGACTAGGCAGTCTTACTCACATTAGAGTACGCTTTGAAGGTGTTTTTCACACATTTGCAAGCTGCATTTAATGATAACTTTTTGTTTGGTTCTTTTTTTTTTCTTGGAGTGCCTGTGTGTTACCATGGAGAGTTAAATATACCTGCTTCTGGGTTCTCTCTGTAGCAGATGTTCCTTCTACTCAACATATTTATATTTAATGCACTATAGTTTCCTCCATGCTGTTTAGAAACAATATATTCCATCACATTGTAACAGGAGTAGGGTGGACATAAGCACATTGTGGCTGTCTCAGTTCTTCATGGTTCCCACTGAGAAAAATGACTATAATCTGAGGCAAGATGAAGCCTACTCCTGACCCTTTGGTCACACTATTGTATTTACTGTATAAGTATTAATACTATTTATTCATATTAATGTAAACTAAAATATTGGTGGGGGAAAGACATATTTAGAGAACAACAATGCACTTGGGAGCAAACTCTGCCTGCCATTCTTTATCCTGGGAGACCCAGCCTATTCTGGAAAAGCCCAACAGAAAATGTAGAATAGCAGTGCCTCGGAATTCACTGATGTCTGTATTGAAAGACAGAAGGTGACTGAGAGCTAGTTGCCTTGAATCCCATTTTGGGAGAAAGGTGGGATATAAATTCAATAAATAAGGTTTGGGGGGGGGTTGCTTCTAAAGTCTCCTTCAGATTTCCTGTCTCCTTTCCCATGCTAGTGATGTGAGGTAAGGACAGGGATGTGGGCAACACGAAGAATCATCTCAGAAGTTGTAAATATTAGATGAAAATAGTGAAACACTTCAACAATTCTGTCTTAAAAATATAACTACAATTTATACCACCCTAAACCAAAGACATTGAGGGTAGTTCATACAGCGAGACAGGTTTACAGTGGCAGCATGATAAGACATCTTGGAAAATCTTGAAACATGAGAATAAAAATGTAAACATATAAAAAAAATTTTTTTTTTGCCCAGCACTGAAAAGGGGCAAAGTGAGTGCCAGACAAACCTTCTTGGCAGAGATCCATGAGAAATGGCACCATGACTGAGAAGGCCTGCTGCTAAATGGCAAACTGCCTGATTTTATTTGGTGAGAACTTCCAGAGGAGGGCCTTTAAAGATGACTTAAGAGTATGCAGATACAGACAGGGAAAGTTATTCCTTCAGATGACCCAATTTATTTAGGACCTTAAAGATCAACACTGATGTTTTGAGTTGAGCCTGGAAGTAGACCTGGAGACATTACAGCTAGTAAACATCATAAAATTGTATCAGTCCTACAGAGGGACTGTTAGAACCTGCCCAGCGCTAAATTTGACTAATTCAGGTTTTCAAATAATTTTTAAAGGTGAAATACATTTCAGTGGCAGAGGGCAGGACTAACCTTGTCCAAGTGAGGTTGAAGCTAGCAAATAGGCTTAAATTATGTGTATCATAAAATTATGTGTATTGTGGGCTTAAGTTATGTGGATCATACAAAACATCTATTTAGTCAGTAGCTTGGGTCCCACGCCAGTCAACTTAGTTGCCTGTTGGGATCTGGCAGGCGATAACACAAGGCAACAGCTTTATACAGTTCTACTGTGACTTGTTTTAAATACCTGATACTTCTTATACTGGAGGATAATGCATAAGCATGATTAGCAGACATTGAGAGCTCAATTCTTCATGAATTTGAGCCCCCCTTTTAAAGCTAATGAAGTATGTGGCCATATTGTCATCTTTAATGGATTCCATAGCTTAATGTGCTCTGTGAAGAAGAATTTCCTTTGGTTTGTGTAGAATTTCCTCCCATTTGTGTTCATTGATCCAAAACCTTTCCTCCATCTACTTTCTCATACTAAAAATTATATAATTGTCAGCTGTGCCCCTCATTCTTCATTTTTCTGTTCTTTAAACTAAAGCTTCTGAATAAGAGGTTCAACTGTTGTAATATTTCCTTGTAGGAGAAACAAAGTATCCATGCCTCTGTCAGGTTTATAGCACTTAAATGGAATACTACATAAATTTATTTACCGTCAATACTAGAGTTCTCAAAGTGAGAACAGGCCTTTAAAATACAAATAGCTTGATGTCTCTTGTCTTTGATATTCCCTTTCCTTCATCTTGTTCTTCACCTCTATTCCACTCAAAAATTACAGATGCTGAAAATCCAAGTATTGCCATTTAAAATAATACAAATTAGGTAATTGTGTAGACATATGTATAACTATTGGTGGCTTGATTTTTTTTTAATTCAAAATGTAACGTAGAGATTTCCTTGCTAGAGACTATTCCCCATGCCTGTTTCGTAGTCTGTTGCTATTCCTAGTACCTTATAATCAGGGAAGAACTAGGGAAGAGAAAATAAAATCAGTATTGTAGTCCTTTAACACAAATTATGTATGACCACATTTCACAGTAAAATGTGCAGTTTTTGTTGCTGCACCTCAAGAAGTATATTATAGAACTGGAAAAGTCCCAGAAAAGGACAACCAAAATGAGCAGGGGATTGGAATAATCCTGTTTGTTTGGTTTTTTTCGTTGTGATGTGCTAACTCAGAATAAGGGTCTATAACATGTAATTGAGTTATTCTCCTTGACAGTGAAATATTACTGACTTTTGAATGTGTATCATTGTTACTTCTTGTTTCTGTTTACCTAGGCAAATCATGCAGAACAAATTCCTAAATCGGAAGAATGTGACAAACTAGATTCAAAAATAAAAAATGCAAAGAAAGCACTTACCACATTTAAAGGACCTTTATTGCATATAAGGTAACATGACAGTAACAATTTAACTCACATTGTAGACCATTCCATATTTTAATAGCACTGCTTCCTCACTTGAAAATGACTAGTACTAAATGGACAACGTTTTGGGAATAACTTGACATTATCTGATTCTGATGTTTTTGGGAACTTCTGATATTATCCTGTCAAGGTTATGATACCGTTGACCAAGTAAACAATACTGGGAAGTTGGGAAGGATTTCTGAAGGGTAGGTTATAAATAGCTACTTTTTTATTGCTGAGAAGTATCTTCCTGTTTCCAAGTTTGACTGACTCCACACTACAAATGTGTCTGCACCCACTATTATTTAAAGTATCAAATTGTGTATCTTGCTCTCTTTGAGTAGCTGTGAACAGAACTGCATCCTGACAGGCCAGGCACTGGTAAAAGACTATATTCAGAAGCTTGCTTCCCTTTTGTTTGGTCATCTCCACCATTTTTCCTGTGATAGAGCTTATTCTCTATTTCCTGGCCATATAAGGCAGACTTATCAATGGCTACCTCCAAAGCTAATATGTAGTAATTAAGAAAATCAGCTTTCATTCAGAGTAGGTAGCCATACACAAGTCACTGGGGTTTTTTTTTTTTTGCTCAAGACTTCTCTGTAGTATGGGGGTAATAATAGCCTGCTTTAAGGTATTTCTATAAGAATTGCTGAGAAAACAGTGAACTTTTAATAAAAGTTCGCTGCTTGTCTTGGCAGCTGGAAGGCAAATATTAATCTCTGGTACTGCTTTCCAGGATGCTGGACAAAAAGTCTCTTGTTTTTTTGTTTTTTGAACAGTGCAGGTATATCAAGGCTACTTTTCTGTGTCAAACAAAAGAATGGAAGAGGAGGAGCTTATTTTTTTGTTGTTCTCCATACCTTGCAGCAACAATTTCTGTTTGTTTTCCAAAGTTATGTCTTCTGGTGCTATTGAAGTAAGATAGTGCATACTTAAAGTTTAAGCAAACGTAGATTCAGGATTTTTTTTCTGACTTAAATACTATTTTAATTTGTGCAATACAGGTAAGGCTTGTTAAATCAGTCACAACATCCATTTATTGAAGTATATAAGTACAGTCATCCTTCCACATTTGCTAGGGTTAGGGGCAGAGGACCTCTGAAAGTAGAAAAACCATGAATAATTCTAGGCCCTCCCAAACCATATTTAACACACACAAAAAGTAGGATCACCATATTCAACCCACCATGGATTCCTTTGAGGTACCAGAGTTTCTTCACAAGGCAGAAGTAGGTGGCTGGTGAGGCTTACTGCCACCTCCACTACTGCCCCCTCCACTACTGCCCCACACTATTTTTATAGCCTTGTTTGAAGTTTCTTAGTCTCATGAGGCTTGCAGTCCCTACTAAAAATGCCATAAGGAGGCAGGAGAGACGATAGCAAATAATCTGTGAATAATCAAATCCACAAAAGTGAAACCCACAAATGTTAAGAGCTAACTGTATGTATATAAGTTTGGCTACCTCCCCAATTTGACCTGTAATAGAGCTTATCCTCTATTTCCTGGCCATATATGAAAAATAATATTTTAATTGTCTTTTATCTAATTTCTCATATACTGTCAACATGGACTGAATACATTTGAAAACATGGCTAATTCATACTTTCAATGAAACAGGCTTGTTGATGATAGCATAAAAAAGGAATGAGAGGTGTGGCAGCACCTTCAAAACTAACTGGTTTTTTTTTAGAATGAGTTTTCATGAATCTAAACCCACTTCTTCAAATGCAGTACTACAGTATAAAGCATATTTATAAAGTTGTGGGAGTGGGATAGAATGTAATAAGATCTAGAAAGATGTAAATCATGTTCCTTGCCTTGAATTTTCAGTTAATGTGGATGGTGAAAGCAATAACTCTGCATAACAAAGTCAGTTTCCCTGGGTTCAAAACTCACTGAGGAAATTCTTTTTTATTATATGTGCATTAGCAAGTAGTGAGTGGGTACAATACCATTTGGTACTGTATCTGGAGAAGTGGGTTTATATCCACGAAAGCACCTGCTAAAATAAAAACCAGTTAGTCTTAATGGTGTTGCCATATTTCTTCTCTCCCTCCCTTCAACCTCCTTTTAATGCTATAAGAAACTTACACGGCTACATAATCTAAAAATGTTGATAACAGGTTTGTATAATTTAGATTTTGAATGTTTAGTGCAAAATCTTTTTCAGAGTTGGGTCGGTGTGAGATTCTTCCTGAGTTGAAATTCGTTCACTGGACCAAAACTCATTTCCTTCACATTTATATATGGGAATAATAGTTCATATTACTGTGATTTAATTTGCATCTAAGGTCTCCGGCTGTTTTATAGGTTTCTTTGTATGTTATTGAGGATACTTTTTAGAAAGCGGAACTGTTTAGAACATAAGTTTTTAGTAACATCCCACCAAAAATAAATATATATATAACTCAAAATTAATATATAAGCATCTATGCCACTTCTTTGTCTTCACCAAAAATGAGTTTATTATCTGGTATTGTATCCTTGCTTTATTTCTGGCCAGTCAGGTCTTACATATCACAAGGACATATTTATCCTCATTTTTAAAGGATACTTGAGAATTTCAGACAATAGAAGAGAAATTCCCATTAAGCTGGAAATGTCCTAGTATTTTTCTTCCAGATCTGACATTTCCTAAATAGCTTATTTGAACTTTTAAGCTCATTTTATGGTCTTAATGAACTTCTAAAGCTCCTTCTATGCTCTGTGTATGCATTGGTGTGCATAATTCATGGATGTAATATTGTTGGTCAGAGTCTAAAACCTCATGAGCATTATGCACCTATTCTCAGGATTGCGTTTCTTGAGCAGCAGTTCAGTGTTCTGCATGGCAGACCATTTCTGGAAATCAGTTTGTGATACAACATGGGGATCTAAAATGTCCATGCATCTCTGAACTTAAGGGGACATGTGAATGCTCCTTGGATTCCAGCCACCAGTTTTAGGCCAAAAAGTACTCATATTATTTATGCTGTAGAATAAAATTAAAAGAGCAGAGTTTGGTTAGATGTATGCAGAATTCTCTCATTTTATTTTAAATGCTGAAATGACATAGCAGTATGGAAGTTCCCTAATTCACATTTGAATTTGAATTTATTTATAGGACCCAGATATGCAGTCTCCATTTTTTTCTATTAAAGACTAGCATGGTTAATAGAACTTTCAAACACCTTGCAGAGCTGCCTCTGATTATGCTAGGCAGTACTATAGCAATTCTGTATAAGGTAGTTTTGTGTTATCGTGTACAGTGACTCCATATGTCAGGGCAACTTAGTGTCTTCCATTATTATTTATTACAAATTCCATAATTAGCATTATGTTCAGGCCCTATAAGAGTGGTAGTCCAAAACATCTGGAGGGCATTTGGTTGGCTGTTTGTGATATATATTTTATACTTACCCAAGATTGTTAGAAGGAAATGCTTGGTTTGTTTCTCTCTGGTTGGTAGTCTATGATGTTTTATACAAATGCATGCTTAATTCTCCACATGTTGCACTATTTAAAATATGTCTGAAATTCTGGAATGCAGTGAAATGAGTATAAAGTGAAAATCTCCCTGGACTGTTTAAACCCTTCAGCTAAGGTAACACCAATGCCACATTTATATTTGGGCAGGACTGGAATACAATCTCATAACTGTTTGAAAGTAGTTTCAATAAGTATAGCCTTATTGAAGGCTTATTTATTTTTAAGAAAATACTGGAAGTACTACAAGCTTGAAATACAAATACTTACTGTACAATACTCACTGTTTTTTGTTAGCCCAGCGGAAGAACTGCACTTTGGTTCTAAAGAAACTGGAGAGAAGAAGTGTTTGATAGTTCTAACAAATGTGACTAAAAATACAGTGGCATTTAAGGTAATAATATTTATCTTATACAACTACTATCCTAGCTGAATACTTTGTTCTTTTCAGAAAAAAAATGTGTACTTTTTCATGACAACTTTCAGAGTTCATATTTTAAAAGCTATTTATGGAGCAGATAACAGTCTTAAAGATAGATTTTTGAATTGTTTGTAACCCTAAATAATTGGAGTTCATTAAATGTATCTCTGATTTCATGTTATAATAATAGCATTAAAACTGCAGTACAAATTGTAACCAAGGAGGAACATGGTAAGAGATGTATAACATTAATCATTTTATGGAAAGAGTGGGTGGGGAGAGGTACAGTACTAAGAACTTGTGGTCACCTAATGAAGTTAATGAGCAGCACAGTAGCTTCAGTCAAAAAAAAGGAAAAAATGCTTCCTTTTGTGTAATTTAATCTACAGTATTTTATTTTAACCACAGTGTAGGAAAGTCACTCCCTTAGATGATATCCAAGAACAATTAAATCTGTAATTGATGGGCATTAGCTGTCCTTAGGTGGGATTTACAACAGAGTATTACAGTGTGGCGTGCTCCTGTTCAAGGTTCTAGTGAAGCAGCTGCACTCTGACAGGGTTACAGCTGAATAAGCCTGTCAAGAATTCCCAGGACTCTCCTGACCTTCTTCCCTGGTTCTGTTCCACCTCCCATAGCCGGTGAGTTTTTCTGTGGCCACTAAGCAAGGTGCTGGTGAGGATGAGACTCAGTTCTTACTGGGCTTTGTGGGAGAGAGTGGTGTCAACTTTGAGGATGTTTTCATTTTTAAGAATTACTTCTGTGAACCCTGAGGTTCTCCATTCCTGTTTATAGCTCCCTCTTGGGCAGATATAGTGATCTTTTGGTTATTCAGTTTGGCAAACTGAGTTCTTTATTGGAAGTGGATAGAAAGTAGATTGAAATCCATTACTGCAGGAAGCCCCCACCCTGTATCTGACAGCTTGCTCATTTGATGCTTTCAAATTAAGGACAAGTTCCATTAATTTGATGGGGGTTCTGTCCTTTATCAGTTCTTCTTGCCTACAGAGGGTCTCCTGGAACTGCTTGCATTTGTGCGCTGCTTCCAAAGCAAGCTAGGAGCGGGGGAAAGGCACTAAGACAGCTGAGGAGCTTTGCAAGCAGTGAACATGCAATCTGTCCCAAGTGAGCTTTTGTAAGTTCTTCGTGCACCCTACAGTACAGTACATGGGTTCCACTTTTCAACCAATTCCATTTTCTGACAGTGCTCTGGTTTCTAACCTGCTAGATAAGTGGGGGAAACCTCTAGATCAACCAAAACGCAGCTGCTAAATTAAGAAACCTTGGAAGAAGCAGGAATGAAATTCATAGTTCAGATCTGGCTCTGAAGACAGATTCCAGAACTGGCAAAATCCTACCAGGAGAAGCTAGGCTCACTCTTTCATTGTTTTCCTACCACTTGGAAGCAAAGATGTTTTATCCTGACTAGCCCCCAAGCAGGATTGCTGTTTGGAGCAGTTTTAACCAGTTAGGTGTTTTTTTCTTTCCTCTGTTGGTGTGCTTTATTCAATGTTATATTGCAATTCTGTTTCTATTTTAATTTTATTAATCATCTTGAGTGCCATTTTTGGCAGAAAGGTAGGATAAAGAATTAAAAATCAATCAGTAGATAAATAGGCTCACAACATGCTCAAGAGCAACTTGTTCTTGTTCTTCAGTTCTGTCTCTTCCTCCTACAGTGTTGGTGGATATCGACAACTTGTAATTTGACAATCCCAAAATCTGCTCATGTCTGATCTATTTGCAGTACACCTAAATGGAATTATGTTCTTACTTTTGAATATCAGATTCTGTACACAAGTAGAGAATGTTCATTGATATGTTGACTTGACATGCTTGTGATTTTCAAGAGGCATTGAGTTGCCTATTGTGGAAACAGTATGCTGGTTTTACATGCAGTGAGGTTTGATTAAGCCTGGCAAGCCTTATGCTCTTGTCCCTGTTAATGTTTATAGACCAGCTTACGTATTTATATTTAAAACTGATGGATGTACTAGTCTCTTTATTGCTATGTGTTCTTGGAACATGTGAGCTAGTTTATGAATTACAAACATGATGAACTAGAAGCACAACTGAATTGCAGTACTTTCTCTGCTTTTTCTGTAACAATAATAAATGAGATTATTAAGTATTAAAGGCTAAATGGAAGAACTAATAGATTTTATATAATTATAATTTAGGTGAGAACAACTGCTCCTGACAAGTACAGAGTGAAGCCGAGTAACAGCAGCTGTGAGCCAGGCACATCACTAGATATAATAGTTTCTCTTCATGGTGGTAAGTAAACTTGTTCAGTCATTTATTCATGAAATAAATTGGGACTGATTTGCACATTTCCTTCAATAAGGCTTGAATTCAAGATAGACGTACTAGAAACTCTACACTGTTGAAACCAAATACCTGTTCAATCTATGTATGCTTGCCTCTGAGGCCATGTCTAATCAGAGCATCCTAATTAAGTCTTCTAATGTAATTTAAACAGCATGGTTAGAAGTGTGCGCTAAGGACATGTAATTTTCAATTACTTTTTTGAACCAATAGTAGAGAGCGTTGATTGACTTGAATATGAACTCTTTTTTATTTGTAGTAGCACTTGCTTTAAATCTTACTGGTTTTTCGGCCTTCAGAAACAGAAATTGAACTATGCTGTAGAGAATTGGATGGATGGATGGATGGATGGATGGATGGTTGGTTGGTTGGTTGGTTGATAGATAGTGGTGATACCGGCATAGTATGCTAAAAAATGATCACATACAATACAATAAATACTATAAAATCTGAAAATACTGCTCAGGTTGTTAATATTTACTCATTGCCATTTTTAATTTATTCCTAAATTTGGCTACGTATTTCATGTTGGCTGGCTAAGGAAAAGGTAGTGTATAATTACTTTTCATATATCAAAATTGGTGGAAATATGTTGCACTTGTGGCAGGAACCAAAAATGGACTTCTGTTGGTAGAATGAGAGAATCCAGGAGAACTGAAAACTACAGCCCCATTCCTAAAATGGCCCTGAAGGGTGGACAAACCCACTGGATCTCATTCAGCACGACACAAAGGCCTGCAGAATAGAGGAGAGGGAAAGAAAATTCTGCCAACAGAACATTGGATTTAGCACTGTCAAAATAACTTTCTTGTAGTTAAATATTCTTCAAAATGTTGTTTAAGTTGGGTATGGATTGGAATGTATTGATTGTCTGTTAAATGTTAAGGCAACTATATTTTTAGAAGAAGATGGTTTAGGATATACTGTTTAAAAAGACTATTCCAAACTCTTGATTGTAGCCAGCAAATGCTATGGTAGTTAGTGAATCTACCTGAGATTTGTTAACTGGATATATACAGGACCAAATGTAAGATGTCCTATATTTCCATGTTTTTATTCTCCTGTTGTCCTTCTGCAAGACTGGTGAATTTGTAGTCCTTGCTTAGTGTGTCTGTTTATTATATGTCTGCTGTAGCAAGCTAGCTCTCCATATAATCTGTTTTTGTTTTTTGTCTCTTTTTTTTTACATTTTCCCCATGGTACATTAACTTTCAATATTGATTAAAACCAAACAACATAAAATCACTAACTACTTTATTTTGATTGAGCAGGTTGTGCTGTTTCCCTGCAAGACCGTTTTCTGATTATGGCAGCAGAAATGGATCAGTCCTCTGTTGTGGGAACACAAGAATTGACTCAGTTTTGGAAAGAAATCCCTAGAAATAAAGTGATGGAACATAGGTAAACATTTTGTTTAGAAGTTTGCTAGAGTACAGTCTAAAATAAATATGGATTATCACACACATGACCTCTTTCATGTCAGTGAAATTTGAAGCAGATGCACTTTTTAAGCATGTTAATTAAAGTTGCCGTAAGGTCCACTGCAAACATTAATGGTTTAGAAAATGTCAAGGTTCTTTCTTTTGGAGTTTCAAATAGAACGTTGATGTTTAATTGGTGGTACTTCTAGTTAAATATATAGTATAGCTGATGTGTTCTTATGCTTTTGTGATAGGAGTAAACAACTGTGATCCCCCAGATGTTTTTGTTCTGCAACTCCCAAAACCCCTTGGTTATGTTTTCTCTGGCTGACAGGGGTTATAAGCCAAAAACATCTGAGGGCTGTAAGCGTCCACCTTTTTATGGTTATGAGCAGATTCATATGGAAAATACTGTTTCTAAGATTGTCCCTCCTAATGGAAATGTCGTTGTCTTCCGCTCAAGATTTGCCTTGGATAGTGAGGGAAAGCTATGCAGGTGGGCATTTAATTCTGTCTACCTGTGTCTTATTTCAAGCCCCAAACCATTGGGTGGGACACCTCAAGTTTTCCATGTGTGTTGCACATTATGTTGCATATTCTAAATAATTCTTCTATCAGTATCTTTTCCATTGTATTTGATTGCCTGCTTTACCATGCAGAAAAGAGAAATCTGGGTAACATTAATTACCTTTTTAACTGTATCTTTTAATTACTTTCCCAATCCTGAATTCTTTTTCAAGCTGTTGTCTTCATATTCCTTGAAACAGCACTATCCATGATTTTTGAACAAGATATATCCCGCAACAACCTGGCATGCAAGCCTGTTCGGATGTTAATTTGGTTCAAGTACTGTTGTATTTGATGTTCTTCCACACAGTGGTCAGCATCCTATAGTGGGCTGAGGGTGCAAGAGCAGAAATACAAGTTGCATTATTGAACATTTGAAATAGATGCCAGCAAGGAACAGAAATCATACAGGAAGAAGAATATGACTACAGTGATATATAATTGTTCCAGCTGTAATTGTTGTTAAAATGTTGGAGGCTTTCTTTTCAGATTGAGATGCCATGTTACTGAAAACAGCAAACCTTCTACTTTAACATTAAATGAAAATATCTATAACATTCCTGCAAAAAGCAATGAAGATTTACACTTACAGGTAACAAATGTATATTGTTACACACAAAGATTTCTGCTGAATCTAATAGATGGTGCAGTGCACTGTGGCTTTTAAGGATTCCCTAGCTTGTAGCTTTTAATCCTACTAAAAACCAGACCTAAAGTTTGATAACCTTCTGAAGAGTTCCTTGTGTACCTGTGGTGAAGGAGTTACTGTGGTTAGAAAAGAAAACAGCCTCTTCTCTGTATGTCTACAGACATACTTTGCTTATATATGTGGGCATCTTTGGATCCTGGTTTTCTTTCCTTTGTCTTGAAGTCAGATGTTAATCTGTGCTGGAAATGAATTCAGGGTTTCTTATGCCTGTCCTCCTTTTAAGCAAGGATATTTGAACGCCAGAAGCAACATTTCAGAGCTGAGTGAATTTTGCCAAGACCTTTAGGGGTTTTTTTAAGACAAAAAAGAATGAATTGTTAACATAAGGCTTAACGTGCAGTCTCTGTCATACATGGTAGCAAAAATGTTGTCATTGTATGCTTTCAAGTCATTTCTGCCTACGGAGACCCTAAGGTGAACCTATCACGGGGTTTTCTTGGCAGAATTTGTTCAAAGGGGGTTTGCCCTTGCCTTCCTCTGAGGCTGAAAGAGTGTTACTTGCCCAGGGTCATCCAGTGATTTTCTATAGGAAAGAGGCATTCAAACCCTGCTCTCCCAATGTCCTAGTCCAACAGTCAAACCACCACACTGGGCTGGTTCCCACAGCAAAATTGGTGGTATATTAATCCTTCATTGCTACTTTCCTATATCTTTTAAAGTGCCTAATGTTTTGGAACCTTTCTTTTAAAAACAATGTATGTAATGTGAGAGCTGATAAGAGTGATTGTAGTAGAAAAAGGGAATTAGTAACTTTTCATGCTGGGTATATGCTGAAAATAAGATTATTGATTAACACATTGCATCATGTTTTTATGTAACTAAAACATAGTACAGTTGGCCCTCCACTTTTGCAAGGGTTCATGGTGCAGGACCCTCGTGAAATTGGAAGAACTAAGAATACCTTCTCCCCTCCTACCTGAGTGAGTGAGTGAGCGAGGGAACGCATGCATGTGCCTTCCCTCCTCATGCACCCCCATCCCATCCCATCCCCTCGTCATTTGCCTTAGCCGTGACAGAACACATTCAGACACCTCCCTTCCTCATGCTCCCCCCATCTCCTGGTCAAATGCATACACATGCTTTCCCTCCTTGTTTCCCCCCTCTTATCACATTGTCATTTGCCTGAGTGGTGACAGAACACATGTGCACACCTTCCCTCCTCACATTCCCCTTTCCATTCCCTTGTCATTTGTGGGAGCAAAGAGGGAAGGTGCGCCTCACAAATAATCACACTGGCAAAGGTCAAACTCACAAATATGGAGGGAGGGCTGTAATGTTTTAGCTATATAGTAGAGCGGCAAATGACCACTAAATGTAGATAAATAGAAGTAAAAAAAGGATTTTAAAATTATCTTCTCTTTTTTTTTCAGCTAACACAATTATTGCAAGCCAACAAAAGAATTCGAGAACAGATTGACCGCTGTGTCTGGTTCCAGCAGTTGACTCTTTTGTTAGTGTTTCTACTAGTTGCTAGTACTATGCTTTGTTTCTACCAATTGTATGCTCCAACAAGCTAAAAGAGCAGTGCCCTCTAAAATATGTTGTGTTGATGTTAAGTTGGGGAAAGAGCCATTACTGTTCTATGAAGCTATGAACTGTCAGAATAGGATCTATGGAGCTTCCCAAAAACTAAAATTCACAGAGCTGTGATGTATGCCTTTAATCAACATGTGGAGTGACTTCATTAATGCTGTTACAGTATAAGAAGAAGAACAGAATGTCAAAGAAGTCATTTTCACTGGACAATGTAATAACTACTCATAACTCCAGAGCCATCAATGTTTATAATTTAATATTTGTCCTTTGTTTGTCATGCAGAAATATTTAAGATGTGTCAAAATAATAATTGTGTACATAAAATATAACATTTCCTTTGAAATGTAACTACAAAATAGATAATAGACTTCCCTGTATTGGTTGTGCATAAAATATGTGTGTACATAACAGATAATGGTAGACTTGATCATTCAGCTGGTAATTGGAGAGCTGCATCCTAATGTTAGTTCTCTCTTTCATATTTTCCAGAATTATTACTGCTGTTTTATGCCAAACTTATTTATATCTAGTATGTAGCTTGTAGCTGTACTTCCCAAGTATCCCTGCTATAGTTCCAAAGACAGTTGATTCAGGACTTTCTTGTTACAGACATCTGACATTGCAAGAAGTTCCCACGCACCATGATCTCTTTAAAAGAAAAGAAATAGTTGTACAGGAACACAACTTCCCATTATTCCATCTGATTGAGTCCCCAGAACTGAAAACAGTGAGCATAGGATTGCGACTGCTTTGTTCCATTAAACTTTGCTGTTGCCTTCTTCCTTTGTGTATTTCTAGTAGAGCAATAAGTGCAACACTATAGATTTCATACCTAGATTTGAAATAATTGCTCTAAGCATTTTTCTCCTGAAATGCATGCAGTAAATCATGTGTGATGTTGGTGTTAAGTAGAAAGACACAAATATATTAGAGGAATTGTGAAGATAATGTTCATTGCTACTACTTTAAAATTATTTCAGTAGCATTTTAGAAGAATAAAAATTTGTGCCAGTTAAACATTCTTTGTATTTAACTATACACTGTATGAAAAAGGAGAATGGTCAGAACTTTGTCAACACTGATTTTTTTTTTAAAATTGTCAGTCTTGAGTTTCTCTTTCCACTATAGAATAAGAACTAGCATAGAAGCATAACTATAAACTATCTATTATGTACACACATTCGTTATGCTCCAACATAGTCCGTACAGGGACGTCTTGTTTGTTTGCTTGTTTGTATGAGAGAGTGGGTGGTCTGAGTACACACAGGCATTTTTCACTTCATTTTCTATGTGTCAATAAGAGAGTTCCTGAATACACACATGTGCATTTTTTTAACATCTCCACTCTGACTTCAGTGGGACTGAGCATAGCATTTGCATTCCAGATTTCTACCACAGGCCATCTCATCTTGGTAATGCTGTGAATTCACCTAATATTGTTTTTTTCCTGATTAGTAATTATTGTTGTGAGCCACATTCCTCTCAAAGTTATGCAAGCTTGAAGTCCTGCTTTTAATGGACTTGAATGTGTTAAACTTTATTGGACTGTATGCTTGATCTGCAGAATTTTGCTTTGCTTATTTTGTTTATGATTAGGCAAAATGATAAAAGACCAGTCTGGAAGACCTAGTCTTAAAGTTTGCTGCCATCCTATCTAGTTCCACCTCTTAACTGAGTTCCGTGCTCTCGAGCCTAGGAGATGGCATGGCATACAGGAGTATTTCAGCGTTCCTTTCTTCAGTGAAGTTGTCTTCTTTATGGAAAAAAACTATAAAGCTTTTTGATAATTGTAAGTGGATTCTATAAACAGGAACATAGACATCTATACAATAATAATGCAGGCCAGTTTCAGTCCAAAGCAAATATATTTGATATGAGAGTTCAAGTATCTTTATAGAATTACCTTTCTAGCTCATGGATCTATCCTGTATTGCCTTATAATTTGTTATAGTTAATAATAAGGTTCTCAGTTGTTCTGGGATTCATTTAACTTCCGTTAAACGAAGTAGCTACTTCATTTTCACAAACAAGCCGAAACAGTTTTGAATTATTTTTTTCTTAAATCAGATCTAACAAGACTGGCTTTCAGCAAAGTTAGAACTAAAGTGTTCTAACTTCTTAGGATGTGATCTGTAATACAAAATAATAGAATAATAATAGAATAATTGTTTCAAAATGTTTATCACTAAATTGGACTGGATTTAATTGCACTTTATGGTACATGTTCAAAATATAGATAAAACCTATGCCAATAAATATTCTTAATGTCTGGTGCTTAAATATTTTCAGTATTTTATTACTATATTCATATTTTCTACACAAAATTGATCAGATAATGTTTTCTATTTTAATATGTTATAGATGAAGAACTTCATTTGTGAAATAAATAAGAAAAACTAAGAACCAGTGTCCATTGCAGTTCTTTGGAAGTCTCCACACTCTTGAATAGATCTTTTTCAAGGCTAATAATTTTTTACTTGGTCTTTAATTTAAAATTAAGTATTCTGTCTACTTAAACACATATTGGATAGCTAGTTCTTGATTTATCACAAGTATCTCAAAAATCTCTTGACTGGGCTTCAGCATTGCTCACTGAAGAGGAAATTCCTGTATCTGCTAGTATGTCTGTCACATGCCTAACAACAATCTGCTGCTAAGAATGAGATCTTTGCTTATACTTAGCATAGCAAAAATAACCTTCTGACAAACACCAAAATAATGAATTTTGTTCTTCATTATGGGCCCTATAGGAATATGAAAAAGCTTCAGCGTGTGTTCAGCAAAAAGCAATTCTTCAGTCTATTTTAGAAAACATTGTCGTTTCTAACACCTGTGGGTCTTTAAAAAAAATCTAATTCTGATGCTGCAAACACGATGCTATAGTTTTGATATTTGTCTGTGTCTTACCCAAGAGAATGGTACCAATTTCTGGGGAAAATGCAGAGAGCATATAAAAATGTTGTAAAGAACTTTTTTTTTTTTTTGTAATACTTCTCATTGTGTTTTGAGCTTTCTTGAAGAATACTTTCCAACATTTATCTATCTCCCTACCTTAGTAATCTGTAAACTTAAAATGCATGAGGATATTTTCTAAATTAAGGCTAGTTGTCTCCAATGCCTTTTAGAAAATTTCTTATTTCTACTCCATATGTCCTTAACTGTGACCTGTGGTCCTCCAGTTCTACCATTTCCATTTTCAGCTTTTCTCTTTTGCTGTCTTTATGTTTGGAGCTCTTAGAAAACATCTACCATGTCATTTTCTTCCTTAAAAATTATTTGCCATTGATGCCCTTACTTAATCTTCAAATCATCCCCAGCTGCTGGAAAATTCACCTATGTGCAACTGTAGTTGCTCACATTCTTCCCACATTAATTTGCCTTTTTCCTCCTCGATGTTTTGCTTCCCCGTTGTTACATTGCAGATGGTGTTGCTATTATATTATGCTGTCACATTAGTTTAGATCGTATACGGGCAAACTCCAGCTTGCTAGAACGACAGTCATTTATCCCTGAAGAACACAGTTCCAATGCTGCTCTTAGTATTTTACATACTAAATCTTGATTTGGATCTGCAGGGTGTGGAGGAGCCATAATTGTGATGAAGTTGTGATTGCCGTTTCATTGTTAATAGTAACAGAGAGTCATCTTCATTGAGGTTGCTGCAGATGAGTTTTTAGCTTTCCCTATCACCAATTTATGTGTAGCTAAAAGACAGCATCATGTAATCGTTGGAGCACTGGACTATGACTCTGGAGACCAGAGTTCGAGTCCTCTCTCAATCATTGACACCCAAGGGTGACCTTCAGCAAGTTACATTCTCCCAGCCTCAAAAGAGGCAGAGGCCAACCCCCTCTGAACAAATCTGGCCAAGAAAACCTGCTGATAGTGTCACCCTAAGTCAGAAACAAGACATACAACAAGAATAGCAATGAAACAGCCACCTAAATGATTGCCAAGGGTGCACTTTAATACCTCCTCCCCTGATTGCCATTCCTTAATATGAAAATGACCCTCCAAATGTTGGACTGTCAAACCTCCCTCCCACCCATGGTTGTGGAGAATATTGTTTGATGGTAGGGGCAGACAAATGTCAGTGTTGCTTCCTAATATAATCATATTCAAAATGAGGTTCATATGTAGCTTCCCAAAGCTCAACTTCAACCAATATTAAAACATACTGACATTAAAATACCCCTGGTTTCTAATTTTCCTAATTAGATTTCATGAAATTCCTTTTGGGAAAATCTCCAAGAAGAAAATTGCTGTAGAACAGATTAGGAACCTGCTTTACGTATTTCTGTGAGTGGGTACAAGAAGTGCTCTTGCATCAACTATGAGATACATTGACAGGTGCCATGATATCCTTTTATCTGGCCCACATTATTTGGAATTTTGCAGGGCAAAACCAGCATTTTAATTTGACCTATCAGAACTGGGACAAGGATAATGCATTTCCTGTGCTTGCCTATTAATCATAAATCATATAAACCAGCTTCCATACCTGGCTGAAAAGAGATGTTCTTAGGTAACAAGCAATAGCTAGAGGCTCTGGGTTCTTGACTAGCAGTGCTCTTCTACAATACTGGATAATGTCTTATAAATCCCTGTCATTTATTACATGTTCCTGGGGGGGGGGAGGCAACCATGCCTTATACATTTTTCAAAGATCCTATATTTATCATTGTCAATAATCAGAGCTGTGAATATTGCACAGTTGCAGAAAACAAGTGTGGCAACTGACCATGAGTATTGAATTTGCAGTTCTAAAAATCCTTGTTAAAAATGTTATATGTTCAGTCTGCAAATCTGGCTCATAGTATGGGTAATCAATAGGATTACAGAAGCTGTGTGGAGCAGGGCTTTAATTTTCTGCCAAAAACAGTGTGGTTCTAGTGCAGGAATGGGCAAAGCACAGCCTGTGGGCTGCATGCAGCCCTTGGGACCCTTAACTGTGGCCCTAGAAGCCTTCCCCAGGATCCCCCAACTAATTTTAAAAAAAAAATATTTGGAACTAAGTTTTTGGGGTGATAAACCTCCAAAAAATGTAAAAGAAATTTTCAAAATCATTCCCAAGTTGACTAAAATGGTAGCTGAAGATGATGTTGCATCATTTTGAAAGTGCTGAAATGCACCAGATGGGATCAGGATGGGAAAAAATGGTCTGTATCCCTGTGCAGTTGCCCACTCTTGTTCTAGGGATTCATGTTAAACCGAGAATGGAGAATCCCAGGTTCAAATCCCTACTAATTCCTGAAATCCATGACATGACTGGGCCAGTCACCATCCTTCAGCATAACCCACCACACAGTCTGGGTAAAAAGGAGTAAAAGAACCATGCTTTTATCCTTGTGAGGATAAAAACAAGTAAAAGTAAAAGCTGTCTTGAGCTTGGAGGAAAGGGAGGATAAAAATAAAACATGTAAAATAATTACAATTCCTAATCTTATTTCAACCGTTGGTTGTTCCAAGTCAACACTAGTAATGTAAGCAGGGGTGCAAAGAATGATTTTTTTTTCTCACAGAGACAGGGGTGTTGAAAATGTAGAACTTATTAAAAACCTGGAAGGGGAGAAATCTATTCAGGAAAGACTGAATTAATTATGAGGAATGCTAATGAAAAATAGGTAATATAGAAATAATTTGCTTGTGGCTCCATAACATCAATGCCCTACTTTTTAAATAAATGACTTCAAATGGGGACAGCTGGAAGCAAGTTGAACACCTGCTCTTCAAGCCTGAGGGTGGGGGTAGAGAAAGGGGGTATCATTTCAAAAAATGCGAATGGCCAGAGTATCAAGAGCAAGTACAAACAGAATGTCAAGAGTTTTCATTCATCTTACTAGCATGGCACAATTGACAAATTGCTCAAAGAGAAGTCTATCCACCACAACGGCATCAGATTTATCACACTTACCAGAACACAGAGAGGGCTGCCTGTGACAAAGGCTGTGAAACCAAGGAGGAAAGAGTGGAGAAAGCAGGAGGATCTTCCTTTTTTTTTCCTGAGGAATGAATGCTTGTCTTGTTCACTGGAAATAACAATCTTAACCTGACCCTTAGGAGTCTGATGTAGGATGAGGCAGTGCCTGATTGCTGTCACAGAGTTCAAGCACCAATGCTCTGAGCAATTGTCACCTCCCTGGCTTGTGCTGCTTCACATGCAACAAACTATATGACTAATACTTCCTCAAATTCATGTTGTGACCAAAACTTTGGTCAGAGATGAAAAACTGGATCTGCAACCTATTTATTAGGCAATCTTTCCATCTAACAACCCACTATTGTGTCAGATACATATGGTGCTCCAGAGATCTATCCTGTATGCAGTAGTTTTGCTTAACAGGAGTTTGAATACTGCAGCCAATCCTGTTATCAAAGGTATGGCAACAGATGCAGTTCAGCTCCAACCCAGCATGATCAATATGGGTGGATTGGTATTGTAGTTCAATATCATCTATTGAGACACACATTCTCCTTTCTTTTCAAAGATATATTTCAGGATTTCAGGATCAAAGGTATATATCAGACACTGAATTTTGACCAGCTGTAATAAAAAGCATATGCCAAGCTAGTTATAGCCAACAAATGAGGAGAACACAACCACATGATTCTAAAGCTTCTGAAGGGTCAGAAAAATCTACTCTGAGTTCTGTTTCATTTGCTGCTTTACCAGTTACGGTATCTCCATTTATTGTATTACCTCATTGTATTTCACTTCATTTCTGTACTACCTTTCTTCCCATATGAGATTCCCAAAAGGTCCACCAAATGCCACAGGACTACTGTTCCCAGCAGCCAACCATTGGTGATTCTGGAGTTGGAGTCCAACAACCCCTGGAAGGCCACACATTCTCCATTGCTGCCTTTCAGCCCAGGATTGGCTGCAGTTTTCAAATTCCTGTTAAGTAACATTATAACATAATATCTACCTTTTGCAAAGTGTGTTAGCTCTCAACCTAACACTTAAGGCCATTGGGGCAGCTTTTGCAAACTGAGAACTGCATAAACCTTGTCACTATCTATATTTGCCTATTCTTTGTATGCCTGAATGCAGTGCCTTTGATTAATGGATTGACTGATGGACTAATTGATTGGACTTTTTTCTGACCTTTCTTCCAAAACATGGACTCAAAGCTGCTCACAAAATTCAAAACATTTACGGGTAAAAACAACAAAAAGTTACCATGATAATCATAATTAAATATAGTATTAAAACATGACTGCATTTAAAAGCTATTTAAAAATACTTCAAATAAATAGAGCACCAATCTGATAAAAATACCTCAGTCCATGCCTAGTTGGAAGCCTGTCTGGGTAAAAAATGGTAAACACAATACATTTCTATATGAAAGTAATCATAACGAAATGAAATGAAAGTAATCACATTTTGTAATGTGTCGCATATATACTTCAGCGTATTATATACTGGCACACCTTCATTCACAGAACCAAAGATACAAGAGAAAGAAGAAAGAACAACTTTTGAGTCCAGCAAATTCTCCCTCTGCTTCTGCCCTATTACACTGTATTGTTTTTTTTCTTGTTATATTTTTATTGACAAGTTTACATTAAAAATAAAAAAGCCCCCTTCCCACTTCCAAGCTTACATTTCCAGTTGAATCTGCTTATTTTCATTGTTTACATACATTACATATATATAGTTTCTGCTTGACAATAAAAGCGGTTACATTATTTCTTTTCCATTCTTTATACCTTTATGACTTGATCCAGTCCAAGATTTCTCTCCACTCCCTTTCAAAGTTCTGGATGAGTTTATTATTCAAGGAGAATGCTATTTTTTCTATGCCTACCATATCCAGAACTTTTACCTTCCATTATTTTATATCAATATATTTCTTCTCTTTCCAACATTGCACATATGTCAATCTAGTAGCAGTTATTAAATAAAGCAATACCCTCTGATGACATCTTATATCTCTTTGTTGCCCTATAATGTTTAGCAGATAAAATTCCAGTTTCATTTCAAGATTCCAGTTATAAATTCTTTGGATTTCATCATCTTATCTCTTTCCAAAATTTTCTTTCTATTCCACAAGGCCACCACATATGAAAAAAAGACCCCACCTTTTCATCACATTTCCAACATTTTGCATTTCCATTTTTAGTTATTTTTTGTAATCTTTCTGGAGTCATGTACCATCTATGTAACATTTTATAATAACTCTCTCTTAAATTTAGGTTTGGTGTAAATTTTATATCAGTTTTCCATGCTCCCTCTCAAGCTTCTAATTCAATCTACTACACCTTATTGTTGTTGGTGTGTGCCTTCAAGCCATTTCTAACTTACTGCAACCCTAAAGTGAACCTATGACAGGGTTTCTTAGCAACATTTGTTCAAAGGGGGTTTTCTTTGCTTTCTTCTGAGGATGACAGAATGTGATTTGTTCAACATCACCCAGTGGGTTTCCATGCCTGAGTGGGGATTCAAACCCTGATTTCCAGAACCGTAGTCCAGTGCTCAAACTACTGGACGACACTAGCTCATATAACCAGTATGTAAAGAAAATTACTTACAGTTTTGCAGAGAAGGGCATACTGAAGTGAATGGACCGTTCTATAGAGCAATAAATGAATGAATGCTTTCAAAAGTCAAGCTTACCCATTTGTAATGATGTCAAAGGCAGCCACCAAGACGGAAAATTTCATGCATGCTGGGAGTGGCATGGAAGCAACTGCAGAATCCTCACAAGTACTAATGCCTGATGTATGTTTAAAGGGAGGGGTGATTTTGACGATGTTACCACCTCCAGCCTCAGTCCAGATAATATGCATTTTCCCAGATATGGTTAGATCTGATTTTGACAAGTTAGGGCATAGTATAATAAGTGGTTTTCAGGCAAAATATACATCCACCCTGTAGTAACTGTGTTGGTCATAATTTCACACTTCTGAATCTGCCCCTTTCAGTTCACACACATATATGCTCAACACACATTGTCTATAACAGTGGATAGCAACATGCTCCTTCTGACATTGTTCACCACTGGTTATTGCTTACTAGTGCTGATGGGAGTTGCTATCCAACATTCGAAGGACTACATTGTGATTACTTTTCCACATACCCCTTTCACATCTCATCTCAAGTCAAACCCAATATAGTTTTCAGTGGAGGTTTCCATCTGAAAGCTACTCTGTTCTGCACTCCAAAAAGTAACCCAGATGGCTAATTATCCAGCTTTAGTTCTGTTCTGAACACGTTTTTTTTCTTCCTGCCCAATTCTTCACTTAAAGCACAGCTTCTTAAAATAAAAAAAAATCAGTAAATAAAGTCTACTAACTCTTCAGGTGCAAAAGCATACCCAAAGAAGTTTTGCATAAGGAAATAGATCAAACTTCCCACAAGTAGGTACGTGAAAGTGCCTAGTTCTCTATTGTACAGAAATTAGTCACTGTCTGATTTCACATTTCTTGAGCTCTCAATATCCAATAACCAATCCCGTACTTCCTGGTTTAAGTCAATCGACATAGCTGTCTTTTATCAAGCAAAATTACATTTTCAAGTACTTCCGCTTTTGCCAGATATGAAGTAAAGCCTTTTGAAACAGCCTGTGAACGTCTAAGGGATTGTACACTTGGGCTGATAGTGCATGCAAAAAGAAAAAGAAAAAAAAATGCAGCTGGTATCTCAAGAATGGCCTGTTATTTTCATTTGACAAGAAAGTGCCAGCAGCAGATCATGTGTGATGTTTCTGCTCACAGAATTGAGGACAGAGGGGCAGGTTAACTCCAAAGCACCATTTCTGGAATTTGTCCTTGTCTGAAAAAAAGAGTAAAGGATAAACTTAGAGACCTTTGTGCAAAGTGGCAAATTGCCTTTTTATGGCTTTAAATGAAATGCAAAAGCTAGACATCTCTGATGCTCAGCCTGACACTTGAATTTGCTGTCTTCAGGTATTCAGGAGAAGGTAGTTTTTACAATGTGACCTTCCACAGCGCCATCTCCAACTCTTTAGTAATTTGCTGAGCTCATTTTCTCAGCAGGTGCAGAGAGTGGTCTAAAACATTTGAAAAGGAGAGACAAAAACTGGGCCAAGGCTCTGAATTAGCTTCTTAAACTCATGCAATCAGCTCACACTCATCCAGTGCAGAGCTTGGAGAAGCTACTTTTTGGGACTATAGCTCCTAGAAACACTACATTCTTGGAGCTGAACCCCAAAACAATTATTTTTCAACATTTGGTCCAGTGGAAACTTTTACTCCTTCCTTTCATCCGATAATCCTAAGAGCAGCTTGCTGGAGCAGAATCAGAGTCCATCTGTTCCTTTGTTTTGTTTTATTACTGTTTTGTTTCATATTTTATTTGTATACCACCTTTCTCCCAAATGGGACTCAAAGTGGCTTACAATACAAGTTAAAACAAAATGTCTAAAACAGCATGGAGTACAAAATTTTAAATGGTTAAAACCATCATTCCGGTTAGAACACTGTTTTTACAACATTCTTTGTTTTTGTTATAGAGAAGCTCAACAATGGCAGCTTTTTGCACACATGATGTTTATTATTATTATCCCCAAAAAAGCAGTAAAAATCAGAGGCTTTCTCAGATGATAATAGCAAGGTGTGTGGCGGTTGGCACTTCATTATTTTCATGCATTCTTTACCAACTATGGTAAAAGAATAGCTTCCCTGGAACTATGGATACATGCAAAACACCTACCTAACTTGTAAATTGGATAGTCCAGAATGTTAACAGGGAACACAATCCATTCTGAAGCATCCCTAATCCAAGACAGATAGACAGCTGTTTAAAGTTGCACACGGACACCCTTTATGCTATCTTTTGTTCAGAATGCCTTATCCAACCATCTCCCATTATTGAAACTTCCAGGGCCCAGTTGTCTTCCAAATGCAATGCTTTTGAAATGTTTAATTGTTACCCTGTATGTTGGGGGGTCCCGGGAGGGGCACCCAAATTACCAGATAAAAACACAAATTGGGGGAAATTAGCTTGAGCACTCTCTCGGCTAAACGAGAGGCAGGGTAACGTTAACAAGGATCTTTAACCCTATGTATACAGTGTCGGGTCAGAGAGCGGCTAGACAAGGTTTTCAAAGTAATAATCAATATTTTATTAAAGACAAGAAACATGCAAGACAGGACATAAACTAACTAGCTGAGAAATAGAAAAGGAGAGCTTTTCGGGAAAGGCAATACGACATCTGGTCTCGTAGTCCTGGAGAGAAGTGGGGTTCCGGGGAAGAAAGCTCAGTGGGGCTCGCTGAGGGGAGTTCCTTCAGACAACCAGCAGCAAGGCGGGATGGAAGTCCAAAGTAGTCCGAAGACGTCCCAAAAGTGGGGACCTTTTATAGGGTGGATCCTACCTACAGGCTATGTCATGCTTGGTGAGAACAAAGGAAATTTGGAGTTGGACAAAGGAGTTGGGAAAGGTCAAGTTTTGCATGATTGGTTTAGCTTTGACTGACAATAGCGTGGACAGTTCGTTAATAGCCCGATACAAAGGAATGGCTTGGCTCTTGGCTGCATCGCTTTGTGTAGATCTGAGCCGAGTCAAGTAGGGAGGTTTTTCCCTAAAGCAACGGAGAGGCTTAAGTTGCTTGCCTGAATGGGGTCTTGGAATGTACAACCATTAACGGCCACGCCCATACGTGCTTGTCCAGGAGGCCTCTGCAAACACGTGGAGTGGGGTGGCAGAGAAAGGTCAAGCAAAGGCCAAATTACTTAATATGAAAAGGATATCTAGTGCTCTCCCCTGACATATCATATCCGTGATAACATAATCATTATGTTTTAACTCAGCCAAGTAGACAGGAACCTCCTTGAGGTCTTCTTTTTATCACCCCCACCCAGACACCTTTGTTCTATCCAGTCTGGAATTCAACCTGAGCCCTTTTCTATCTAGAAAGATCTCACTAGCCATGTATACCAGATTGAGCTTCTGACCTCTGGTGAAGCACTACAATCCAGCCCATATTTGATGCAGTGAGTTGCACTCTCCATATCCATAGGACATGTCTGTGCATGCACAGTGAAACAAAGGATGTGCGGTAACACTTCCCTCACTCCCAAGTGTGGAAAGTAAGGGTTACAACACTGGCTGACATTCTGTTTGGGAGTTACAATAATGTTAAATCCAATATATGCTATTATAACCCAATGTTTCAAAGGCCAAAATTTTTATTGACTGTGCAATATCCCAAATCATCCCCCCAACTTACCTTTTCGGGAGTGCAGTGCCCCCAACATCACTATTTCTGTGTTGTTGGAGAGCAGGGGAACAGCAGAGGAACATCTAGCTATCTTCCTATGGTTGGACCTACTGCAAGAACGTTATCCATAGATATCTCCCAAGAACCTCCAGACACACCTATTGAAGAGCATCCAGTGATCGAAAAATAGTTAGTTGTATTTTCGCTGCTTTCCCTTCCCACTCTCTGAAAACATTGCCTAAAATGTAGATGGGGGAGGGGGTGACCCCATCCAGATGCAGGACTTTAGCCCATTATTCTCTTGAAATCTTGATTATAAGCACTACTGAAAATGTAGACATTGTTGTTAAGCATTATCTAAGCCCTGTAAATAGATGTTATCATTGCTATTATTACCACAAACTACTCTTGTTCATCATCCTGTTTTTGGGTGATCTTATTATTGAGTGACAAAGTTTGTGCTCACGTTGATTTACTCCTCCCTTCTCTCCTCCCTTGATATTTCAATTGGAAGAATTTTTGATCTTCCAATTGAAACTGGTTCACCCAATTTGGGAACAAACAAATGCCTCATTTCCCCACAGGCATTCAAGCTTTGTTTGCATTGTCATCAACAATGGTTGTTGCTATGATGAAATCCTATTATAATGAAAATACCAATGTGCTTTCCAAGTGTGTGAATAGCATACAGGTGTGGTAATCAATTAAGAGACATTTATGTATAAAATTAATATACTTATTTAAACACATGTATACATTTATTTATAAAAATAATCTGATGAGACTCAGATTAAATATAATATCAAGCATTTACTTAGGGCAGGGGAGAGGAGTAGTTTACACAAACCAGGCTGAATAAAACCAAATAATTGAAATCAATGGGATTCATCTGATCCACAGATTAGGAGTAACAATCATGCATCCAACCAGATCCTCTCGGACTAAAACTCCCAGTAGTCCTCACCACTGGCTATGCTGGCCAGTGAAGTCTGCTGGAAGTTGCAGTCCAACAAAACCCGAAGAGCTACCCCATTCCATTATCCTATCCATTATTATTCCCACCCCTTCCATTATCTTTATAGCATCATGTGTATTATCATTGCTATTCTCATTGTAGGACTCCTAGAGCATTCCCAAAATTCATTACTTGCAGAATACTAAGGATTGCACCTTAATGTTAATGTGACTCTCTTTTGCCAAGGGGATGGTATTCTCATTTGGAGCAGAGAAGTATGCCTGAGATTCTATTCATTTAATACTCCCGGGTGACCATAAGGATATGTATGGACTTGTTCGAGGGACGGCATGACTCCTTATATCCCATTCCCTTATGGTTCCATGGGTTTCTTCTGCCCTGAATTCCACTACAGTTTTGAGTAGGAAACCTGGACTATGTAAATTGGGCTAAATGTTCAGTTCCTTTATTCCTTTATTTTTTTTTCTCCTTGTACATATGCACTGAGTACGCAATCTGGTGCTCTTAAGATTGCTTTACCCTGCAGCTCCCATCATCCCTGATGTTCATTGAGTTTTGTAGAAACCCTCGCCCAAAACGTCTTGAAGGTATATGATTGCCAACCTTTGAATCACGTACATCATTGCACCTCAACCCTTATGCAATGTTTTCCTAGTGAACATGTGCAGCAGACAAGATTGCTTTTTCCCTCCGTGAACAACACACACATCATTAACGTAAAGGAGGGAGGAGATGCACATTAACTGAAAGGATTGCGAATGGCACTGAACTCTAGTTATATCATTTTATGAACAAAATCTGGAAAACCACAATGCCATGAGAGTACCATGAAAAATGCTTTATTAGAATTCAGGGCGGTGGCGTGAACAAAAAGCTTCTCTTGTGTGTATGAGAACAAGATGTTCTGTCTCCTTCAGAATCTAAATAAGTTTGTGATACTTAAGAATCTAAAAAATTGGAGGAGTAAATAGTCCTCTAAAAGGGATGGAGGAGTAAATACTCCTGGTGGTAAGAGTAAGACCGAACAGTTTGTGAGGCAAATCATTAATGGACAACACAATCTATACATCTCTATTCAGAAGTATGCCTTATTGAATTCAATGGGATTTAATTCCAGCCAAATGGCTGTCGGATAACTGCTTGAATGTCCTTGGACCAGATTCAGGGAAAAATATAGGCACCCTGTTTTTCAACACAAGCAGTGTGGAGAAAACAGTGGCGATGAGAGAAAGAATTAAAACTGGTTGAGACACAGGCCTATTCTTTCTCACCTGCTTCAGCAAGTAGGTTTGTCAGGTCATGGGGCTTGACCTATACCAGTGTTTCCCAAGCCATCTGATATGGGGGATTCAAACATTTTTTTCCAGTGTGTCAAGGATTGAAACCATATTTCTTCACATTGCCGACAATTGTTTCTTTCTTTTTTGAAAAGTCACTGGAGTCTGGCAGCCAATGGTTCATAAACTGGCACTGGTTCATGACTAGCATTGATCTAAGCTCCCAGATTCCTTTCTAGGGTTAGCAGGACAAAGATGGGGAGGTGTGCTTTCTCACTCTCTTCCCCCATCTTTCTCTCTCCACCTGAAACCCTGCACAGTTGTTGCTGCAGTAGGCTATTCAGAACTAACTAGAGCTATGGTCTGCTTTAAGTACAAGTTAGCTTCGTATATGCCCAAAGAGTTACAGCACAGGCAGATGAACAGCTAGAGAAAACTCTCTTTTAGATTTCTGTTCTTGTTGTTCTTGTTGCTGCTGCTGCTTCTGTTGTTGTGTGTCTTCAACTTGTTTCTGACTTAAGGCTACCCTAGGTAAAACCTATCATGGAGTTGTCTGGGGCTGAGAGTGTGTAATGTGCCGAATGTCACCCAGTGGGTTTTCATGGCCAAGCAGAGAATTGAACCCAGAGCCATTTCCACACTACAGTCTTATAGCACAATGATTCCACTTTCAACATCCTATGGAATCCTGGGGTTTGCAGTTTCGGGAGGGACCAGCTGGCCCCTCCTGAAGCTGCAAAACCCAGGATTCCATAGGATGTTGAAAGTGGAATCATTGCGCTATAAGAGTCTCGTGAGGAAATGGCCCTGGTCTCCGGGGTCATAGTCCAATGCTCAAACCACTACATCATGCTGGCTCTCTCCAGATTTCTATCCTATTTTAATATTAAAACACACAAGACAAGACTTTCACCATCCTGGACCACCAAACTTGATTTCAGCCTAATATACTTCCATAGATGATGGCAGCTAGCTGGCACCTCTTTTGCACTGGAAACATACATTATTAGCAAGTGTGAAAATGGGCCTCATTTGTGAAAAGACAGTACTGGCAGTGACAGTCCAGAATTTTGACAATCTCCTGAACTTACAAGGGAACAGTTGTGTACTAAGTTAAAAAGTGACATTAAGGCATGCCATACCTCTACGTTGTTCCAGCAGCCAGTGGAAGGTGTCCTTCTCAAAGCATTGATTCAGTTGCCTTTGTCACTTGGATCAAAGGAACTAGATGTTAGCTAAATACTTTATAGCTCTTAAGACTATGTGACTGCCCTAGATGATTCAGTGAGAGAAAACAACACATATGCAGATTTGTCCCATTGAAATCAACAAATTATATTCAATGTAAGCATGGTGTAGAGGTCTGAGTGTTGGGCTACAGTGCTGGAGACTGGGATTTGGATACCTACCCACCTATGGAAGCCCACTGGGTGACCTTGGGCAAGTCACACACTCTCAGCCTTGGAGGAAGGCAAAGACAAGTCCTCTCTGAATAAATCTTGCCAATAAACCCCCATGATAGGTTTGCCTTAGAGTCACCTTAAGTCAGAAAAGCACACAATGGCAATATCAACAGCAAGTAAGTGCTTCTGCCAGTATAAGTGAAAGCAGCCAGTTTAGGAATATTCGTTCCAAATTACAAGCCTCACTTTGCCTTCCCTTTTCAAAGATCTGTTTCTGTGGGTTGAAAGATATTCCAGAACAGAAAAGGATACAGTGTATATGGGGTATATGAAAACCAGTTGTTTACTCAAGCCCCTGTTTACTCAAGTAGCTGTACTTTCCACTAAAGCACTATAACTCAATGGTCTTTAATGAGATTTAAAAGTAGTTAAATAGGCTTGATCAAACAAGTCCCTTGCAGGTTCATGGTATGCCCCATGTGCTTTTGCTCAGAAATGGGTCAAAAATGAGAGAAAACAAGCAGAACGAGTTGTGGGGGTTGTTTAAATTTGCCTAATACAGCAGCATGTTGTCACTTGCCCGCAGTCTCCATCAGAGTGAATCATTCCCATGATGCCACAGAATTACGGAATATGGCATGACAGGGCTCAATTCTCCAAAGATGTTTGAGTGCCCTGGTGCTGGTTGCAAGGCTTTCATTTTTGATAGAAAGGGGGCATTTGCTTTGCCAAGAGAAGCCTTCCAAATGTCTGCAGAGAGAAAGAGAGAGACATTTGCTGTTTATAATGCCTAAAGGACTGAATATGGAAGAAATGACACACAATTAAACAAACCCTGCTTAAATGTTTCATGAATTATTTTACTTATGAATGAACCTGGCAAAACTTTTCAACTTGAGTTACATTTTAAGTTCTCAAGCAATGCAACAGACACCAAGTGTCTGTTTTTGGCACAAGCGACCTCCACAGAAACTCTCAAATGAGGCAGGAGAGACAATGGTCGAACTGTGGAGAGACAGGGAATGCCCAGCCTCTTTAATGTTTCCTCCTATCTGAGGTGCTGTTTTACAAGGTAGTAGGTTTCCCTGTGTTTTTCAAAACAGGGAGAAAGTGGGAGTTGATGCCTTTGGATTTCCTTGAGGACATCTTACTTTTCCCCTCATGTTCAAATGCTGTGGAAATAGGGGATTAATTTGTTCTTTGCAAATAGTTTTGTGAAGTGACTTTGTCCAAGTCACAAAGGGCACTTTTTCTTTGTGGCTAAGCTGCACTGATTTGCCTTGTGAAGTACAAGCGGAAACTGCAGAGCTCCACGCCTTAAACAACCACAACATATAATTAAACAGCATAAGTTTGCAACCAGTTGTTTCATGAGAGCTTTAAAGTTTAACAAGTCAGCTGACGCAACCATTTGACCACCATCCCTGCTCATACACATCACTGCCTGATTTGGCACAGAAACACACACCCTGCCTTCCCAAGCCTTGGAGGGATAATGGAAATAGTTTCATAAGAAGCTAATGTTCCAAAAGCATTTGGTGAAGACAAACCTTTACAGCTTGTTTTCAGCAAGTGAAGCAGTAAGCACAGAAAAATTATCCTGTTTGCAGTGGTATAAATCAGTGGAGGGCTTATTGTTGGAAGTATTCTTTATAAACAGAAACGGGAACATTTGTTGCCCCCTTGGTAAACCCTGTCCCAGGGTCTACAACTTTGATATAAAATTAATCTAACCCACCAGAGAGGTCACTCGAATATGCACGTGGGCAATAACGGTCGTACGATTGAATGAACCAGATCAGGCCAGTAAAATCCCCAGTCATGTAGCAACAGGAGACCTCATGTTGTGATAACCCATGGTGGACAAAAGGTCCTAAACCTTTAAGGAGTCTACTTGAAGGGAGTAAAAGTGTTCCCGGAAAATTGGGCACTGGAAGCAATAAAACCTTATCAACTCCATCTCCAGAAACTCACACTGCAGCCTCAAAGCGGAGGAAGATCCTGTTACTGAGATGACACCTTGTTATCTTCCGATATCAGAGAAATGCCAGGTGTGCAGTTGTTTTTCTTTTCTGTCCCTGTTTATTTTCCCTGGGAAAGAATTTGCCTTCAAAGTAAATTTTTCCTACAAATAGTCCCTGTTTTGGGGCTAGTTAGGCAAGAGAGAAAGGAGAGAAAGGCGAGGCAAGGATAATAAGTATGATGCCTCCTGGTCATACCAACTGACCAGTTCCCTCCCAACAGCTGCGCGGTCTCCTCAGTGTCTCTTCGCTGAGCTGCTGTTCTATCGCTGCTTCCCAGCCAAAGACTTCAGGAAGAGGTGCAGTATCACCCAAGCTGCAAATCCCTGGGCAATCCCTCTATCTTACTTCACTCTTTATTTCTGTTAGCCCTTGGATGTGTGTGTGCATGTTTGCGTTAGTGCGAACCATTGCTATTCAATAAAGTCATTCATTGGACCTTTTTGTGTGATTTCTGACTGAGCCTGACCCTGTAAACATTGGGTAAAAGATCCTTAATTACCCTGCCCTCTTTGCATTGCTAAAGCAGTGTTCATAGCTAATTTTCCCCACAAGTGATAATTTTGACAGGCGTTGGGAACCCCCCTAAAGGACCCAAGCAAGCAGAGTAACACATTATCAATTCCACCCCTACCCCCTGAAAAAGCACCAGCATCAGAGGAGTATTTCAAGCTATCCCTCAAATACAATAGATATGGAAACACATTCAAAGGGGAATTTGTTCCACACTGAAGCACAGATTGCAGTGCTTTAACTAAAGAAAACCTTGCATCCATGAGAGCAAAACAAAATTCCAAGATGGTGCAGAATACTGATAAAAGTAGAGAGAGGAAGTAGAAAGACAAACAGAAGCAGAGACAGGAGGCAAAATGTACAGGCAACATGATGCCCAAAGGTTTTATAAGAAATCAGCTGAGGCTGCTATTTCATTTTTCTTAGCCAATGAGGGGAGTCACAGCACTGACTGACATGTGGAAAAACAAGTGAGAGCCAAAGAGACTAAAAAAAAAAGGGACACAATTGCATGGATAAGAAACACTCTGGTTGTTTTGAAACATATTCTACAGATATTATAGAAAAGAATGGAAAAATCCAGGGTTTTAGTGTAGCATGTCCATACAGAAAAAGTAGGATCTCAGAAGATTCAGGTTGGTGGGTGGCTTCTTAGAAATTCAGCATCAGATTTGGATCCCTTCTATCTTGATACCATCTGATACTTCTCTGCACATTAGAAATAACAATCAAGTGGTGTCATGAACTCCTGATTGCACAACTAATATGCAATCCTCATCTGACATGATAAGAAGGCAAAACCTGCAGGCGACTGATAATCCTCTAGCCCTTTATATGTTGACCTAAATCCAGTTCTTAGTCTCAACTAGAGTAGACCCATTGAATCAATGGAAATCTGGTGCCCATTCACACCACACACTTATAGCACTATTATTCTACGTTAACTGTTGTTGGTCCATCATATGGAGTCCTGTGGTGTAAAGTTTGGTACAGCACCAGAATGCTTTGGCTGAAAACTCTAAATGACCCTCCCCAAATTGCAAATCCTAGGATTTCATGGGATGGAACCATGGCAGTTAAGGTGGAATCCTAGGCCCTTTTCACAAGGCATTTTCCATGTGAAAGAGGGCCTGGAGCATCACACAATTGTGAAGAGTGATCTGCATGACGCACTCACAATTGCACAATGCTCCATGGGCCAGCAGGCGCCAATCGCACTCATTTTCATTTTTTGGCTAGATGCCGAAAATGGTGCGTGATTGCACGTTGCTCCCGGGCCCCGCACGCACTTACCTGGTGTGTGGAGCCTCTCGGTCCCTGCTGGTCGTGCTTCCTGCCCCAGCGCAGCCTGGGAAACTTCCAGGCTGTTCTGCGGAAGGAAGAGGTGAGGATCTCGCACAAGCAAGCAGCTTGTGCGGAGTCGAAGGACCCTGGATATGAGAGCCTCTCGCCAGAGGCTGCTCACGCGATCCCCACACCCCAGCACCGGAAAAAGGTGAGGTGCGGAAAGGGATCTAGTGTTATAACTGTGTAATGTGAATAGGCCCCTCGTAAATCAATTCTTATGCAGTTTCCCTTGATTAAATGGGTCTTTTCTAGTTGGAACTAATCATTGGATTAGTCCTTATGAACACTTTCATGTATGCATTTACAGGGGTGCACAGTTAGTTTCTCCTCAAATGAGACCTGTTGTTCTTTTTTAAGGCTATTTAAGCAATCCTTCTTTCCTGCTGCCTTAATTTAAGTAATTTAAGGTTGTTTTATCAGAAATAGGGAAAAATCTGTGGACAATCTGACACAATGTGTGGTGGCAATTCTGTTTATATTGATATCAAAGTTTTACATAAAATCTCGTGTGCTAATTCTTAAAAGTAGTGTGTGAAATGTTCCAAAGATTCTATGCATTGTCTTGAATTGAGATAGTGCTATCATGGTGAAAATAAAGCTTCAGGGCTCACCTTTATACATATTGCATTCAAATGTAACTATTTAATTCGTTAGGAATATTTCAAAAATAATTATTAAGCAAAAGGCACAATTTAATTCCCGGCAAGAAAATGTAAGGTACAGCCTTTGAAACAGGCATCTTCCCTTCCTGTTATAAGAAAAGTTATTTGTACAACAAGTGCATTATTCCTAGTGATGGATGAATCCCTGTTTCATCAGTCTCAAGAGCCTGAACAATCTGATCCAATCTTTCAGCATCTGGCAAGCGTGAAAATGGCAGTCAGTTGCTACACTTGTCTCCATTAAAGCGCTCACCTCTTCCTGTTATCAAAATATCAGAAGCAAGTTATTAAAGTCTCTTTTCAGAAGGAATTAAAGGGCTTCTCCTTGCTTATTAAACTAAACTTTTCGATAATCCCTCAGTCACTGAACATTTAGTCATAATTTATTCTCCCTTTGAGAAGTGCAATACAATATGAAATACTGTGAAATGAAAAAAGGTAATCTCCCTTCCTGAACTTTGGAATGAGCAGTTTTCTGTCAAATGTTCAGGTGGATCATAGTGGTGTGGGTCCAATACTTTCTCTTCCACTGACTGCTTAGCTGCAGAAAATCTATTCATGGGCTTATTTCAATCAAATAGCCTCCCTTGAGCCTGCATACAAAGGTAGGGCATATAAAAAAAGATGGCTCACTATTACACTAGGATTTTTAAAAAACAGAACAAACAACATGGTGTAGTGTGTTAAGACCAATGTTTAAATAAGCATCTGTTGGATGTGTTGTTGTGGGTTTCCCAGGCTTTGAGGCCGAGTTCTATTAGTATTTGTTCCTGACGTTTTTCCTGCATCTGTGGCTGACATCTTCAAAGGATCTGAAGATGCCAGCCACAGATGCAGGTGAAATGTCAGGAGCAAATACCAATAGAACATGGCCTCAAAGCCTGGAAAACCCACAACAACCCATGAATTCCAGCCGTGAAAGCCTTCAACTTTATGTCTCTTGGATTCTTGTTAAAACAGTGTGCAGACTAAAGATTTAAGGGGGAAAATAAAAGATTCACAAAGAAGTAACAGCCTAGCTGAATGATGCCTGTACTTAAACAAAATATGTTATTTTTCATATTGTGAATTACAAATGTACCTTGATTAACAGGTTGGATGTATTCCTAGACATTGCAAAGAGGAAGTCATAAGATAAGCAGAGGATGGTGAAAGAGAAATGATCCCTGGGTGTATTTTGGAAGAAGCTTTCAAGTGATCTCTGGAAGACTCAGAATGTTTTGGTTTAGTTACACAAGGCTTACCTGACCTGTTTCATTTCATACATGCATACTATTAGTTTAGAATTAAAAGTTTGCTGAAACATGTTGAACTGCTCCTTTTGGTAGTATAGGAATGTATCCCTATTTTTTTTCCATGTTATTTCTTCCTCTGACACCAAATTTTACAGAAGTAATGGCCAGGAACAAATCTACCTCATTAACTGAAGAATAACATATGTGTTGAAGTGGGAGAAAGATAGTACATTCATATCTACTTTCTTTGTACACACCTACCACTAGCAACCAGACAGCCTGCTACAGTCATTCTACTCTTTGGATCACAGAGTGGGAATTTGCAGGCTGTAGGACAGTAATCTTTCTATGGTCTTCAGTTTTCAGCATTGAGAAAGAAGTCTAAAGAAGTGGTTGGAAAACATGCAGAGCTACAAATAGAAAACAAGAATATCTGGAGTCCCTGCTATAAACATCTAAAAATGAGGCAGGATGATGGCAAGATAAAGGCTTTTTCTGGAAGCACCCACAGGGCCTGCATGTTGTAGACTGACATTGTTTCCATTTTTATGTTAGAAACAGTCATCCATGCTGGAACTGTTATTTGTGTGCGGCTCTCAAAGATCCAAGATAAGGTGCTTTCCCTCATCTGAACTATGGCAACCCATATGAGAGCAATCTCCAGCAGAATTTTCAGAGAATTTGCTGTGGCACAAACTCCAAGATGCTTTGCATAACAGAAACATTTCTTTTTTGGACTACAGTTCCTCGAGTCTCCCAGCCAGCAGGGGCACTGAGGTGGAGAAGGAAATGGATGGAGGGCCTAAATCTCCTGGTCCACAGACCTCTGTGGGCTGGATGATGTCAAGGCCAGGCCCTGGTCACCACCCCCAATATCACTGGGTTCCTGGCTGAAGTGGCCCAACAGTGTGCCAAAGTGCACTTTGCCCAGGACACAGGCTTTATGCCTCTGGTTCCTTCCCTGTAACCAAGTGCCAGCTGAGAGCAGGAACCTGGCTTCACTCTTGAAAGTAAGCATGATGAACTGGCCCTTCTAGGAGTTCTTGGAAATACTGCCCAAGAAGACAAGAAGTAATCTCTACTGTCTTTGGCCCTATCTGCAGGACAGCAATCTTGGGAATCATTCCATCACAGTCCCAACAGTTCCTCTCCACATGTGAACAGCTGCCTGAAGAAGGGAGCATGAGAAGCATGCACCATCCTTCTGGACTGCAACTGGCCTTCTTCTCATGCTGCAGTAGAGGAGGAAGCACATAGATCATGCCTTCTGCATGGCTGGCTGCAATGGAAGGCTTGCAAGATCAGGGCCATTGAGGGCGTTTTTCCATCAATAATATAGCCTGTGATCGTGCTAGCTGGTGGTGTGAGAAGGGCAGAACTGTGACAACATCATGTGGAAGTGCCAGTCCCACTCCTCTCATGTCTCCATGCTGGAATTCCATCGCTGTTGGTGGGGACTTTCTTTCTCAGCTTGAAAGAAGGGGCTTCAGCATCCAGAGCAGAGAAGGACTTGGATCTCCTGCAGTAGGGTCCAAATGTCCATGGGTTGGAATAGGCTTAAGGGCAGAGGTCACTCATTCTCACCCTGGCATTACACCAGACCTGCTTCTGCTTCAGCAAACAAAGGTGCATGCAGAAGTGCCTGCTTCTGCATCCAGATCTTCTTCATCAGATCAGGATGAAGAAGTCAGAGACGCTTGGATGAGTCATTCCCTTCCCATTTTCCTTTTGTAAACTGTACTGCTAAAATGGTGGTTCTTTGATTGAATCACATTCTATCAGCGTATCACAATTGGTGTGATGTGCGTGCAGGCTGCTAAATTAATACAATTGTGGTTTTTGTTATATATTATTCATAGTGGTTCTGCAGGCTACTTGAACAGAGATAGTATATCTGTATGCAACATCTGTATAAACAGTTTTGTACTTAAAAATTCGTTTCCAAGGGAGCTGCTGTAATAGTAGGTCAAATTCCTTGGTACCTAACCATGTGTGGCTTAGATCAAGTATATTAACAATAAGCCCTGATTAGGTTGCCCCTAATCTTCTTATATTCAGAGAAGATTTATCTGAAATGCTGCATGACTGTATTTAGCGTCTAAGGTGAGAACACAAACACATAGTTATGCTGTGATCTTTCTAATCTAGGGCTAGCTTGCCTGAAGAGAGGAATTCTGAGCTGTTTTTTCATTGTGGGTAACATTTTTTAAAAATGGATAATAAGGACCAAAGGTATGTTAAAATGCATTCCCTTAGGGTATGCTTGTTCCCATATTATTATTATTATTCAGCCATTTCCACACTACAGTGTTATAGTACTATTATTCCACTTTCAACATCCTGTATGGAATCTTGGGGCTTGCAGTTTAGGGAGGGGCATTTAGAATTTCTCAGCCAGAGAGCATTTTGGCCTCAGTAAACTACAAACCCCAATTTAAAGACGATAGTTTTGATGGTTACAGATGAAGAAGCACAGTCTAGCAGGGGGCCTGTATGCAGCATCAGAATAAATATCTGCCTGCTGACCAATAGAAACCCAGCCTGCAGCCTACTTGCTGGAGTTAACCTGGTATTGTTACCCTGATTTCTGGGGGTGCCCTGGAGGACACCTTGATTTGCTCCAAAAATGCAAAGATTGGGGGAATTAGCGGAGCACTGGCCTTAGCAGAACGAAGGGCAGGGTAACCCAGCAGGATCTTCTACCCAATTTTTATGGGCTCAAACCAAGCAAAAAGCCAGACAATCGTACTAGTAAATGAATTTTATTAACAAATATACTCTCACACACCAACACAATCACTCATTCATGCACACAAGGCCTATCGAGAAAGGAAAGAGGTGAAAAATTATAGCAGATATAGCAGAGAGGGCTTAGAGGCAGTGATACTGCACCTGTCCAGAAGTCTTCAGTCTGGGAAGCAGCAAGATGGAAGAAACTCAGAGAAGATAGGTGGCTGAGGGGAGCACTCGACTAACAGAGTGCCACTCTGCTAGCGTGGTGGGGAGTTCTCTGAAGAGACTCTCAAAAACAGGGACTACTCATAGGGCAGAACATACCTCAAGGCCAGGCCCTCTTCTGGGAAGAACAATGGCCAAAATAAAAGGAAAAATGCAGCACAATGGTAACTTGATGGTTTGCATGATTGGTTCATGTAAATGGACCTTGCCCTTGTAGGATTCTCTGAAGTCGGAGTTGCTCAACCTGGGGAAAACCCGGTAATTCCTTCAAGTTGGCTATTTGTGGCCAAGGACCCTTTGTTTGTGTGGATGTGTCTAGCTTGAGGTCTCCTTGGGAAACGTGACTGGAGATTTTCCTGGCCTTGACCTAGGTTCGGTCATTTGACCTGTTTTGTCTACGCACCCACCAGGGCAACCTCTCTGGCCTAGAAGGCATATTGGACATCAATTTTATATCCCCTCGGGATGGGGTCTGCCACTGGGGTAACAGGATGGCAGGAGTGGATGGCAGGAATGGAAACCACTACATGCTTATCCTGTCACCCAGGGTGAGACAAATGTTCCAAACTGGTTGTACCCCTGGATGCCACCACTCCAGAGTTCTTTAAGGATACCCTAAAACTGAGGATGATGGGCATGTATGATGGGCATCCTCACTCTAAAACTGAGGATGATGGGCCATTTCCCCCAACCTGCCCCATCCTAGCAGAGGCGGTCTGACCAGGTGGGTCTGGGGGATGGTAAATGCCTGATTATGTCAGGGGAAGGTACTTGGTGCCTTGAAGGAGGCAGTGGCACACTCTCTGTTGAAGAAGACATCCCTGGAACCAGAGGCATATCAGAACTACTGCCTGATTGCAAATATCCTGTTTTGAGGCATAGTGCTTGAGCATGTGGTGGCTGGACAAGGAAACAGATTGTCTATACCCGTTTCAGTCTGGTTTCAGTCCGTAGGACAGCACTAAAGCATCCTTACTTCTCTAATTGATGACCTACTCTGCAGAAAAGACAGGGGGATCTCTCATTGGTTTTTAAGACCATTGATTGTGGTGTCTTACTAGACAAGATGTATGGGATGGGAGTAGGAGGTACTGTTCTGCAATGGTTCCATTCCAATTTGAAAGAGTAGCTGGGGGAGGGGGGGTTAAGCTCCCAGTGGACCTGGTGGAAGATTTCAGGGAGCAAAGTCCACCAAGTAGAGCACATCTTCCGCCATCCCATCTGTGAGCCTGCAAAACCTTTATGAGCCCCTGAGTAGAAGATAATGACACCACAGATGAAGACTGATCCCATTGTGGATTCCCTGTAGCTATAAACTGGGTCTGCAGGTGAGGTAAAGGACCTGAGCTTTATCCCATGGCATCCTTTTATTTAATCCTTAAATAAAAAGGAATGGTTTTGCCACAGCATTTGTCATATCTCAACAATGTCAGCAATGTTGTTTTCTCTGCCACTCATTTTTAAAAGTAGCCCATCTGTCATCAGTTCTCTGGCTTGAGCTCTGATACTCATAGGCTTTTAGGACAAGCAATCAAATCTACATTAGCTGATGCACACCTGCATATTCTAACCATTGTGCCATGTAGAAGTTACACATGCAACACCTTGAAGAAGCAGACCATGGGAATAATGTGACGCCGTGGCCACATCCTCCTTAAGCATCAAGATGGAGAAACAAGTGGAGCTGAGGAAAGTGCTTTCAACATACATCATTTATCATTTATAAGAGGCTTTCAGTCTCCTGCACCAAGTTGAAGCTAAAATTTCCTTATATTTTTCCTTGATTGGTTATGCTCCCACAATCAAATGACATATCAGATGTTTTTCCTCCCAAGAGCTGACAATCCTGCAGTACCAACTGAACATGTTCCTTGAGTCCTAGGCTTTGGATTCTAGATACAGAGTTTGGAAAATTTACTTTCTTAGCCTATAGCTCCCTGCTTCCCTCAGTCAGCATGGTCTCAGCATGGCTGGAGGAGTTTGGGAACTGAAGTCCAAAAAAGTAACTTTTTGAAGCTCTGCACCTGGTGTCCTAGCATCGTCATGACATGACATGCCAGTTATCTTAACACCAAAAACAAAAATCATCATGCAATATTTGTTAATAAACAGTTATGACTATGTGCCATTGCCAGGAAGAATAGTTGCTGGGGAGAGTCACAAATCCAAAGCAATAAGAAATGCTGAACACCCAAAGAACACCCAATCTGAAACACTTGGGCTATGGAAAATCCCAACTGCTGGCCCTAAACAAGGCACAGTTCAACATTTAATATAAGAATATTTGGACTGGATATTTTCCTTGTTACTTTAGCAGATAGTTTGAGATTCTCATTGTACCCTCAAGGGGGAAATGTTCATCTGTCTTCCTAGGTAAGAAAGAAATTCTAGTGTTTCCCAAAGAACACTTTGTTGATTTCCTTCTGTATTCTCAGCCATATCTCAATTCTTTTCTGTTTCACATTTGCTCCTTCCCACTCTTACCAACTTCTCAACACTCAATTCATAGAATAGAACAGCGATAGTGATATTTACCCTCCATTCTATAAAATATTTGAAAACTAGTATCTTGCAGAATATGGAAGTGTTTTGTCTTGCTTTACAGAAAGGGGAGATAGAGAAAAGGAGTGCACTCAGAAGAAAGAAACACCACCCAAAGCAGAAGGGAAAAATCAACTTGTGTTGATTCACAACTATTAAAAAGGAAGCCCAAATTGACTGTACGAATTGACATTTCAGAAATTGAGAAATTGATGTTTCTTGATCCCAGATTAAACATAATAATCTAAGGAGACTTTTCTTATTCTAGTCACAGCCAGAATCATAGGGCCAGTTTAAGACATCTGGAGGCTCTAAACTAATATAGTTTAACAAATTCCATTGCACTCAAAAAAGAGGAAAGTATTATTCCAATATATGGCTGAGATAACTGGATTGGGCCATCTTTAGTGAGTGGAAGTCCATGATGGCTGTTCAAGTTAGGCTAAGTGGTGGTTCACTGGGAGAGAATTTTCAGTTTTCGATCTGATAGAGCACCCCTCCCCTCTCTCACTCCATCCCTCTCTCCCTCCTTTCTCTTTTCAAGTACATCCAGGTTCTTTCAGAAAAGCTCCCAAACTCTGGTAGGTCTAAGGATTTTAGAGATTTTAATTAGGCCTGTTGCAGAGTTTATACATTTCAGGACATCACTTTGAAATGGCTAAACCTCTTGTACACCACTTACTAAATACCTTGGGTTAATCTTCCACCAAAGCGTTTATTGTTTGCCTGAAATTCCAAGAGCATTACGAGAAGTAATCCAGGACTTTCCAAATGAAACCCATTCATTAATGATTTCCTGGAAAAGTGGCCTGCCTTTCTTTCCTGCAAGTACCATCACTGAGACTCTCGTTGCTTTTTCATTTGTATCTGTGACCTGTAGTCTAATGCTATGCATGTTTACTGAAAGTGAGGTCACCCAAGTCTCTTTGTATTTTTATACTCTTAAATGCTCTTTAAGTGCTGTTGAATTGAAGCCTGGGAATCCCTTTTCTATTCGTTTTTCTTTTTGCAGTAGCATCTGATGCAGCAATGTGTAACAGCTACACTGACATTCTGAGAACAGAGAAAGATCTAATCCCCTCCTAATAAGACGTTCAGCATCTCTTTACACTACCCACTTTCAGAAATACTTTAAAAAACAAAACACCAAAGGCATCCAAAACAATTTACTGACTCTGCAGGAGGCATTTATAGAATAACCTTGCCTCTAGAGATGTGCATTTGTGTGTACTTGTGTGTTTTTCCTTTGGTTAGTGTTTAGTTTAAATGCCCTTAGGAATGAAGCCTCATCCCCACTTCGAGATTTTAAAACACACTTACACGCTTCTTGCTAACTATTTAAATATCCCACTGTGTGACATAGCTGTTTATACAAGGGATAGGAAAGAAAAGACCGTTGTCATTCTTGAATTCTGCACTCCTTTCTCAATTCTGCCAATCTAAAAATTTTAGCTCTTCATTCTGGTTTTATCTTTTCTTGTTTGCCACCTACAAATGCAGTATGCTCCTTCTATCTAGTACTAAATGTACTATAGAGTACTGATACTAGTATCTAGTAATAAATTTCTCCATTTTGGGGGGCCAAGATTCTGTATCAAGAAGAAACAGCATTAAGCTCTGCCCAGACAAACTGAACAATTGTCTCTGCTCTCCCACCCAACTCAAGACTAACCACCCAACATGGCCATGTAATGGCCAAGGGAGGGCAAGAAGCAGCCGAGGGTCATCCTCTTATGTACTGACTGGAAACATGATGATAATGTCATCCTCCAAGACCGCTGGAGGATTCCTGGAGGATGCCTACATCACTGTGCATCTGGCTATCAGATCATAACTAGGTGATCCTCAGCTGCCTCCAGCCTTTCCTTGGCATGTCAGGGTAAGGCTGCAGGAAAGGGGTCAGCCTCTGCAGGTATGTCAGTCATCTCATAAAGGAAGTAGTGAATTCCTTCCTCCACAATTACCAAATAAAGTTATAACACAGGTTTAAGATGGGCTTATAGCTGTATATGTCACTAGCAAGATGCCAGCCTTTACTTTATGTTAAAGACAGAGATGTAGCAGACATTTAGCATTGTTTAAAGCAGGCACACAACTGATCCAAGATGGAACGTTTCCAATGCAACCCCAGAGTATTGGTTTCATTGTCTGCTTTATCCAGGTTGGATGGACCTAGGCATTTGTCTATCTTACACAGAGAAGGAAATGCCACTCCACTCTCAAGTCAAGATGCATGGTATTTGGAAGCCAGTAAAGTACACTAGGGCTTTCTTTTTTCTCCCACAGATTAATCAGCAAGTTTGTAATTTCAGAAGGTGAATTTCAGTTTCAGAGCTATCATCTGTGATGCGAACCTGATGAGGCACATAGTGCATCAGTACAGCGTATGTAGAACACACAGAAGCACTTAGAAAGCTTCTTTCTCAGCCCAATATCTTCAGATTGTGCTGAGAAAGAAGCTTTCTGAATTTCTGGAGACCTACTGAAATTCATTGTTGTAGAGAATGCTGAACTGACTAGACTAATGGTTTGAATCAATATAAGGCAGTTTCCTATGTTGTTAGGAACCTACCTTTCCATAAGGAAAAAAAAAAAGGCAGTTGCAACTAGAAGGCTAAACACACGCAGAAGGCTAAACATAAATTCAGAGAAATTTTCTGGGGGACACATTCCTATGGTGAGTAGGGCAAAGACAAAATTATGTGGCCAAAAACACTAGCGTATTTTAGCTTAAGCTTCCTCCTGCCAGTAATTAAGACTTGGAGAGGGGGAATGATATATAAATCTATAAACCACAACATTATAATGTTATAAAAATTAAGCAATATATCATCATCATCTCAGAAGACCAGGGTGGGATCCCAAAAGGATAGGATTTAGACCCAATGTCTCCCCACACCTGTTTTGGTGGCATATCCACTGTTACAGCACTCTATTCCATTTTAAACTGCCATGGCAACATCCTATGGAATCCTTGGATGCACAATTTAGGAAGGAGCATTTAGTATGCTCAGCCAGAGAGCTCTTGGGCCTCACTAGACTACAGACCCCATAATTCTACAGGATAATTGCTGTAGCAATTAAAGTGGAATATAGTGCTATAACAGTATGATGTGATAATGTAATTAAACTGGAATGGAATACTCAGAATATAGTCCCACTCAATTTTTAAAAATATTACACTGTCGTCTGTATCAGCATGAACCTGTATCCTTTCCATTAAAAGTTAAGGATCTGCCCTTATTGGTAAATACTAACTGTGGTTACCTTCCCACAGAAAATAGGAATGATAAGCAAGCATAATATGGCCTAGAGCTTCCTTGTAAGAGTTAAGCAAACTAATATTTGAAATAGGAATAACATTGCATGTCCTAAGTCCCGGCTTCCATCTATTCTACTTCCACTCACTTGCTGCCAAACTGTCATTGTCTAGAAAAAGTTTTCAGCACTTCTCCTAGCCAAATTTCACAACAGTCTAAATTCAAGATGACTTGACCTCAGTATTGGTGATAGCTGTCCTGTGCTATCAGCTAGTGTTCAGTTGCAAATTGCTACCTCTCTTACCCTTTCCTTCCTTCATACCAGTGAGTGTCTGACAGTCACTTCTGACATTGTCAGATCGATTTATCTTAAGTGGACCAGAAGACTGTTCTGTGCCTGTTCCCTGTGGGATATCTCTGTGTGTTCTGTTACAACTTTCAACATTCTTTTAGGAGTTACTTTTCAGCTGGGTTGCAACATCACTAGTAAACGAAAACAATTGCTGGTATTTGAAATACGTCTTTCCATAACTGATATCTTGGATATGTGTTACCTTTTTATTGCATAAAAATATGAGTATATGAATGCCAGATTCTAATTCTTGGGTACTTTGAAGGCCTCTCTAGAAAGAAACAGAGAAATCTGGATGGGACTGTACAACCACTACTTACATTTCTCTATTATTTTATGAAGAGACTTCTTCTAGAAGCTGGGAGTCCAAGCACAAGGTGCAATTAGCTGTTAAGGAGTTAAACTATACATAGGCAGCAGCTGTACAAGTGACTCTTAGGTGCAATCTCTAAACGCTGCAGAAACTCCCTTCATGCTGTACTGAAGTAAAGCATCCAGTTGACAAGAAGAAGATTTGCTACTGTTACCCTAAAACATGGGTGACTCAGAGATCCACCCATGATGCCAGTACCTCCACATGGCAATATAGAATTAATTACCTCAAAAATAGGAGACCTGTGAGGAGGAGGGGTAACTTAACAAGATCTACCTCCTTTGTTTACAGGGTCCTTCCCAGAAAGAACCAGCCAGAGATTCCAAAAGTAAAATAAAATGTGTTTTTATTGAAAGAGATTCACGCAAGCATGCAAAAGATCCAAACACTCATATGCTGAAGATAAAGGGAGGAAAGTGTGGATAGAGGACTTGAGGGATTCTGGTGTTAATTACTGATCCAGACAGCAGTAAGGAAAGAGTGGTGACATGGCTTAGGTAGGAACCTAAGGACAGTTCTTGATTGGGAATCACAGAGACCACATGGCATTCAGCAAGGTGAGAAACTGCACTTAAGTGAGGAAAACTCAGGGTTCTTATACCCAAAAAATATCCTGCAAGTGTGGGTGTGAATTGCTCTCCCAGCCAAGCAGACAATGGGAGCTGGAACACAAACAATGAAGTCCAGATGGAGTTGATGGTTTTAGTGTTTAGGTGACAAAAGGGTAAAGGCTGTTGTAAAAGCCCTCTATCAGAGAAGTTGAGAAGACACAGCAGGGAAACATCCAGGCACAAGAGATTTGGGTTACAACAATCACAATTTGGTAGGGATTTCCCCTTTCTACTGCAAGCTGCCTGGCTCTTAGAATATGCCTATTGTCTCTGGAGTTGCCACACAACCTGCCTGACACTGACTTTGATTTCTGCCTAGGACAGGGTGCAGCTGACCTGCTTTGCTATATCACATTTACAGTCAGTAATATGTCTCTTTCTAGCTTGACCTTCCAGTCACCTCAGGTTTTTATTTCTATCAATGTCAATTAATATAGTGCCAATTAAATAATATTGCCAATTAAACCATACCAATTGCGGGGGGGGGGGTGTATGGGACCGTAACACTGGCTGCCCTTGATTTCACGCCTCTTGTAGTGTTACACAGTTTCCCCTGCACATTTGGCACAGTTGTCTGGGCTGGGGAAACAAACACGCAGATACAGGTAAAGTCCCATATGTTCTGGGACCACTATCAAATAGGCTTTCATAAACAGTGGAAGCTACCATGTTTTTCCAGCTCAGACAACCAGATCAAATGAGCAAAAGTGAAGGATACAGAAACAGCTAGTAGTTCAGTGATTCTACTCTCAGTTCCAAGTCAATATTTAAAAGGATCTCTCCAAGATGCTAAACCTTATGCCCCAAATAGCTTCAACACCTTGGATATCTTATTTAAAGTATAGAATGAAAACTGAAATTATCACACCACTCTGGAAGTGGAAGCTTTACGATATCAGGCCCATTCTGTGATTTTATTCTGTGATTCTATGGCTATGACTGAGACCAGGAGCATGATCTCACATCCTGTTCAATATGGGAGCCACCAGAGGAAAGATTAATCACCCTAGCCTGAACTATCAGAAGAGAGATGTCCCTGTAGGTTCTCAGGACTACCATATATGCCACATTATGCTTGATTTTATTGGTCCTCACTTTAAGTTTTATGCTGAAGTACTGAAGTGGAAACACATGACTTTTGCATGAATCTCTCAGGCAGCTCTCCCATATTTACTCCCTTTGACACTGGTAGCCTTGAGCCAGTTTACAGTTGTTCACACAGCACTAGTCTTGTACTTAACCAATAATGACATAGGCAGAGATAAAAAAGAACTTTGTAGTTAACTCTAGCTTTAATCTTCAACATATATAAGACAGCAACAGAACAAGTATTGGGTCTGGGCAGTGAATCTCAACTGCGCTGTTGAAATTGAAAAATGTGATGTGATATAGCTGACATGGTAACAGACTGGGTAACAAATTCTAGATTCATCCTGCCACCTATTTTGACAATAGCTTTATTCAGACACATGGAATATACTGCTGGACCTAAGCTTTCCATCACCATGTTGAACTGGAAGTTCTGAAGACAATTTATGAATCAATCAACTGCACAAAGTTGTTTTCCTCTGTGGGACTAGAAACACTGGTTGAGCAGCTTATGTGGAAAGTCTTTGTGTGAGACATTATGATTCTAGGTCACCACTGCCCGCCCACCCACCAGCCCGCCCACCTGCCCTCCTTCCCTCCCTTCCTTCCCTCCCTTCCTTCCCTCTCTCCCTCCCTTTTCTGTTTTGTTTATTGTCATTTGTATGACCTTTATAATTCTACAAACCTCATTTTCTGCTCCAGCAAAGCACTTACACCATTATTTGTTTAAAGTAATAGTGAAAACATGTTTTTCCAAATGTGGCATGTCAAGGTGGATTTAAATGAACTTAGAACTTAAAAAAATATTATTCCCAAATGTTACAAGTCCCTGGCCTATAGTACAAAAATCTTCTCCCGTTTACCATAGCATCATCACAGCACAAGACAACAGTGTGTGTCAGCACTGGAATCATGCAAATTTTAATTTCTACCTCTTAACAGGGGTGCACCCTTCTATAAAAGTAGCTTTTACATTTGCAATTGTGCCACAAAAGGAATGAAATCATCTCTTGTTAAGTTACACCTTGACTATTGTGGAACGTAACTAATTATAAGTTATTGTTTATTTGCAGCTAGTAATACACTGATAGGAACAATGGGGATATAGTATTGAAAGCAACAGAAACCCAATTGTTCAGTTCTGGATATATTATTTATCATACTGGTCATTTTTAATCATGCTTTTTCATTCTTTGTAGCTCAGAAGAATATGTATCTTGTTTGACTTTGCTAAGAAAAAAAAACCAATGAACACTATGCAAAATATGTCATGAAGTTGCAGTTGTGGCTGGAGATGGAGAAGAACTGATGTTAAAAAAAGAGATGTCCTCAGTGCATAAGCCTGTACTTGCAACCATGCATAAACAACCAAAGAAGAAAATGTTGGTCATCACTCTTTGTGATGAGTTGGGCTTCTGCTGTCAGGCAGATGGATTTTGGAGTCCTTTATGGCATCATAGCCAAGTAGCTGTCCAGTGGTATAAAAGAGCTGGCTTGTATTACGGAATACGTTGAAGACTTTTTGCATCGGTTTTCTAGTATGAAGTTGGGAAAAGTTATGACGGTTGAGAACCGATTGGGGAGTGGCACTTCACCTCAAAGGAGCACTGAGGGAATAGAGAGGGTTGGTACTATTTTTAGGTTATCCCAGGATGGTCTCCGCTCTCACCTTTTGCCATTCTTCTTTTGGGTTGGTTCCTTTTTTGATAAGTGTTACTACTGTACCTTATCTTTTATATAAAAAAGGGACCTTCCTGTTATCTGAGTAGAGTGCTGAAAGGCTTTTGTGACTTCCTGGATGGGAAAATGGTGGTGGCAGCCAATGGTGGCTGGTCCCCTAAAATGGTGCTGGCACTTTCCTCCTGGATAAGACCCTTGGATAAGACCCGTGACTTATCCATGGTCCATATCAAAATCCACAATATTGTCCCCAAACCTGTTCTCAACAAATACATGAGGTTGATTTATACACAAGCATATAGGGTAGGTGAAAAAGGGTTCACAGAATGAAAGAATGTCTAAACAGGGCTCTGCCATATAAAATCAGGAAATCTCCGTGTGTAGATTATTCTACAACACAATATTAAATTCTACAACACAATATTAAATTCTATGTTATAATCTATAGTGCGATATTTGTTTGGGGCAAAAAAAATGGAAGTATTTGTCATGTAGCCTGAGTCTATCTATAGTAATTCAAAAATAAATCCTGCTAAGTCTAGTGGGATGTATTTCCAAGTAAGCTTGCTTACAATTACAGCCTTTGTTTCAAGGGAAAGAAAGAGAATAATTGGCCAGGAAGACATGCAGCCTTTTCAATATATTAGCAGAAGATCTTTATTCTTAAATATCAGAAACATCACTTGAGGAAATAATGGCCCTTTCCGCATGTGGAGGGGGAAATGGGGGAAAACGTGCTAAAACGGAGCTTACCGGCAGCCGGGTAAGTCTGTTGCCATGTGGAGCAGCGCGAGCTCACTGATCCACAGTCCTCCGGCATCCAAAATGGCAGCTTCAGTGTCCAAAATGGCGGCTTCCGGCTGGTGGAGGCTCTCCACCAACCGGAGAAGCTCGCCAGCCAGAAGCCCACCCCCAGCAGATCCGTAGGCACACACTAGTGCACACCTGCAAATCTGCACCAGAGCACGGCGACGGAGCTGCATGGGGCTGCGCGCTCTGTGCTTTTTAAAAACCTCTGAAAAGAGGTTTTTAAAAAACACGTGGTGCCACCAGTTCCAGTCGCTTCGGAGCGGATTGAGGTGCAGAACTACGATAAAGTAGTCCGCCCCAATCCACTCCACGGTGCAGACGACCTCCGTCGGAGGTCACTCTGCACTGTTTTAATACCCCAGTGCGGAAAGGGCCATTGATTTGATGAAATAGAGTGGGAAAATATTAAAGCATAACATAATAAGCTATACCATGTGGTTGCCTAACTTTTCTTTTCTCAAGTCCTCTCCAGTATTGCAGTTCCCTAACACCTTATGCAGTGTTCCCTCCACCATATCAATAAGATGCAAACAGACTTCTTACCTGCTTTGGATTTTTGTGTTACCCCCAGAGGTTCAGGAGTCAAGTTTCAAAGCTTTCTCAAATAAGTGCATTCCATCAAAGCTTACAAAATAAAAGGCAACCAAACATTCATTCATTCATTCACTCATTCAAATATTATCATGGAATGTCAGGATGGCATACAGATAAAATAATAAGGAATTGAAAATAATTCCAGATTAGAATGATAAACAGGTTGGAAACATATTAAACATGACAAGGTAAAACTATTGAAAAGGCTATAGCAGGGCTTTCCAAACAGTGTGCTGTGACATGTTAGTGTGTTGCCTTAAGAGTGTAGGTGTGTCACCTACCATCTTGGAAATGTATGTTATTATTTATAAATCATATATTTTTAAATATATAGGAAAGGTTTTCATGAAATGTATTGTGTCCTCATACATTTTATTATTACAATTTATGTATGTGTCTGTATCTCTTATAAGGGGTTAGTTTAACCTCCGGTTTGCTAGAAAAACCGAATTACTGTGTCACGAAATGATGCGTGTCTAAAATGTATGTCACCAACATGAAAAGTGTGGAAAGCTCGGGACTATAGCAATTAAAACCAAACACATGTACTTTTAAAGTAAATTAAGTCTGGAATGCTTTAATAAAAAGCCCTGCCTTGACTTGGCACTGGAAAGAAGCCAATGTTTGATGCCAACTGGCCTTCCCAAGGGAGGGCATTCCACAACTGGGGTACAACAGATGAGAAGGTCTTCTCCCATATCTCCCACACCATACTGTCCCTATTGGTGGAACAGTACAGGTGGAACACAGAAAAAGGTTTACCCTGTAGACCTCAACCCTCATGCAGGTATATAACACAGAATGTTGTGGGAGTGAGATTAGCAGAAATGCTAAACTATTACACTGCAAGATGATTGACAATGTGCCTGGGGTCTTAGACTCATCAATGGTAGAAACCTCATGATCCCCTGTCCTGTGACTTTTCTGCATATCTAGGCTTTCATGTGCAATTTGGCTGATCCCCTCTGATGCCACAGAGCAGTTTCATTATAAAAAACATTTTAGTTATTCTGACTACCATTGGTAGCAGTCATGGTTGATCAGCCTACTGATCTAAATGTTAGGAGGATCTTGAAGACTTTAGAATCTGAATTCTAACTGCAACAGAAGTTCTTTCTTAACATGAAAACTTGGAGTGCAGCCCAATTAAGTGCATTTTATTCTTAAATGATGTGTAGGTCCCTAAACAATTAATCAAGGCTACCATATCAGTCAGTTAAGCATTTTTAATCAACAACCAATGCAACCCAATTAAATACATTCTAATCTTAATCAAGGCAGATATCTTTAATCAATTAATCAAGCCCACCATTTTAGTCAATTAGAAGTTTTTAATTATCAATGTAACCAATTAGATGTTGCAACTTGAATAACAACAATCTAAGGGTTTCATATATGCCATGGACTTTTAGAGGATCCCATTTTGGCAAAAATCACCTGAATGGTTTCAAAGCCTCTAGATGAGAACATTTGGTCCTGCTATGTTGGATAATGAATTGGATAAATCTTATTCAATGGCCACAATCCTGCATCAGGAGACATAATAATGTACAGTACAGTTCTCCCAATGTTGTCAGAGATCAGTGGAACACATACAGCTATTTGCTGTAGCTGTAGCTGGACTCCCTATGACCTCTAGCAGTCTTGTAGATGACATTCATGCAGCATATCCAGCTACTGGAAAATAGCTGAACTCATCTTGATTGACCTCCCCTGCTTTCCAATAATACAGAAATGACTGGATGGGGGACTGTACTGTTTTACATGGCAATTTTGGTCTTGCACAGTTGGAACAGAATTCTGATAACCAAAAAAGTGAGTTGTGATGGCATAAAATATAACTTATACCACTGAAATTTACCAGCAGGATGCCAGCCAACAGCTATGAATCTGAGAAAGCCCCATTGCAGATCCTAAAATATATCTGAACATCATGATCCAAAGTCCTGGCTATGGACTGAATCCAGCCCATTGCTGCCATTGCTTTCCCAACTATTGATTAGTGGTGCTACTCAAGAGAACTGCACACAGTTCCAGCTTCTCATGGGGATCTCCTTTTTGTCCAAGAAACACAGGTTTAGCAGCTAATATTCTCCTTCTGTGTGCAGTCTGTGATTTATTGCTAGTTCGTGTGTAGCACAAAATTCCATTGAGGGAGCTTCTCTAGTCCCCAAACATTTCCCATTCTATTGCTATGGATCTCCTCTTACACAAGCAAGGAAAGGTGTCTTAAGGTACAAATCTTTAAACTGGGTCAGACACTGTCTAACACCATTCACATGCAGCAATGGTTGCATCATTCTGTTTTGCTTCCCTTACACAAGATAGTCTTGGCAGAAGGATGTGCCTCAGGTGGGCAGCTGAGATGAACATTGATTAGGTGGAAGAGAGAAAAAGATTTATACATCCAATATAATGAAACCTGTATGACCCTGTATAACTTGTTTGTTGCTAATCATCCTCCAACTGTGCTCTGGCACGGAACTCCTAGCCTACTGAAGCCCAATGTGCAGTACTGTGTCTTTCTCTGGTAATTAACCTTGACAATTTGAAGTGCATAGCTTCAGCCTGGGTATCATGCTCATTCCTACCCTCTGTTGCTAAAATAAAATTATATCTTTGCTCATCCATTTATTTCACTTGTAGAAAGACAGATGGTTGCCCTGGATCATTCCGTGGCACAACAGATGCCATAACTGAAGACAGGAAAACACTGCCAAATTAATTAGATACTCTTACCAATCTGGAGGGAAAGAACCGTGTGTTAACCATTCTGCTTTAGTGCTTCTGACACATTGGGGTTATCTTTGTTGAACTGCAGGTTTCCTTGGGAGCCCTTCCATTGTTCAAGCTGGGCAAGAAGCGCTTAAAGTGGCTGGGGAATTACCAGAGGCTGAATGGTGTAACAGAAAGCAGAACCAAACAAAACAAAACAAATCCACAGAGAAAAAATGGGAAACTGTAGACTCCACAGTGTAGAGAAGGGAAGGCAGAGAAGCAGAAACCTGAGGACCTTTGGTTTCATGGAACTGTCATCCACTATTAGTCTTTTTAAACCAGCAAAATGCCCTTCACTATGAGGGGCAGGATGCTAGTGAAATTTTATTTATTTATTTATTTATTGCAGGGATTCATGGTCCTCAGAATCAAGACAGAAGCAACCTTATTGTTTTGCTTTATTTTGTTTGAAAATCTGGATTTTGTTTGAAAATCTGGATCCACTGTAGGATTATGGCATGGTAGAGGGGAAATTTTACTTCTTTTCTTGCAGTGCAATGCCAATTTGGCTCTCATCCCAAAAGTTTCTATCCTCATTGGGAAACAAGCCTTGATAGTAACTGATGGGATGTTCCTCCACAAATGCAAAACTGGATGCCAAGAGGAGGAGATTTATATCAGGACTCTGGTGGTAGCAAAGGGTTAAAAAAAATCTCCTGTGGAATGGTCCCAGTAGGGACCAGCCTTCCTGGCACAGAGTAAAATAAAGCATGAGGTTACCAATTGTGTTGATACTTGAATTGTTTTGTCTCTTAGGGGAAGCTAGTCTCAACCCCCAGTTTCAGGGGCAGAGAGAAGTGATCTTCCTTTCCTACCTGTGACACTTTTCTGCTTCTGCACTAACTTTGCCAATTAGCACATTTAGTAGTCTTGCCCTTCCTTTCCCAAAATCTAGCTGACGAAATGTTGGCGTATCTTTTGCAGTGGGATGACTTTCCCTGTTGTAACAACTGTTCATTCTAAGTATTCATACTCTTTTAAGAAGCCATACCTTCTTTGGAAATAAGTTTCCAATATATCACTGTAATGACTCCCTCTTCTTTATGCTGCCACAGTAGTCAGTCGAAGTGGCCTAATGAGCAAGAGCAAGTTCACTTATAATTAAGTCTCACTTAATGTTAACTTCATGGCCTTTTTCTCAGTAGCGGAAGGGGAAATGTTAAAGGAAAATGTCATCTTCTCAAATACTCTACATCATCTTGCCATTTTTCAATAAAGTATCATCATTTTACTAGTGAAAAATCAGTCACTGGGGAAAAAAAAACTATGATGATTCTTAACATAAAATATTGGCCCATATTCTATATCACCTACTTAGCTACACATAAGGCCTTACTGCACTGCACTGTTATATATTCTTCCACTTTCAACATCCTGTAGAATTCTGGGGTCTGTCGTTTACTGAGACCAAAGAGTTTTCTGGATGAGAATTCTAAAGGAGCCCTGGTGGTGCAGTGGTTAAATGCTAGTACTGCAACCACAAGGTTGTGAGTTCGATCTGGCCCGGCTCCAAGGTTGACTCAGCCTTCCATCCTTCCGCAGGTCGGTAAAATGAGTACCCAGCTTGTTGGGGGCAATTAGCTAAAACACATTGTAAACCGCTTAGATAACACTCAACTGATAAGCGGTATAGAAATAAATGCTATTGCTATATATTGCTATAAAGGCCTCTCCCTGAACTGCCAAACCCAGGATTCCATAGATTCTTCACAGCCAGTCAATCATTTGAGGTCTTCTCGCCTTACACAGCCAATCATCTGAGGTCTTTGTCTGCCTGATGTAGACAAACAGACAAACTCACTCACAAACTTTGACTTTTATATAGTAGATAATTCTTATTCTGCAACTTTTTCGCCATGATTCTAAGAAAATATTACACATTTGATTATATAGTTTTGACAGAGGACTTCAAAAATATTTGTAAAAATAACTGGGCAACTCAAATCTAAAGTTTAAAAAAGATAACTTGAGTTAATTCTTTTTCCCCTCTTTATATATATCTGGCACAGTCACTGAAAGAAAGAAAAAACTGTATACAACAGCTAATTTTTGTGGACATTGCTATCTTTAGCTGCTAAATTAACTTTAAACTCTAGTTTTCTGTGAGGGAGAAAACACATCATGCCAAGACAAAACAACCAAACCTTGCCTGTAGCTTAGAACAGTGGTTCTCAACCTTCCTAATTCCGCGATCCTTTAATACACTTCCTCATGTTGTGGTGACCCCCAACCATAAAATTATTTATTTATTATTTACAATGCCTCCCCCCTGGCAAAGGCTGCCTCGTCGGCCAGGAACAGGGGGGGGGGTGGGCAGGGAGGGAAAGAGGAGCCACACGTCTCCCCTGGGAAAAAACTCCAAGACCCCCCCCCCGGGCTCTGCTTCTGCTTCGTTCTTGTTTCCGCTGGGAGGGGCAGTGTGGGAAAAGTTTTCAGAGTGTCGACCCTGGCCGGGGGGGAGGAATCCCAGCGCCTTTGTCTTTTGCGCCGGGTGCAGCTCACCCCCTCCAGAAAAGCACTGCCTTGTGGCCACCCGGCCCTTCCACAGTGCCTCCCTCTGTGGCGAGTGGGGCAGGGGCTGTGGCGAGGAGGGGGCCTGCCCCCCGTGCTGCCGCTGCCCCCCCAAGCTGGCCCGTCAGACAGGAGGTTCTCCCGGTGGCGGATAAGGGGTGCGATTTCAGTCCCTTCTGAACAGAGGGCAGGAGGAAGCAAGCACATGGTTCGCGCTTGTGCACCACCACTCCTGGGCCTTTTTCGCACTTTACCTTATCGCGGAGGGGGGGTGCCATTCGTGCAAGCAGGTTCTTGTGCGAGGCGCTCTCTTTGCTGCTCCTTCGTCCCAGGCTGCACTGCGGAAGGAAGGAGCGGGACGGTTGCACAACCAGGAAGCCAGCTGAGGGACGAAGGAGCAGCGAAGAGAGTGCCTCGTGCAAGAACCTGCTTGCGCGAACGACACCCCCCACCTCCACGATAACATAACATGCGGAAAAGGCCCAGGAGTGGTGGTGCGCAAGCACGAGCCACGCACTGGCATCCTCCTGCCCCCTTTGATGGGAGTGTGTGCAGCCGCACGCACTCCCGCCAAAGGGGGCAGGAGGATGTGAATGCGTGGCTCGTGCTTGCGCACCACCACCAAGGAGGGAATGGAGCCTAAGACCATCGGAAATATGCATTTTCCGATGGTCTTCGGTGACCCCTGTGAAAGGGTTGTTTGACCCTCAAAGGGGTTGCGACCCACAGGTTGCGAACCGCTGGCTTAGAAGCATAGGCTAATATCCAATGGCATATGTCATTCTACTATCTAAAATGGATATCTGATCGCAGGCTATGCTAATACAGTTTCTATGTGCGTAACCTTAAGGCAGTCTCTGGGCCAAATTACACATTCAGAAGATCATAGATATGTTTATTTCTTGAATTATGGGCTCAAGTCAATTGTTCAGTGTGAAAAGTTAAGATGTTTGAAAATATTGCAGAATGTCTTTTAATTGGGGTGTGTTGCATTGTATTTTTATCATTATTCTTTATTTTTCGACAACCTTTTAAAATTGTTCTAAATTAATGTCTTTAATATGAATGATTGCTTACAGTTTTTTAGACATTTGAATTATCCATTGTTTTAACTCATAATGTGATCTGCCTTGGGAGAAAGGGAAAGGTGGGATATAAATTAAATAAATAAACAAGTAAAATTTAAACAGTACAGACTATAATACTAGCTTGTTAATAGTAGGCTGTTATTAGAAATAATAGCTAACATTCTGTATTGCAGTTACAGATTTGTAACCTAAAGGAGACTTACTTAAGTCATTTCCACACAATGTCACTATAATGCTACAGCGGCAGGTTGTTTCTGGCTAAGGAGCCATGCTACCGCATGATGTTGCCATCCAGCTGCTATCCCACCCCAAAGCATTGCCTAACTGCCATATTCTATTTCCAGAAAAAAAACATTAAGAGCTTCCTATAGTGCTTTAATCGCATCAGCTGGCTCGGTCCGGTACTGTTATAGCACTTCCTGTTATCACGGATACAGCAGTGGGTGGGCTGTGGGCATCCCCAGCTCATCCCTCCCTCAGCAACTCCCAGCATGGTAACTTTCTATCACCTCTTTGTGTTTATTTTAAATTTCTCCCTCGATTTAAAATTTTGTATTTTTAAAAAATACATTTTTAAACATTATAGGGCAACAGTGCAATAGTATACTGGTATGTCATTCTGTTACAACATTGCTGCATTAGTACAGCTTCCAGACAAAGAAACAAGCAAATACCCTACCCAATCAGAGGCAGTGGGGTAGGGTGAAGGCCAGGCATGGGAGAGGCCAAGGATGCCGTAATGCGGAAGGAACAGCAGTGGCAATACTCATCCGCTTAAGAGGGAAGGATAAGGAAAGGAGTATTCCTAACCTGACAGCATTGCATGAATGGCAATGCTGCCATTGTAAAGAGTATAACATACTATTGGCCTCTAGTGTGGAAATGCCCTACATCTATGGACCTTTCTGCACTACACAATTATGGTACTATAATTCCACTTTCAACATCCTATGGAATCCTCAGCCAGAGAGCACAGGCTGATTGCTATGGAGACGAGGCACTGCAGCAAGAAGAGAGGGCAGTGTATTCTCTCAGGAAACCAAACTCTGTATGTTAACAACTCTGAATACAGATTGGGTAGGGGAATATTGAGAAAAGTTATAAGTACTGGGCAAGGCAGTTTGGGGAATTAGAGACACAGGATCTCAAATCTGTGTATTTCAACTGCATCTAATTCCTAAGGTAATGTAAGGTAATTTCTATGATATTTCTAACAAGTGTTACCTATGAGAAAATAAAATCCCAGGAAGTGTTGGGTAAATACACTAGTTTTTTGTATTTTTATGTTTATAGGCCAGCTTGAAGTTATGGAAAGCTTGCCATTAATAATGTAAGGAAAAGTTTGTGTCTGTTCCTTGGATGAGTATGATGCCTTCCATTTCAGGACTGATGCCCACCACCATTTTTAACTTCAACTTGTATCTATCCTAAACATGAAATTTGTGAATGTTTGTAAATTCCTCAAAAATGAACTGAAAGAAAATTATCTTCATTTTCAATGACCAAATTTGAATGTACAGTTTGAGAGGGCCATATTATCCTAGCCTGCCAAAAATGAGGTGATAATCCTTTTTCAACAGCATCTCCACTGGTAAAAACACAAGGGTTGAGATCCAGAGTTCTAAGATCTGGGCAACTAGAGTCCTGGGTCTGGATATATAAACATCTCCGTTTCAGTTTCTCTCCCAGATCCCTGTTTTCTTAACATCCTGTGTATGAAGAAACTTCCAAATTTCACTCAACAAGAAGTAAAAGGTAATGTGCAGAAAGCCAAACTACATACTTCTTAGATTTAAAAAGTAAATAAATTGCACAGAAAAAGAAAATCTGAAAAGCAAGGACATAAACCAAGTTAACAACTTGGTGAAAAGATGGTAGAAACAGCAACACAATGCACATTTTATAAACTATCACTGAATTACAAATTGCAAACCACTGTTGAGGTATTAAATAATCCAAAGCATTCATGCAAGCAGACACATTAAGTTACACAGAAAGACAAAAATAGGAAAAAAAATATCTGATGCACTATCTTCATAATATAAAATAACATCTCTCAATCCACTCTACACATGAATTGCAGTTGAGAGTTTCCACCAAATAAACTAGATCCACAGCACATTTCTGTTCTCTTATGACCAACTGATACAGCAATTCATCTGAAAATGTGTAACATAGATAAGGGAAAGTCATTAAGATCAGTCACGTAGGAATCGGGGGGAGGGGGCAATTCGCCCTGGGCAGCAATGTTTCTGGAGTGTCCTGGCCCATAGACCACTTCCACACTAGACTGTTATAGCGCTATTATTCCACTTTCAACATCCAATGGAATCCTGGGGTTTGCAGTTTAGGGAGGGGCCGTCTGGTCCCTCCCTATATGGCAATCTCCAGGATTCCATAGGATATTGAAAGTGAAATAATAGCGCTATAACAGTCTAGTGCAGAAATGTCCATAGCCACCCCTCTGCATGCCCTGGCCACACACTCCGCACAGTAGCCATGCCCTTCGTGCTGTAGCCACCCCCTCTCACCCCCCTCCACACACTCCAAGCTCCGCCACTGATTAAGATTAAATAAATATCCCCTATTTATTTGCAGGAGAACAAACAGCACCTTTGGAAATGAAATGTTTATAAAAGGAATTGGGTCTAAGACTTGCAGCAAACAAATAAAGAATAATTCTAACTTTTTTTGAGTATGGACATCCTAAGAATAAGAAGTCAAAAATACATTCAGGTTGCCCACTTGTTTCTGAAAAGCAGTCATCTTCAGCTAATCCCATAGGATACCTTGAGTTGATTATCAGATGCATAATAAGATGCCATACATTATCACATGCAAATCAGTTTCATGTTTTTATGTGAGGAGACATTAATTAGAAAACAGTTCTCTGTGAAAGTCTTTCTGCTATGATAAATTGTTTATATGGAGCAGTTTTCATAGTGGAGCATTTTTACATTGATATACCTTGAATACCTTAAAGACCTGGGTTTTCAGTGATATGGGTGGTAGTAGCTTCACTGATGCAGATGGCAGCTATTCCATCCTGTTTTATTTGATAAGACTGTCATTCAGGTTTTCTCCTGAATCTTCCATAGACAATCTACCCAGAATGCTAGGGACCTTCCTCTTGTTCCTTTCAAAATACAAGGATATATGAGGTATTTGCATTGTCCGCTGCCATACTCTTCATGGCAGCAGATGTTTCAGGTTTTGGTTGCCAGCTTTGAGGCCTGGAAATATAACCAATAGGGTGTTATACACAATAGAGGACAGAGCATAATATAGAGTATAAACTCGTGTATTAGAAAATTAGAAAACACATATGTGTGTGTTATTGAGAATATAGTGACAACCTAGTTCCAAGCAGAATGCCTATTCAGTTGTAAACAAGATTAGAGAATGTCTACCACAAACTGATAAACTGTCCAGACATGCTGATGCAAATAGATACCGCTGGTAAGAGAAACAACTAGGCTCTGCTAAAATAGATATAGTTCCCATTATGACTGGATGCCCACTGTGGATGTAAGGCTAGATTTAGCAATGTTCAAGCATGTTAATCCTTGGAAGCCTGTGTGTTCACAGATGCCCTTTTAGAGGCAATGATATTTCTTAGTGGATAATAATGGATTACGTTGTGTAAGGTTTTAATGTTCCTGTATGCATTAACTATAGGGAAGCTTGCTAGAGAGACACAGAGATAAAGATTCTTATGAAAGTGTAACATCTTACCTGCCATATTCTAGAAAGTAATGAATGTATGATGCCTTACATGTAAAACAAAGTAATGAAATCAATGTGCTCAGATATTAATTTGTCTGTGTTTCTCCAAGGGGAGTGTATATATTTGGATACCTGTGATTACATATAATAAATAGCCTAAAAGATTACCAGAGAGCCTGTTCAATCTCCCATATAAATATCTTGAGATTCCAGTACTTAAAATGCTTATGTGCAGTGCTGATGTCAAAACTTTGCCTTGTCTGGATTTCACTATCATCATAAGTTAGATACCCAGGAAGGTGGAAGGTGATAAAAGGACCTCAGATAGAAAAGAGATTATCTGATAAATGGCAAAGAATCCTCAATCCCTCAGTCTAAAGAGATAGGGGTGGGAACGATGCCTATTTCACAGCTTATTTCGTGGTTGTGAATAATTTTGGTGCTGTCTTTGATGCCTCAGCTTGTGTGCAAGTTGTCAAAATGATGTACTCACATGAATGTGTCACTTTCAAATGAAAGGATCTAAATGTATGTTTTAGGGTAACATCAAAAATAGCAATGAATGAACAAAAGAACTGATACTTTAGTTTCTCTCTGATGGGGTTTCCATGTTCCCTCTGTGGTTGAACAGACCACTTGGGGAGGTTTTGTGTTGACTTAATCAATTGAAACCAAAACAAATAATAAATAATTATGGAATTTCACATGAGTGTACATATTTCCTATTCTTGATCTGATTGTTTCATTCCTCAGCTCTCAATGCTGTGCTCTGGAGTGTAATAATTTACAATATTTGGCAAAATCCATGTGTAGAAGATAGCAGAAGTACACCCTAACCTGGTACTTCCCAATGCATCAGATTGAACCATTAGATCTATAACCAAACCCAGTGGTCTTTTCCCCCCAGATGCAGACCCATCATAGTGCTCAGAAACTCAAATCATGCCCTAAGGTTCTCTTTCATGCCTCTAGCAAACCTAATGTGATGTTGTTGGGCACTTGCTTCAACCATGGCCCTGGTTAGGAGGTCCCAGAAGGCTCTGCCCAGTGCTGCTACCCTGCTTGTAAAATTAAGATATCCAAGCAATGCCTGAAATTGCCTAAGGAGAAAGATTTCCTTCTGCCCCTCTCCATAGCTGCTTCCTCTTTCTTGTGCAGTTCAAGTGAGAGACACTGACAGGAATCAAAAGGAGGGGTATACAAGGAGAACCTTTGCAAGAGGTAATAGGGTGACAGTGAGTCCTGACATGTAACAAGGAGAATAAGGTTGACAAGAGGTGAGTGCTCACAGTTGCCTAAAGGTATTAAATTTAAATGAAGTGTAAATAAACTTAAACTCAAAGGATTAAAAAAAGGATCAAGCACTGTCACATAAATGTTAGTGGTAACCAGAAGTGTTCAGACAAAATTAGGCTCCAAAGCCATCCCATCGTATTAAGGAGCAAAAGGGAACCTGTGGCATGCTTATTTTTATTCTTTTCATGCTTTCTGTATCAATTCATGCCTTGCTCAGCCAAGTATTCTTGCTTCTTTGATGACTTCTGGCTAAGAATTTCTGTGAGCTTACTTATAAGGCTAACTGCCCACATATCTATCAAGATGGTGCGTAACAGAACCACCATATCCATTTCCCCCCATTCTATTCCCATTCTGTTGTCTTTGTGGATTTCCTTCTTTCCCTCTTTCTTTTACTCACCTCTTCTTCTCTACACCTGTCAACAATTTTTCCACCATATGAACACGAAAACCTGAGCAGCACTTTTGGCATGCTGCACGCACCACCTCTGCTTCAGCTAGCTGGAACTGGCACCTATTCAACCTTGTTGTCGGCAAACTCTTACATAATTCAGTTTGGTTGTTGTTACGGCAATAACTGTGCAGCTAACAGTGTTTCAAACCTCTTATGGCACATTAAAAGCTACACAGATATGCATGATTACTCCGGAGAACTCAGGCAATGAACTCACCGAAATTTGCTTCTGATTAAGTGTGCACATGATCACACTGTAACTTATGTTTCATTTGCTGTTTTTATTCCATGTTTCTTTCCTGTTTTCCATCACTTGCCATGAACCGTAGAATCATAGAACTGGAATGGGCCACAAGTCCATCAAGTCCAGCCCCCTGCCAGGCAAGAACACACAGCTAAAACATTCCTGAAAAATGCTCCTCCAACCTCTGTTTAAAGAGTCCCAAAGAAAGAGAGACCTCGACCCTCCAAGACAGCCCATTGCACTGCCAAACAGCTCTTACGGTAAAGAGGTTCTTCCTAATCTTTTGATGGAATCTCCTTTCTGGTAATTTGATTTCAGTGAGTGTTTTTCTGCACTGAATGGAGCGCTTTCTCTCTCTCTTTTTGGCTGAATTTTGATTTTTTTTTATCAGTAGATTTGTTAAATTATTTTGCAGCATCATTAAGAGTTACAAAATGATTAAACATGTTTACTCTCCTCCCATCACACTACACAAATAAATTGCATATTTCATATGCATATCTGTGTGCTCAGGGGTGAGATAGCTGCTCCCAAAGAACCACACAAACACCAATCCCATTTCTGCACTACACTTTTATAGCGCGATTATTCCACTTTCAACATCCTATGGAATCCTGGGGTTTGCAGTTTAGGGAGGGGCCGGCTATAAGAGTGTAGTGCAGAAATGGCTTATGTTTTTTGGGGGGGAGAGGAACAAGGGCACAACTTTACTGGCTACAGATATGGCAGGGTTGACACATGCTTGGGTCCAGAGCCAGGCATTGCCCAACCCGCCTGGCCAATGAACCAACCCATCAAGACTGTTGCCACTCAGTGACAGGCCTGCCCATCCTTGCGGGACTGCAGAGGGTGTGTGCACTTCCATTCGCACACCCTGATACCCTCACACTCCTGCCAACCAAGAACTCCTAAATCTGGCCTGGGAACCAATATCCCAGATCCAGAACCCATATATAAGCGACACGATATATATATATAAGTGACATATATAAGCGACCATAACAGAGGAAGAGGAGGTTCCCTGGAGGAGATTGACACATGAAGGCAGCCAATGAGCCTGTATCATGAAAGCTGCTCATTGGCTGCTGCCACTGGAGGGGGAGGGCCTTCTGGGTGACACAGAGCATGCTAGGAATGTGGAAGTTGCTATCCGAGCAGTCACGTGGTCAGCCAAATAATGGGAGGAGATGCTGCTACCCCAGGCTGCAACTTCTCCACAATGTAAGTCCTGAAGATTATTTTCTTTGGCATTTCTTTGCATTTTATTTTCCTTTCCCTTGTTAAAGTTTTGCTAAGGACCATATCACACTACACTGTTATAGTGCTGTTATTCTACTTTATCTGCCATTGCATTATCACATAGAATCATGGAATTTGCAGTTTAGGAAGAGGCATTTAGAATTTTCAGCCAGACAGCTCCAGTGCCCCACCAAACCACAAACCCCTTAACTGCCAGGGCAGTTAAAGTGGAATAATAGCACTATAACAGTATAGTGTGATAGGGACCTAACTTTTGTGGTGAAGTAGAGTTGGATTGATTTTCCTTTTGTTCCTTTCTTTCACAGGTTCAGAAATTCAGATGTGTGCAGTCCATTTTTTCTCATTTTCCTGCTCTCCTCCATCTCTATAGTTTGTTGTTGTTGCATTCGAACTGTGAGTTGTGGCTAGTTGTGGCTATGGTTTATTTGAATAAACCAGTATTGGGGATCAAGAATTGATCATGAGATGTATAAAACATCATTTAAATTAATGATAATGTGATGAACCCTTATTTTAATACATCTCTCCCTGTCTTCTAAGGTGTTTGGGACAGTTAGAACTATACTATGAAGCCTTTATTTAAAAAAATGCATTCTGACTTTTGCCTCTGAATATGTATCCATAACTTAGCTTCCTTTCCACAATGCTATAAGAAGCAGGAATTGGCCACCAGCTCCAGCAAGGTTGTGAAGGAGGTGATAACTTCTAAGTTATTTTCTTCTAAGTAATTTTCTTATTGGTTGAGTAGATCACTGATATCAGAAATATAGATTATCTTCTGCAGGAGCAAACAAAGTTCATCTTCACAAAGAAACCAAAGACTGATGCTTACTGTATCTCCATAGATGTATGAGTCTTCACTCTCAGGTCTTTTTTGCAGGATATTGTCATCTCACAGTGGAGATGGGAGAAGAATGAGACTGCGACAATAGTTATGCACAACATCATTGCGTTCCTATCCTCCTTCTGTACCCAGGTGGTTCAATCACAGAGTAAATCAATGATAGATTTCCCCCATCAATGACTCACGATTGCTGCACCATCCTGCACTTACCTGGTATGCGAAGGGTCCGGAAGCACAATGGCTTCACTTCCTGCCCCAGCACAGCCTGGGAAAGTACATGGCTGTTCTGTGGCAGGAAGAGGCAGGGCCATTGTGCTTCCTCAATCATGGAGGCGGTCAGTGCAGAAGAGAGCTCTCCCATTGCACTCCTCTTTCAGCACAGCTGCTGTCTGGATCCCCATAGGATCCCACCAGGAAGAGGTAAGGTGTGAAAAGGGCCTGTGTCTGAACCTTCCTAACAACATTTAACAAGATGGTAGGTGATGTTCTCTATCAGAACACATTTTCTTTAAGTAGTTCTGTGTACATTCTGAAGCCCATTCTAGAACATGTAATTATTTGGGAATTTGACCACATTATTTTAAAAGGTCATTTCTTATGGAAACCTTCTTATGTGCAAGGCTGCATAGCATAATGCAACCTATTGTCTTGATGGGAGATTTCATGCTGTTTTGTTAAATTCTGTGTCTCCCGAGCTTTGCACATGATGCTTCCCCAGCTTGGAAGAGTTACTTTTTTTACTACAACTTTTAATTACAGCTCTTAATTACAATTTAATTGCAATTATAATCAGTGGTCATGCTAGCTAAAGAATTTTGAAAGTTGTAGTTTAAAAAGTAACTTTTCCTAGTTGTACTTTCCCCCGAAAGTAAGTGTCTTTTCTGATAGTACTTTAAATTTGCTCCTTCAGCCTAAGATGTTGAGCAGTGGCCTATTTGGTAGGACATCAAATGGAAAGTTCAAGTAAAGTTTTCAGAACTTAGTGCAAGCCTGAGTACTCAATTATGTCCCATTGAGTTTAATGGGATTTGATGCCAAGTGAGCGAATATAGGATTACAGCCTTGAATATAAATAGCTTGTCATTATTCTTATATTTTCTTTTGTATTGTTTTAATGCTTGGATGGTTACTTTTAAGGAAAATGAAAGAATGATGTGCTGAACCATTCCATGACTGAGCAGTGTTCACTGAGTGTAACTGAGACCTAGAGCATCATACTACCAAGCTCTGATACAAAATTCAGTTTAACTGAATTGTTTCAGAGTTGCCTTGTGAATATAAGGCAAGCAGCATATGATATTGTTGTTATTTCAAATATTTAAATTTATTTTTCAGGAATAAGCAACTTCTTAAAATAGTTTGCACTAATGGTAAAATAAATACAATGAGAACTTTTAAAAACAGATCACCTAGATATTCTTGCTTGTTTTAGAGTGTTCCCATCCTTTATATCTAAAACTAGTTATCTACCTCTGCTTTCATGGCACTTGGGTCTATTTTGGTGCCAGCAGATCTGAAAATGAGACACCCACTTTACTAACAGGAGTTATAAAATAGGCAGAGCACATTTTACTGCAAAGAGGCCATTACTCTGAGTGCTTGGCAGTTCATTCCCACCATAAAGTATAGAATGGGTATCTGTAATTGGCTTAATGCCAAATGTCACATATACAAGATTCCATGCTTTTATTTTGCTCTGCCAGAATAACGACAACCAACAGTTTTGCTCTCCAAACTACTCATATGGATTAACATTCTGATTTCATGATTTCATATCTATTTACAACCTTTGAACAATGTTGATTGTATGAAATTTGTAAAGTGTCTCTTTTGTAGAACATAATCTTTACATCCCCATGAAAGAACACCATAAAACATTTATACAATTTGTTTAATTGAGTCTAGGTCAGGGTTAGGAAACATCTGAGCTCGGGCTGGATCTGGCCTTCCAAGATTCCCCATGAGACTGTGCCCCCTTCCACATGATATCGTAATGGAGTAATTTCCCAGTTTGTGTTGTAAAAATTTTCTTCCTGGTCTAAAAGATTGAAATGCCTTCCCCACAGATGAGTTACGGTCAATAAGAGCTTCAATACAATAGTAATTTTGATCTCACCTGTTGGCCTTTAGTTCTTCTCAGCAATGGAATTCAGAACCCAACCACCCAACCACCAAAAAATAATTTCTGTGAAAGAGAAGTTTTTCACTCTTGGTCTGGGTCATGGGTCCAGTTTTGATTTCAAATAAAAGCCCCCCATCCCCACCCCAGGTTTATAATAAGCCTAGAGAGGCCCTTGACAATGACTCCAACTGGACAGTTGTGCCCCCAGATACTTTGGCATGGTGATTGATCCATGATCTTGGCAAAGTTGCCCCTGTTGCCAGTGCAGATCACTTCATTCTCTCCTAGTCTCAGTATCTGCAAATCTTCAAATCTTTCCTTTTGTCTTTTACAACAAGCTGCAGACTGGATAACATGGGGGCTATATTTGTATGACTGTGGAAGAAATGTGCCAAATTATTCTCCAATGTAAGGGAACTACCTGTATAGAATTCTTTGAACTCCATCAATTAAGACTCCAGAGTCTTCAAAATTTAGATAAATTAGAGTTCCACTACACCACTTGGATGCTCAAGATTGTACACATAATTTGATGGGCAGAACAATTATGAGAGCACATTGAGTGGATGGCTTTTTACAGTGAACCTTTTAAAAGAATTTGTGAAGTGAGAGTTCTTGAAGTGTTTGATTTTTTTTGAAGATTATGAAATATTTGATAAGGAGCTCAAGAATTTGGAGTGCTTTCAACATTTCATTTATATTTGTTCTTACCTAACTCTTTGGTTCTCTTCCAAATATGCATCTTGAACAAATAATCCATGAAAAACCTGAACATCACACACGTTTGGCAAACAAAAGAAACTGAGTGGGCACAATCCAGCCAAAGTTAAATTCTTTAACATCCCATTGATATCGCCTGAATGGTTAAGCAGGTACTCTGTTGGGATAATTGTAGAATAGGTCCAGCAGCAACAGGTGGCATTCCTGGACATTTGTCACAGTCTTGTCCTTCTGGCCAGCATAGCATTTTTATTATAAAATACAGGGAACACCAAAGAAGCAGTGCAAGGGCAAAGCCAGTTCAAGATTTTATGGACCCTGGCAAAAGAACTGCAGCAGGCTTGCAAATTTTTTTCCTTTTGTCAGCATGAGCATATGCACGTGCACATGCGCACGCACACACACACACTCTTTGTCTGGCTGTGTAACAAGCAGGTTGGGGCTGGGATTGGCACAGCTATTAGGCAGAGTGAGGCAGGTACGTCAAGTGGCAGCTACTAGGAGGGGCTGATCCATTGATGCTGACCTTTCTCTTGGACACTGAGAGAATTCTTTGTTTGCAAATCCTACTTCTTCTAAATCTTTTGTTGAGTCAAGCATAGGGAGAGGTTTTTTTCTCCCTCATAATCCTAGAATTATACCATCCAATAAAGCTGAATGGTATGGGCTTCAGAGCAGATAAAAGAAGCACTTCTTCACACAATGCACGGACTATAGCATGGAATTTATTGCTACAAGATGTAGTGATGGATTGCCTCTGAAACTTCTTATCAGGATGAGGAAGGCCAGTTGCGATCACTGCGGAGACAGAGATTTTTTTGAAATTTTTCAGTGAGTAAAAACAAACATTACTACACCATTGTTCCTGATAATTTAAGCCACAATAAAATATAGACACAGGGCTACATTGATGGGACAATGGCAAACTGTCGTTATTGTGGCAATCTTTTGATGAATCTCACTGATTCTTAGTACGTCTCGTACTTCCTCTTCTACTCTGCTTCTTGTCTTTATCTTCCCTCATAGTGGCTCTGCTTCTGCATACTTGTTTCTTCTGTCTTCTTCTCAGCTGTTCTTCCCACCATGGCATTTCTCCCCCTCCACCAACCATTTCTCTTCGAGTGTACACATTTCACTTGAAAGACCTGAAGGTAGCTTCTACATACTAACTTGGGAAGTTTTAAGAGGACTGAACAAGTCCATGGAGGGGAAGGCCCACAATGAATACTAATCAGGAGGCCTTTATGCTACCTTGAGCATCAGAGGCAGGATGAACATCATTTGCTGGTAAACACAAGCAGGAGGATATTAATTTCACTCATGTCTTGCCTGTGACTCTATGACAGAGATCAGATTGGTCTCAGCATGATCAGAATGCTCGGCTAAGTGGGCTTTCAGGCTGGTCCATCCAGCTATTTCTATGTTGTATGATCTCTAATTTTCTCCTCTCCATGGTCTTGCAGCAGCCATCTTGGAACAGAAGCAGTCTTACTATATGTGGAAAGGAGCAAACTTACTCTGGCTCTGAACCATCCAAAGGGCCAGATCCAGATTTAGTTAGTTAATTAACTAACTAACTATAGTTCCATTCCTTTCCATGGATTTACACAAGGTGTGGCTAAATCTGGCTCCAACCTAAAATCTGGCTCCAACATAAAAGTATGAAACCACATATTTTTATATGTTGAAGGTATCCTAGCAAAGGAAACAAGAGATTAAGATTAATGGATGCTGTTTGCTGTATGTCTTTCTCTTTTCTCTTCTGTAATGCTAACAACTTACCTATTAGTGCTTTCACTGTTCTGGCATGAGTCTTGTTGAACACCAGCCATGTTGAAACAAAGAGAATCTTGCTTTATGTAGCGGAATTTCCTTGCTTGCTTTATTTATTTATTTATTTGTATTTCTAAGCCACCTTTTTCCCAAAATTGGGACCCAAGGCGGCATGATCTTTTCTTTGATTTTAAATCTTAACAAACAATCTGAAAATGGTTTGGAGAAAACCTTGTTTGTGTTAGTTATTTTTTTTTTCTTTTAAGGACCAGCCATTGACTGCTGCTGTGTTCACATGACTCAAAAACAAGGGGAGAATTGCTCATATGAGTGGTGGTGAAATTCTCTGTTGCCATTACTGTTGTCAGAAGCCTTATCCCAAACTTGTGTGTAATGTATGTCTAAGTGATTCTCTGTGCATAACTCCTTTCCTCACAATAGTGAGCCTACTCTATCCAGCACCAGCTATGAGGATGTATTAACTAACTAATGAACTGACTGATTATAACAGGCAGCATTAGGGGAGATGCTATTAGTGGGTAAATATTACACTGTAAGCCAACACTAGTGTGCAACAGACATGTAAAGGGTGCTTGGAGCAATGTTTCAAAGGGAAAAAAGCTGTAGAGTACAGAGCAGATTGATGTGTACAATCAGAATACAGATTAACAATCTGAAGGAATCTGTTTATATTATTATTGTTGTTATTGCTACTATGTTTTTTTGCTTATGCCACATCTATTCTCCCAGAGGGAACAGCTTACAGGCAGGACTCAAGGCAGCTTACAGAATATTAAAATCAGAATAAATTAAAAACACACAAACATCAGTAAAATATATACATAAATCATTCTGAAAAGTAGTGTAAACGCTACAGAATAAAAAGCATTTCAAAAGTCATAAAAAGAAGTGTTTTTTTAATGCACTATTAAAAGTTCATTTCATTCAGTTCCTAAAAGCTTGTTGGCATAGGAAAGTTTGCACTTGGCAGAGAAAGAAAGTAGGGACGGAAACATCCTAGCCTCCTTAACAGTTCCGAAATCTTGGAGTAGCCACCGAGAAGGCTATTAATAATTGTATATTTAAAAAAAGATTAAAGTTATGAGTAAAAATGATTGCAAACAAAAACATAATACCACAACTTAAGAGCAGAATAATAGCAATCAGCAAAAATAAAAGAAATACAAAATAGTGAAAATGCACTTTTTTAAAAAGAAAACATATTCATAGGTTGGAAAATACTGAAGCCTGAAATCGTGGAAAAGGCAATTTTGCCCTACCTATTCAGACATTCCAGTTGTAAAAGGATAAACTTGCAAACAATTGTGTTATTGCTTGTTGAACTTGTTGAACAAAAGAGTTGGTAGAAACAGTGGATCTTTGCACTGCTGGATAGGTGGAGAAAAGTGTTTGTGTTATTAATATGAAATATGATAGCCAGTGGAACAGGTGATCAAAGATAACCATGAAGTTGAAATATTGTGGGGCAATGAGGAGGAGGGGAGGAAATGCTCTCTTATTAGAGGTATACCTTGGTGAACAACAAAAAAGGGATATGAGGTCATACTTTATTGATCAAACACAGGATATTTGATCTGTACCTAAATGGCTAGTGCATTTCAGGAAATAAGAAAATGCAGAATAGCTGAATAATCAATGTGACTGAAATTGACAGGCAGCAGGGTTCTGTAATTTGTGCAATTCTCAAGAGGAAAATGTGTGTATGAGTTTCCTGAATTTCATTATAATTTATGTATTTTCAAGATATAAAAACTGATGAAATACATTTATTTAAATCCCCAGGAAGGAATAATGGGTAAAACTGAAAATGAATTCCAGCAGGCAAATTTACCCCCAGGGGATAATAAAATGATTGAAGTTCAGCCCATTCAAAACACCATTCTCATGGAGTGCTTCTTTTTCTTTATATGAGACGCTGAAGTTTTTTCCTGATTAATTCAGCAGGGTAGATGTATTTTTCCATCATTTTGTAGACCAATGGCAAAAATGGCACAAAAAAGACAAGTCAAATGACTGTATATGAAGTATGTACATGAATATGTGGTACACACAGTCAGATATGAACCCTAAAGGCACCAGATCCTGTCTTATCTTGGACGCTAAGCAGAATCACCCCTGATTTGTATTTGGATGGGAGACCACCCAAGAATATCAGGTGATATGGACTATATTTCAGAGGAAGGAACTGGCAAAACCACCTCTTGAGTATTCCTTGGCTAAGAAAATCCTATCAAATTCAGGGGGTCACCATAAGTTAACATGAAACGGGAAGACAGGTGTGCATGTACACAACAACTGCACCATATTTCTATACAGAAGGTAGCTATGATTAATCCTCCACACATCATGGGATCATACCATGAGACTCAGTCCTATATTGCCCATTGCTTATATTGTTGATCTTTGAATATATGTGGCTTTCAGTGGTGTAACTATTGGGGAGGTGGTTCAAAATGAGAGTATTGCTCCTCCAAATAAAATGCTGACCCTCCCCCATGAAATTTTCTTTCAGTCAACAAAATGTCTAGCATTCCAGAGTGTGAGACACCTAGTACTCTTACATTTGCTCTGTTTTCATTCCCTTGGCAATTTTGCCTGCCCCTTTTCTTCAGATTCCCAAACTATATTTCCAAATGCAATGCTAGAAAATTGGAGAGTGAAGGCAAATTTTGGGGGAGGCAATGCTCTTATTTGGGGGCAATATCCTCATATTTGCCTCCTCCACACACACCCCATAGCTACATCCCCGCTTATGGACATACACCCATCTGGTATAAGATAAATGGCCATACACTGTGTCACTTCAGGACCTACGGCTGCACAACTTGATTGAAACCTGTAAGGCCATCAGCCACTATATATGGTACTTTCAGGTATTCCACCAAGGGCTCTATAAACTTTGGTTATGCGGTTAAGAGTGGTGACTAAGAGACTTCTGCAGCACACAACAAATCATACAGTGCATGGCTGGTATGTTGCATTCAGAGCCATAGGTGATAGGCATGCCAATGATATCTGCATCAACAGCTGAGGTATCTTACCATTCCAACTCAATGCCAGTAACATCCTTACAGCTCATGATGTGGGAGAACTATGCCAAGATGATAGCAGCCTGTTACCCTTTTTTTCTCTTTTTAAATCTGTTTCATTTTTGCTTTTTTTCTTTTGAGGACACATTTTCCCACTCATTTTGCCCTTTGAGTCTTGGATTCATTATAGCATTACATCCCAAATGAAATTCAGAAAGGTTAAAGGGATTGATTAAAGAGATGATTATGCATTTAGGCTGAGGAGGGGGAGGCTCAGACTGCACAATCCTGAGGGTACATTAACCTTTGAGGTCTTCAAACTATTGTATGGCTGGCAATACAGAATCCTCTCATGAAAATGTCAGCAAAACACATGGCCTCACTTGGCTGTTCATTTGCTTGATAGAAATGTGGTAATGAACAAAGGCTGGCCATAAAATAGAAAGAGCTTGAAATCAATCTCTCTCAGTTTAGATTAAGGTCCTGTCAGCGAATCCTCTACTGCAAGCAGATGGCCAAAAGGCACACTTGGCTGAAAAATGAAAGGAGACATGGATTAACCCTCAGCTATCTGAATGCCAAACATTAAGACAATTAATGCTGAGAAGGCTGGATTGCTGCATGAATGCTAAGCAGGGTTGTAGGCCGTGTGCGAGAAGGATGGGAGAGCATCAAGGACCAAATTGAGCAACCAAGAAGAGGTGTTCCAAAGTTCTCTGCTTATTCATAGCACTCTCTTTCTTTCTGCTTTTCATAGTTACAGAGCTTGAAAATGTTACGTTTGGTCCCAGGTTTCTCATGGTTGCAGTCCAAAGAGTAATATTTCTAGATTCTGGTGCAGCCCCTCATCATCTCCAGTGTACACATCAACATCAAAGCTTGACATATTTTTAATATATTTTTAAAAGAGTCTATGTTATACCCCTCTCTCTGTTATGCTGTTGTGAGCTTTCAAGTTGTTTCCCACTTATAGAGATCCCAAGTTGAAGCTACCACTGGGATTTCTTGCCAAATTTTGTTCAGAAGGGGCTTGCTATTGCCATCCTTTGAAGCTAAAATGGTATGACTTTTCCAAGGCCAACCAGTTGGTTTCCATGTCCAAGTGGGGACTTGAACCCTGGTGGACCAGAGTCCTAGTCCAACACTCAAACCACAACAGCAAATTGATTTTATCTCATCACAGGGCATATAAAATTCTATTCTATTAATATTTAATATATTGTACCTCTAAGCCACCTTACACTGAAAGGATTCCAGGGAGATGTACAAAAGTGTGAATAAACACACATTCACAAACACATACCACCCCACACTGCAATTATAGATGATGATAATACTGATTTTTCTTATTTGGTTGTTGACAGAATTGTAAGTAGATAATGGACAGGAAGTACTTTCAACATTCAAAGGTTCTGTATACATATTAATTATTAATATCATAGACAGAGGTTTGAACTCCCTTTCAAAGCCTGGGCATACTCTTGGACACAGCACTATGCAGCTGCCGTGACAGATGCACTTTTGTCCAACCTTGGCAGTTCAATGAACTGCACCCCTTCCTATGAAACCAGACTTAGACACAGTGCTCAAGGACTTAATTATATCTTGGTTACGCTACTGAAATGTGCTCAACTTGGGGCTACCATGGAAATGTTTCTGGAAACTACTGCTAGTACAAAATGTAGCATCAAGATTGTTATCTGGTATACATACTGGAGACCACATCTCACCATTGTTGTAGCAATTGCACAGGATCCTAGTTTGTTTCCAAGCTCAGTTCAAGGTGCCTATTCTGATCTGCCAAGTCCTAAATGCCCTTGGGTTTTAGACAGAGAGACAGCTAGTTCTATTTTTTCAATAATTGACTGAGCTATTGAGATTTGCATGTTACTGATATTTGGAATGATTTTCAGGTATCAGGAATTAAACGATAGCTTTCTTCAAAAGCAGCTCACCATGTACTAAAAATGTGAAATACGGATATTGAAAACATCCAAACCATGCCATTCCTCCTCCTTTCATTTCTGCATGAGACTTTCATTTTCTCAGTGACTCCAGGGTCTGCTGATCAGTCAGGCCATTCATTTGTTTAGGCACACATTCTGTTGATGTGTCTGTTCCAGCACTGTTCACAAAGGATTCTGCAGTACTTTGAAAACTGTAGGTGGTAGGTATGAATCAATCCAGTGCCAGCACCGTAACTCAAGTTGTGTAGAGTAGGACAATGAATACAAGAAGCATCAGATATGGGTCTTGTGATTGCCAACTGCAGTTTAGTATTTGAGTCACATCACAGTGCGTGGCACTAGGCCTTTATTTCCTGTTTTGTATGTGAAATGCAAACTGTCCTTTTTCCTCCATAAAAGGAGTTACTGAAAGCGCCTTACAAAAAATAACATGTAAAAGCAATAATAGATAAAATACAACCCTAAAGCAGCAGCAAAGATAAAAACACAAAAGAACTAAAACCAGCAGGAAGTATATCAAAACAACAACAAAAAACATAAGCAAAAAAATGTTAAAAAGAAAGTCTTCAATTGCCAGTGGTGCAGAAATGAAAATGACAGACCTAACCTCTTGCACTCACCTTTCCACGGTGTTCCTGTGAGGCATGAAGCTACGCTGATAGCAGCAGTGCTGCTGGGAGGGTCTCCTATGTCAGACAGGTTTTTGTTGAGGAGCCAGACAAAATGTGTCAAATAGCTACTGGGCAGCAGCGGTGTGAGGGTGAAACTGGTGAAGGTTCTCTCAGAGACAATGGCAGTGGCACCATAGATAATGCTTGTTAGTATTGTGCAGGAACATGCAATCCCATCATCATGGAACGGTAGTGCCATTGGTTGGGACCATAACCATTAAACAGCACAACACATCAATTTCTAAAAGCTTGTGGCACAATGTTTTCAATCATTGATGGAAGAAGATCAAAGAGAGAGCAATCCTGGCCACCTCAGGGAGGGAGATCCAAAGATGGAGTAGCCACTGAGAAAGCCCTCTTCTTTTTCCCAGCAAATGAGCTTGAGAAGGTGGTGGGATAGACAGAAGGCTCTCTCCAGAAATTCTTAGATTCTAATGGGGGCATAAACATTTTGCGTTTGTTTGGCTGTATGAGTGCACATACATTTGTGTATGTTTTGTTCTTTCCTTAGAAATATTTTTATATATCTAAGTTATAACCACTTGGACAGATTTCAGCCTGGAGATGCTGACCTCTTAGAATCATAGAATCATAGAAATCTAGAGTTGGAAGAGACCATACAGGCCATACAGTCCAACCCCCTGCCATGCAGGAACACCCTCAAAGCAATCCCGACAGATGGCCATCAAGCCTCTGCTTAAAAACCTCCAAGGAAGGAGACTCCACTACACTCTGAGGCAGTAAACAAAACTATTGTAGATATTTACAATATATATGGGATGCTTGTGTGAATCTTTTATTTTTGTTTTTGTAGTTTAGTTGCTTCTTGTTCGCTCTGCTGGATTTTTTTTTTTCACTTCTGTCCTCTGGAGTAGTGACAGTTGACTGGATGACAGTGAGTTTAAATGAGGGCACAGTTAGCCAGCAAACAGCTGCTGGAAGGGAAGGTTAAATTACTGTACCCAGCTGCTGGATGTGCCAGCAGGCTATGCCCACAGAAGCGTTTGATTTCAAGCAAAGGAGCACCTTATGGAATGCATTTCCCTCTTACTAACTCCAACTAGAATGATTTTCCATTTGACACATGAATAGCCACCAATAACAAAATCCAGATGTTACAATCAGGTTGGGACAAATTCAAATACTACAATACATCCTTTGACACTTGTACCCTTGGCATATTTCTTGGTTGAGTTCTGCATTCAGACTTCAGGACATAATGGAAAAAGCTAGGAATATTTTTCATCAGTTCTATCAAGTGAGACACCAGTAACATTTTTTTTAACAACTAACTGGTCTGTCATCAGGGCTGGACAGAGATAGTTTACTACCTAAAAAGAAGGACAAGATGGCAGTGTCATCCATTCTATGTACAAAAGCCAAGCAGATTGCCAGATGAATCTTATTTTAACACTGACAACAGGATTCTCCATTGTACTTGAGGGCAGAAAAAACAAACAAAAAAGCTTAGAAGGCAACATGTAGGCTACCTGGTACATATCACTCTGTCTCCCAGTACTTCAGCCACTGTTCCCTGAAGCTCAGCATCTAACGGTCACTTCATTTTGTTTAGTAAGGCCAACCTGTGGTCATTGTGAATGGGATTGCAACTTCTAGACACTGCTCATATAGTCTGCTCTATACAACTGTACTCTATTACTCTACGTATCAGAATCCTTGAAGACTATCCATAACCAGTCTACAAGTTTGAGGAAAAAATGCATGGTACAGCCCTCTGAGAGAGAAGGTGAAGAAACCCATATCTGAATGAAGGCTTAAATGTTTGATTTACCATCTACATCAGTAAGAGATGTTCGACAGCAACATATGTTGCCTCAGAGTGTGCTAGAGTCTTCTTATTTGGATGTTTTCAAACAGAGGTGGGATATGGCCATCTGTCAGGAGTGTTCTAATTCCTTCATGGCAGGGAGTTTGGACTGGATGGCCCTTGTGGTCTCTTTATAATTCGCACACCCTTTTTTAAGAAGGGAATTTTGTGCATCAAGGCTCTTGGGGGGTACTCTTGGTATGGGCATACAGCACCACAACAGAGCTGTAGTATTGAAGCTAGAATTTTCTCAACACTGGAAAAAAATTTTGCATTTTATGATCAAAGCTGTAGATATATCCATCAGATATATCTCAGGCACATGACTATGAAATGTGTCCTGTGGTACATCCCCAAACCTATCTTTTCATTGTGGCAGTTCTCACAGAGAGTGAGGAAGCAAGAGTCATGCATCTAGCATCTTTAGTTAGTCACACTGTAACAGACATCTGAAGGGACCTTCCAGGGGTCCTTGAGAGGTCCTTGAGAATGTTGTTGCTGCTGTATTTATTTATTTATATTCCATCTTTTCCCCAGTTGAGGACTCAAGGTGGCTCACAACAGTTAAAACAAACATAGCTGAAATTCACAGTACACAAAAACTAAAAAGTAATTAAATTATCAAAAAAATACAATCCATTAATAAACAACACTAAAAACAACAAATTGTTGTTATTGCTTTGCATTCACCTAAATAGTTAAATGCATCTCTGCTGCTTTCCCTGATCCTTACCAACATGGATATGGCTGTTGGTGTGAGAAAGAGGCTTCTACATTGAAAAGGTTGGTTGGGGGATTTTGGTCGCTGTGCAGCTGGAACAGAATTCTAGGCTCCACAACAATCCAAAAAGCAATTGATTATGTTGTGATTTGAACTTATGCCATTGTAATTCACCAACAGGTTGCCAGTCTTAAAAGAAATTTAAAAAATCTTTAATTAAAACATGGCAAGACCATTCCCAGGGTATAAGTTTTGATTTAGGCATTGCAAGTGAGAAAAGTCTTTTAATATTTATTTGATTGTCTGGTGTGATCTCAAAATATATAGTTGTTATTAATCTCTAGCTTGACTAGCTTAATCAACATATAGCGAACTACAGAAAGAATATGGCAGATATTCTGTAGGTTTGGATATATTACTTTAACGTGGACAAATGTATCCCAGGGACTTTAATTTGGAATGTCCTTAACTGAGTTAGTGTATGTCTCTCTCTTCCACAGAAACAGAAGACAAATGTAGTGGGAGAGCAAAGTTAAATCAAAACACGGCAACATATTATCAGCTCCACCACTTCAGAAAAATATATCTTGCCTGTGTGCAATTTCCGGAATTGCTTCCAATGCAACAGTGAACTTGTGACTTGTTAGAACCAAAGTAATCACCAGAGAGCCAAAAAAGTTACTTTTACTTGCTTTCTGCCTTCTATAGGCAATCTCAAACTAGGCCACAGTCAAAAATTTCAAATCAGAGCAGACTGGATACAGCAATGCATAGTTCTGCTACACAGAAGGTAGTTTACTAAAAATTGCTACTAAAACTTTAGTAGGCATTTCTTGCTGAGCCTGGTGCTTGCCAGGCTCTTGTTGTGATTGATGGATCTCCCTCCCATCTGCAGGATTGTTCCTGCTGTTGAAGGATCTTGTTGCAATTGACAGATCTGTCCTTCTCTTCTTCACTCCAACCAGGCAGCAGCTAGTGAACAATATAAGACACACACCAGGGAAGGTGCAGATGTGTTGCACATAAGCAAATGCTGAGAGCATAGGAAGACCCAAGAACAGCTAAACATCTCAAGACACACAACCACCTTCTCTTTCCACCATGGAATTTACCAGCAAGAAAGGTTCAAGCAAGTTTGGAGCTGGAGGATAGGAGAAAAAAGAGGTGACACAGGACACAGAATTGTACATATATTCACAGAGAGATACTGATGCTGAACTTAGTGTGGACACCCAATTGACACAGGCCACTGCAGCCCAGAACTCTTGACCATAAGTGATCTGCCAGCTCCAGCCTCCCAAGTAACTGGATTACAGGCTCTCCTCTTTCTCCTTTAAGGAATGAGGATGAAGATAAGAATCAAAAATGGGAAGAAAATCCCATTATTTTCCTCAGACCCATTCAATATCATCCTGGGAGGATTCATCCAGGTAATAAACATCATACAGTTAAAGAAATGTTCTGTTAGGCTGGAAATCTGAGGATCTGTAATTTGCTGTAGAATTTTATGTGTGTTAACAGTTAACTGTGATATTAATTGGCATTTTAGACCCTATGAGCTCATCAAACACCCTTGCTTTAGAATGGTTTATTCTACTCTGCTTCTGTTTGTAATCAGTATGCACACATGAAAGATTCTTGAAACATCAGCGATACCTTTGAGAATGACCTAGGATGTAACAGGGTCATGTAGACTCAGGAACTTAAGGGTCAGAGAGAATATAACATGTGTTCAAGCTGTGACTCTGCTAATGCTGATGCATGAATCTTTTCTTTTCTGTAAGCATTCTTTGATATAACTGTAAAAATGGCATAAGAAGGGAAGCCTGAAAGAATAAATCATCCTTCCTGGTGGGGGGGATCCTTTGGCCAAAGTACTTGTGTGTGAGTGTCTGTCTTTCTTTCCTTCTGTTTTCTATCCTCCCTCTTTGTATTTGGTGGTTCAAGCCAGCTCCGTGTCCACCTGGGGATACAGTGAGGTGTGGTTTGTTTATCCATCCTAACAGTCCAACGATGGATGAGTTCCTTCAATTATCTGATGGATTATTTTTGTGCAAATATGTGCATATGGTTAAAAACTAGTCTGAAACAAGAGGTATTTATTTTTGCTTTCTGGTATGCATCAGTGTAGAAAATGTATTCTTTCCTATATGAAAGAGAGAAAATGCTTCTTTCAAAAAAGGTGCTCACTGTCCATAGGTTTTATAAGCATTTGGATTAAAAGTTTCTCTGTTTTTAAACAAATCTGGTCCCTGATTAATTGGAAACACCTCTTTAGTCAATTAAGTTCTTTAAAATTAATTAAATGCTACAGCTTTAATTTGCATTTTATAGCTGAACTACCTGATACACTGCAATCATTAATCTAACTAGAAGTGAACAACTTGCAGCTATTAAACCTTGTTTGCTCATAGTTACCACACCGTGTAGGATGAAATTTGTTCATGGGGCAAAATCCATTGGTCCATAAATATCAGAAACTGTTGCAGCATTATAGCTTGTTCGGAACATTTATAAGCGTCTCTTGATAAATTTCATTCTCATCTCTATAATTCATGACATTTGGCAATTACCAAAAGGAACTCCATTTGTTTTCACAGCTTTCCCAAACAACCGGTTTAGTTCAGTTCAGTTCAGTGACTACTGATTCAGTCTAATATAATACAGAAAAGCACATTTGACAATATATACCTAAAAGCCCAATGCAGATGAAACAACTAGAATAATGAGCAGATAAAATTAATAAACAACACCATTTCCTATCAAAGGCTGAGAAGGACAGCCCTCCACTAATCTTAAGGTGAGCACCAGTCAACTCTGCCTGGCAACATCATAGAGAAGATACAGTCTGGCATCCTGGGTGTGCATAAGTCAGACTTGTGCCATTACTACCCACTTTTTTGGCCATTGAGAAAGTCAGAATTCTGTCCTAACCACAACAGTGACCACATTGCCCACAAACCCACCTTGTAAGCAGCACCATCCCCCAAGATGGCCATTTCCATATTATTGGAGAGCAGGGGGAATCAAAGGGGACACATCCAGCCATTTTCTTATAGCTGGCCCTGCTGCAAGGATGTCATCTGAAGGGACTTCTGAGGACTTTTGTATGTCCAGGAAAACAGCTGCACACATGGATTCCTCCACTCTCTGACAACACAGAAAAAAGCTGTACTGGAGATTTTCACTGCTTACAGGGTTGGTTTGAGAGGTTAGAAGACACAGCTATAGAGATGTTATGTCTGCCTCAGGATCTCAACTGGGGTTTTTTTTCTGATAGCTTCTCCTTTAAAACTTCAAAGGTGTTGCCCTTGGGTTTTATCAGTAGATACCTGAAATGAATTTTTCTAAAAAATAAATTTCAACATTTTTGATGTTGCTGACATTTTTTTTACTTAGATGCCTCTAAATCAGGCTGCCACATAGATTGTGACACATTGTCAAAAGTAGCCCGTCAGCTTCATGTGATTGCCAACCTATTACTTATTTAAAAAAACAAACAAACCTATTTTTTCTACCTATCTAGGGCTGGAAAAACAGGAATGGGGGTAGTCAAGCACCTGACTGTGTTGGGAGCACCCCTTAAGTCACAAGGCCTGAGAGGCTGGTCTCTCTCCCTTTACACACAAACACACATGTTTATGTGCCATTTTAACAGATTCTTTACTGCCATCCAAATAGATTTTGAGAAACTGCACTAAGTGACTCCTGGCCCAGGGACATTCCAAGGTATTTCATAAGATTAAAAAAAAAGTCTTACATCCACAGAAATGTTTGTGGATACAGAATAAAGCATGTTTCACAAAACCCAGAGCTGTAAAGTGCATTCAAATGAGATGGAACATTTGTTCTGAGCAACTGGCAGATCTCTTTTTCTGCAAATAAATGAATAAATATGGAACCAACATATGTTTTGCTGGCAGAAAAAATTGAAGCAGTTTCTGTGTTCCAAAATACTACCACTGTTATTTCCAGCTGGGGGAAAAAAACTTTTTGAGCCACCCCAAAACTGGGAAAGGGCATAGGCCCCTGAGGGAACACAAACATTTTCATTTATTCACTGAGATGTCCACCATTAATGATTTCATGGAGTAATTTTCTATCCTCTTCACAATAATCTCTGCTGTGGAATATGTCCTTCAATGCAGGGCCTTTCTTTCATTCTTGGGACCGAGTACATTGCTTGAATGCTGCTCTGAGCCTTGGACACAGATTTCCCACATGTCATGTGCCGTCTCCTTGTTTTCCTGTCCATGAACCCTCCACAGTAGGGTGGAAAAATAACTTACTTGTCAAATGGTACCAATAGACTTTATATCTTTAGTTAGCACATCTTCTGCCAGTTCCAAGCTGGTGAAAAATAAAAGTATCCCCCACCTTCCATCCAATGTTAATACTGCATAGATACCTGTAACCAAGTTCATCTTCTTGAGGGCATACCAGATTGCCTGCCCATGTAAATGTATCTTTTTAGAGGATATGTTATCTCAACCATCACAACACTGAAACAGTTTTGTGCCATATATTCCTGGTTTGCTTGGTATATTCTGCCAGAAGGAACATTAACTTTCAAACTCAATCAGCAATTTTTCAATGGCTTACATCCATGCTGTGTATGTACCACATTCAAAGTTGCTGTACAAACATAGATCACATGTCCTGAAAAGCAGACAATTCACTAGCCAATGTATGTACCACTATGCTTTCCCTGTGGTGGAACCTCAAGTACTTTGTGGGTATGGAAAATCTGTTCAGATGTGGCACTATCATGCCACTGCTCTGAAGTGGCAATACTCTGAGATTGGATGTCATTTTTCATCTAAGGCTTCATGTTAGTCAAGGATTCTGAATAATTTTTTTCACTGAGTTCATTCCAACATGCAACAACTTTGCTTTTGCTCAAAAATTCCCTAAAGGCAAAGAAAAAAAATCATGTCAGTTGATCAAACTCCAGGACAAGAAACATTGTGACTATTTTTCACATCCCCATCCATGATACATCCCCAGGTGATTCCACACTCTGGTGCTTATGACACTGGTCAGTTGTTTTTGGCCATATTGCCTAAAAACCAATTTTCTCATTCTCAGAAAAGCAATAGAATGGTGATGTACTCTTTCACACCATCACTGCATTTGTTTCAATGGCATTAGGTCCCACTTTTGCTTTATTGCACTTGAAATACAACAATTACCATTTATGCTACCCTATTTACTTTGCCTATGCTCCATGATTGCTGTTTTTTTTAAAGGAAGCCATAATTGTGCGATGACACACATGTTCAATTGCATAATGGTGCTGTTATGGAACCACTCCTACTTCTCATCCACCATTTTTTCTATGCTTTTACCCATGAACCAACATTTGCCTGGTTCTGCTTTGGTATATTACTCTTTAAACTTTTGTGTATTTACTCTTTAAACTCTTCCTGAGCCCAATGGTTTCTCTGGGCATTAATCCTTGATAGGATTACATAGGACTTGCACTATTGCCCTACCCCCCTTATTGAAGTCATATATATAGTCAGAAAATGGTGTTATACAGAGCTTTTCCCTTGGGAATCCTAGCGTCCTCCCATCCAACTGTCAAACATAGTCTGGGATTTCTCTGCTGGAGATCCGCAGAAAATCCTCAAGGGAGGTGTTACTTTGGCCCAGGCCTACTCGGAGATAGCATATGATATCTGTCTTTGACATCAAAACCCATTTGGCCTTCCTCTGCCACCCTGCTCCACGTGTTTGCGAGGCCTCCAGACAAGCACGTAAACAGGCACGGCCAGTAATTGTTGGACATTCCATTCTCCACCTACGCAGGCAGAACAGAGCCACTCCGTTGCTTCAGGGACCTCTCCTGCAAACACCCTTTTGCTTAAGCACGACACTAACAAAGGCACCCGGCTCTGAGCCAATAGTCTTACAAAGCCAAGCTAAGCACCTTGCATTTGCATACTGGCTACACTATTGTTGATTCTGCGCTAAGCCGATCATGTTAAACTTGACCTTTTCCAAACCTGTGTCCTGCTCCAAACTCGCATTGTTCTCACCAAGTAAGAGCACCTCGCTCTGGACTTCCATCTCGCCTTGCTGCCACTTTGTCTGGCAAGCTCCCCTCGGCGAACCATGCTGAGTTTCTTCCCTACCATCTTCAAGCTTCTTCAGGACTACGAGAAAGGTGTCGTATCACTCACTTCCTCCAGAAAATCCTTATTTCCAATTCTTCTGATTAGTTGTGTGATTGTGGTGTCTTTACTGTTTGTTTGTCTTTTAATAAAACATCGTTTTTGCTATTTATTTATTTATTTATTTATTTATTTATTTATTTGTATCCCACCTCTCCAAATGGATCGAGGTGGTGAACAACTTACAAATAGCATTATTTCTATGCATGCCCCCAACAAGCTGGGTACTCATTTTACCGACCTGCGGAAGGATGGAAGGCTGAGTCAACCTTGGAGCCCAGCAGAATCGAACTCACAACCTTGTGGCTTGCAGTACTGGCATTTAACCACTGCGCCACCAGGGCTCCTATTTTAAAACTGTCTAACTGCTTGACTGACCTGACCCTGTAGACACTGGGTTGCAAGATCCTGCTACGTTACCCTGCCTCTGGCTAGCTTTAGTGAGTGCTCCAGCTAATTTCCCCAAGTTGTGTTATTGTGTTTTGGTTATTTGGGTGCCCTCCCGGGACCCCCAGAAAACAGGGTAACAGAGGAACCATGAAACTACACCCACACCACAGCCACTATTCTACCAATATCACAACAAAGCAGATTCAGTCTTCACACCCAAAGTGGTTACTAAGCCATAGCAGGTTAGGAGGTAATAAACTGATTATGTCAAGTAGGCAAAGAATCAATTTCCAAATGAACCAGCAGCAGTACAGAATGGTATGGCACCAGAAGAGCCACAACATTACACAATAAATTCCAGAGGAATACAAGACCAATGGAGTGCAATTGCATACAACAGTGTTGTGTAATAAACTCCTTTGAGTAGGCTAGAGTGCCTGTCATTCAATGTCCTGAATATAGGCGATGTTTCTCCATTTATTTAATAGATTATGAAGTAAAGAGCACTTTTTGTGAGGAGAGCGCTGTTGCTTTGTTTGCATCATTCTTTGGCCCTGAACATTCCCAATAAACGATATCTCTGGTTTCTCTAGAGTGAACTGTCTGTAGACAGGTCCTTCCATTTGCAGGGTGAACTGTCTGTAGACAGGTCCTGTAGACCCCAGGTCCTCTCATCTTTGCTTCTCATGATATCAGAAACTCTGCACTTGCTCCTCTTCCACTTTGAGTAGGAGAAGGGGTTATTTCATTTCCAAGCACTCACGTCAGCAATTCTATATCATGTTTCAGCCACAAAAATTGCATGGGACATTTTTTGTTGTTGTTCAATACATTAGATTGTGGAACAAAAAAAAAAGTACCCCAATGGCAAAATGCAGTAGATTTGTTAGGAGGGATTTTGCTCCAGCTGTTTTTCTGTCCAAAATTGTACATGGCAAATAGCTGAAACTCAAGGACATTGTTTAGCATTCCTGAGGTGATAATGTCATAAAATGCTTAGTTTCTAAGTCTAATTCTATGGTATTTTTCCCTGTCACAAGAGGCACTGTTAACAATGCACCTCAGCAAACGGTAAAAGTAAATATAAGCCTGAAATCTTTTTATTGGGAATGTGACAAGCAGAAGCCAACATTTTTATGAGCAAGTCAATCTTATTAGAATGAGAATCCCTCAAGTTTTTTTTTTTTTTTTGTCTTCTCATGAAGTAAACTCATTAGTCTTTATCAGCTGAATGCCTGTAAATCTACATCACTATAACAGGGAAATAAGGAATTAAAGTATTTTCAGTGAAGAAAAGAGATTACAGGTACCTGTCATGTGCAAGGCACAGTGGGAGAATGATGTCACAAATGACACGTTTCTTCACCTCAATGTGACTTCCATATCTAATATTTTCCATGAGATCCCTCGTAGGGTACAGTTGAAAATAGGAAGCTGTCAAACAGAAGAGCATTATTGTTCTTCTGCCAACACTGAAAAATGTTGGCAGGAGAGATTAAATCATCAACATTTTTTCTCTGATTAAAAATAAACTTTGGAAGCAAGGAAAGGATTGAAGACTGAGTCTACCTCATCATTTATATTTTAGGTTAGTCATAGCTTAGAATGTGCATTGTGTCTTCTTGCAAAAATATATGCCTGCTTATTCTACCATTGCAGCACTTTGGGCATTGTTCTGTAGTAAAATGATTGGAATAATGGGCTTTTATTTAAATTTTTAATGACCTTTCTTCAATATAGTGAATGAATACCAGCCATTATTCCCAACTCACCCTCATCACCCAAACATTACCCTCCCTCATTGGTAGCAGTAACCCTAAGAGTGCAAAAGCAAGTGAAATTAATGGTAAAATGTATAATTCAGTCACACATGCAGATGTACAAAAACAAATAGGCTACACAGGGAAGGACAGGGGGACAGAAGAGAGCAGAAAGTTGAAGAAGGAAACCAGGATAATGGCATCCATTTAGATTTCATCTAAGTAATTAAAAACTTGCAGTCTTGGTTATTTTTTGATGCCATGAAAATACCAGTGTGTTTAGTGTTGGGTTTAGATTAATGGAAGGGTTAACATTATAATCTTGGCTTTGCTAAACCCACTGAAAATAAACCTTTAGTGCCAACTTTAGTCCCAGAGTGGCCAACTTGCTAACAACCAGGCTATGTCACTTCTGCTTCCTGGTATCATGGTTCACACACAAAAACAAAACAAAACAACAAAGCATAGGATATTTCTATTCACAGAGAATTTTAATGGCTGAGACAAAACAAACGAAAACAGACTAGAGGCAAAACTTTAAGGGATTTGTTGGGACCATTTTTGTTGATTTTTTAAAAATTAAATAGCAAATGATTGAAGCTCAGTAGACATTGTTGTAGAATACATGCGTTGTACCTACTTTCCTATATGTAGAGTTGTCATGTTCCAGCACCTCCAATCCAGGTAACTAATTTGTAAATCATTATATTTTTTCTCTCTACCACTATAATTCAGCCTTGCCACCATTTTTATAGTAGCTACTCTTCTGAGACAATTCATCCAATATTTAAAGTGGGAGTTAGCATGGTGTAGAGATCTGAGTGTTAGATTAGGACTCTGGGAGACCAGGGCTTGAATCCCCACTCATCCATGGAACTCCATTCCTTCACCCTGAAAGAAGGCATTGGCAAATCCTATCTGAATAAACATTGCAAAAAAAAAAAAAAGCCATGACTTTAGGATCACCATAAATCAGAAGCAACTTGAAAGCACACAACACTATAGTTCAAAGTGGTGGACTTGGACCGGAGAAATCCAAGTGCAAATTCCCGCTTGATAATAGAATTTACTTCACTACCTCTCAGCAAATCTAATTTATAGGGTTGTTGTGGGGATTAACAGCAAGACATGACCATGCATGTAAAATGGATGCATATATTCCTGGTGTGCTATGTCATCATCACAGCCACCACGACCGTTAGGCATTTTTAATGCTACAGCTTTCTTATCAGATCACTATTGTATTTTTTCTACTATGAGTTTTGTTATTTGTTTTTCTTTTGTTAAATGATAGCAAAATATCACAGGAAGTCACTGAGAGGGATTGCTATCTGATTCACAAGGGCATATGTTGGAATAAAGACAAATTTACAAATCATACCTCCTTCTCTTGCAGTTTGTATCACCTTGTACCTACTTGTTTGGTACACCTTCTCATTATACCCTCTCAGGGTATCTTTCTTCCTTTCTTCTCTCTTTCTTCAGCCTCATGCTTTCACAATGCCTCCCTCACCTACTGCATTTCCTTCTTTTCCTTGCCTTTCCGTTCTGCCCTGCTCTCCTCCCTTGCTTCTTGCACTCCACCACTTGCATCTCAAACCTTCTTCTCCCTCCTTGCCTTAGTCTGGGCTACCATTCCTCTCTCCTTCCATCACCTTATGCCTACCTGTCTTGCCCTTCCTTCCACTCACCCACTGCACCGCTCATTCTCCCATCCCTACTTTCCTTTCCCTAGCCTCACCTCATACCTTTGTCATGTCTCTCTTCCTTCTTGCACTTCACTATTTCCATATCTTCTCTTCTCTGCCTCCCCTCCCACTCTGCCACACCTTTCTTTTGAACCCATCTGCTGCACCTCACCTCCTATTACCTCTCCCTTCCCCATCTTCCTTGAAGCTGTACCTCCAACGCTCTCTTTCTCTCCCATCTCCATTTCACTTTATGCTGCCATCTGCTTGCATTCTAAAGAAGCAGTGTTGTTTTATATGAAGAGCAAGAACGCAGGCAGGTAAAGGAAGTGGTGTCACTTGTGTTGTGAGACAAAGAACAGGAACAGAGGAGAATAAAGCAAGGTGGGAGGAGTGGAACCAGGACTAGAGGTTAAGGGAAAGGCAAGGTGTCATGGAAAGAAAGTGGCAATAATGGATATGGCTTTTTTCCTTCTGCGTCAGGCAGTCAAAGAATGGCAGGATGTGTAATAATGATGTACAATATTGCTATGTCAGCCAACTCATGGAAAACAACAGACCCTGTGGAACTTTAGATATTTTATGCAGGTTTTACCTTAAGGTTTTGCATACCACCCCTTTCACTCTAACGACTCCTTTGCTTTCTGCGCAGTCTTTGCAAGGGGCTCCGCAACACAGTCTTCAGCTAGCCTTTCCTTGAAAAGCTGGGCTTTCCTCTAGAGTCACAAGAACAACCCAGGGAAATGGATTTTTCTATATGATTTCATATTAATATCTTTATGCTTCCCAACAATTGAGTTTGCTCCTGGACTGATGACAATGTACTGTGTACTATTTGGGCTGTGGGTCTAGAAGTCAAGTATTGAGTATTCTTGCAATAAAAAAATAAGGCCCTTTCCACACCTTACCTCTTTCTGGTGGGGGGGGGCACGGGGATCACACGAGCAGCTCTTGCGTCCCCGCTGCTTTGGCTCCGCAGTTGCTGCCTGCTGGCTGGCAGGCAGCGTGAGGGCTCTGTCTCTTCCTTCTGCAGTGCATCCGGGTATCTTCCTGGGTTGTGCTGGGGGAGGAAATGCGAGGGCTCTAGCGCTCTGCATGCAAGGTAAGTGCATGTGGGACCCCGGAGCAATGCGTGATCACGCACCATTTTCGGCTACAAGTCAAAAATGAAACAGTGAGCGATCGGTGCCTGCTGGCCCTGGCAGCATCGCGTGATTGCGAGGATGTCGTCTGAAATGCTCCCCACAATCATGCAACACTCTGGAGGCCCTTTCACATGGCAAATGCCGTGCAAAAAGGGCCTGAGACTGGTTATTGGTATAATGGTGGAAAAGAAAGGACATTCCACAAATCACAATAATTGTATGTATGTACAATTTTTTTTAAAAAGTAATCACATAAATATTTTATAACAGATTGATTTCTGTATAAAATGTGCAGTCCATTATATTTCCTAAAAAGCAAATTTCTGCCTTGGCAATTTCAATGAAAATTTACATTTACAGAAACACTGGTCTTTCTGCTTGGTACCTTTTTCCTCAACAATACCACATGATGAACTCTGAGTTATGGAAATCTCTCTTACATTCATAGATTTGAGACACCTGAACAAAATGACTCACCTACACCAACTACACAAATTATATTTTGGTCTATCAGAATTTGCAAAATGTAAATAGAGAGAGCTGTGAAATTCTCAACATCATTTATGTAGTGCAACGGCACAGTAATCAAACATTTTTTAAAAAACATTACATGCAAATTTACCCTGTATATCATGATTTAAAAGCACAGTGTGTGTATGTGTGTGTGTATATAAAACCAATATATTTCTTTATGGGCTTCTTTAAAAGTAACTTCCAGATGACAGACCAACTTATTACAACATTATTTTAAAGCTACATAAATACATGTTCCGTGCAAGACTTATCAGTAATGCTTTGTAAACTCATGTTGATGCTATGACACCATAGGCTCAAATACAAAAAGATGTTGTTTGTTGAGTGATGATACCTGTCACACCTTTATTTTAATATGGAAGCTTAACAAGTGATTCACTACTGAAACCAGACTGAACCTGCAAAAGCTACATTCCTGTGCACAATTACAAAGTTTGTGGAACTGACATGCAGAAGAGTAAGCAAGCATTCCTTGAGAGATATTCCAGGATGTTAGGAGTGGTGCGAGGCTTCCTTCCAGGTCAAATGGAAGGAGACGCACTGCCCTCTGCTGCCACATCCATGTTCCCCACCACTTCCACTGCTTCTCTTCCATCCTGTTCTGCCTGTACTCCCTCAGTCTCTTCCATCACCCCAAATTACTTGCATTATGGAAGAGGGGAGCTCCCTCTTTCTGCCAAAGTAGTGTCAGCAGGATGGCCTTGAAGGCTTTTTTGGATTTCACAGTACTGGTGATCTCTATAGCCTCCCTGAATAAATAAGATATTTGGGCTGTGAAAGGCTCTGAAGAACCAGTTACAGACCATTCTGAAACTGGCTTGCGCAGCTCTAGCAGACCTTCCAATGCTCTTTCTAGGGAGTCAGATCAGCATTTTCTCAGAGCAGCATTTGGCATAGCTAGATAGCTCAAGGCTCTCATGAGCAGTATCAGGGCTGTATGTTAACGTCAGGATAGAGGAGCAAAAGAGAAAGAAAGTAAGACAATGCTGGATATGGTACTAAAGCCAAGATGCTTGCAGTTTGTAAAAATATAAATGTGAAATGCAGGAGGCACTGAGTGTTAATTTGATTAGAATTGTGCTAGGTGCAAAATAGCCTGCAAATTAGAGTCCCCAGAGGCTGCTGGGTCAAAGAAATAAGAAGTTTTTCTCCCATTTTTGAGTATATAAAATCTAACATATTTCCCCTTCTTCTGTTTTGTTTAACATCTAGCCTCAAAAAGGATTTTGGAAAATGGAAATTCTTGCTGATGACTTTGGCCCATTTTGCCTGGTCCTGATAAATGTCTCACCTTTAAGTGACATTTATGGACAGAGGAAGCCCGGTTCATGTTGGCCTATTTGTCTATTTAGCACAGTACTGTCTACACTGTAGGGAGCAGTTTTTGTCTCTACACCCACAGCAGGCCACACCACTGTACAAGCCTCCAGACTCCCTTACAAAAAAGGGAATATTTGTTTCTGGCCAATTTTTTACTTACCCCCCCACTCGCATCACAATGGCTCAAAACTGCTGCAAAACACAGTGGTTTTGTTCCAACAGTTCTGTACGTCTTTTTAAAAAAACATGCTGCAACCCTGAGCTCAAATTTGGACAAAATTAAAACAGGAATGGAGCAATGACATTTCTGATTTTGGCTGATTTACAACTGATTTGGGGAGAGTTGGCACATTTCTATGATATGTGGAGGGGGCTAGGGGAGCAAAACCATTGAATTATGGAGGAGTTTTGAGCTATGAGAGCATGTGGGGGAAATTGTCTGAAATAATTTTACTTTTTTAAGGGGGTCTAGGGGCTTGGGGCACTTCAGAGGCCACATTTTGCCCACTCCTGGTGGGCAGCAGGCCTCCTAGGTGTCAGATAGGGATCTTCCACAGGCTTCCTTAAAGAAGCTGGGCCTTCTTCATACAACACATGTTTTCTTTTTGAGCTGCAGCTCCTTCCTTAACCAGAATCACATACAAAGCAACCCTACCTACACTTGATTTCTTAGAAGTCCTGCTGTGTTCAGTGGAAAACAGTGTCTTATCTCTTTCACTCATCATTTGGTTTCATTTTAAACACGGCAGGAAAGTATGCTCTGTGCTGTAAGGATTTAGTAACAAAGTTCCAGCAATACTCATTGATTAGGTGCATTTAGCTTCCAAAAGAAGCCAAAGTATACCTGGAGAGTCTCCTCATGTAAGCAGAGCTGGGTCTCTAGAAGAAAAGAAAGAAAGAAAAGAAGGAGAAAAACCTCTCTCATTTTTTTTTTTAAGATGGCATGCTTTACCCTCTCCTTTGGTAGATAAAAATAGAAAGACAAAAGATTAATTTTTCTAAGCTACACTTTTCGTTTCTTTAAATGAACCAGAATGAAAGAGACTGAACCCCAATTAAGCTAGAAGAACCCAAGGAAGCATCTTTCAATAGCTGTATGTTCTTTCTGGGTCTTTTAATTCTTTCATTTGCTTCCCTATTGTTTCATTCCCCATTTGGTGACTCCAGAGGTTTTACTGATACAATGCTTGGTTTTAAGAAAAACAACAATTCAGATGAAACAAATCCAAACACAGTAGGGAATCAGCCTTATTCTGGCTGGAAACCTTTTCAAATTTTGTTTGTTTGTTCCTGATGTTTAATACCAATTAAATTGTGCCTTCATACCTCTCACTGTGGAAGAGAAATTCAAAGCACAGGGTGAAGAATGCCTTAAAGCGCACACTATCTGAAGAAGCTGGGCATAGGAGACCTTTCTTTCTTTGAGTTTCTTTTCTTTTTTAAGGCACTGCAATGTAATGGAGCAGAGTTGCTTTAATTAACTGTAGATTCCTGGGGCCCAAAGTGCCTGTAGAGGATCCACAGAGTCTTTAAGCCAATATTAAATACAGATCAACTTAGTGCGAGTAGATGAAACTGATGTTTTTTTCTGACCTATCCTGAAGGCTTCGAGCAAACAAAAGAAAGGAATTCCTCCAAGGCCATTCTTTTCAAGATTCTGGTAAACCTTTCCATAGTGTCAGTTTTGTTCACATTCACACAAACGCCCCTTTCAGCTGGCAAAATTGTGATCTCATTACTGCTTGAGGACAAAGAACTGCCAGAAATGTGCTGGCCTTCCCAGATATGGATTAATGCAACTTAACACAAGTTGTCCTGTATTTCAGGACAACCATTTTGGCAAAATGAAATTGTCAAGGGTGAGCCAAACTGGTGCCTTCTAGAGGCCCAGCCAGCCATGAAACAAACCAACTGACTCTGGTTCCTTGGTGAAGCTTGCCGGTTGTCTGCTGTGTTCAAAGTAAAATTAGGTTTTGTCTTATGTGTAATATTCTTTACACAGAAGGAAATGGACGTTGTATTTGATAGCCACTTTTGAAAGATTATTTAACAGTGCAGTCCTTAGTATATTTACTCAGGTGTACGTCTTGTTGACGTTAATGGGATTCACTTCCAGGTGAGTCTTGTGTACAGTTGCACTCCTTTAAATGAATGGGGCTAACATCCAAATTGATCTACCTGAGACATAGAATATGCAGGCAACATTTGAAAAATGGTACCAGACTTCTTGATTGTCAGGAAACCCTAACAAGGAAAATCCTAGATGGGTGAGAATCTTTGTAGCTGCCAGAGGGAAAACTGGCAAGAGCTCTGATACCTTAAATGATTTTGTAGAAAAGGGAATCAACAAGGATTGCTCTTTACCTGATTACAGGACAAACAACACTTGCTGAAATTCCCTTTTCCACATAACAATTAAAGGTAGAAGTTGCCGGTTTTCAATCTTGCAGCGCTATACTGAATGGGAAAAAATATATGTGTGATTTTTGCACAAAAAAATGGCATTTTCTGCAGAGAAAACAAGTTTCCTGCACAAAAAACAGCAATATAGAAAATGAGCAGGAAACTTGTTTTCTCTGAAGAAAATGCCATTTTCTATACCTACTGTTCCTGAGTTTAGCTTCAACCCTCAAAATAGTGGGGTGGGGATTCTCCTTCCTCTCCTACTAGTTATTTTCGAAGATACAATTTTCCTCCCCATGAGCCAGCATGGTGTAATGGCTTGAGCACTGGACTATGAATCTGGAGATCAGGGTTTAATTCTTGCTTGGCCATGGAAAAAACCCACTGGATGACCTTGGGCAAACCACATGAGAAGGTGAAGGCAAACCACTTGTGAACAAAGTTTACCAAGAAAAAACCCATGATACATTCACTTTAGGGTTGCTATAAGTCAGAAACAATTTGAAGGCACAGAACAGCAAACCCACCAGTCATTTTCACAGGTATTCTTTTTTCCTCCATTCTACCCCTGTATACCAGGCAATGAAGACATTGCTCCACTAGTAGTAGCAAACTCCCAATTAAAAATTAGTCAGTAACACCCGGATCATAACAAAAGGGTTCTTTTTTATTTTGTTTGCACAAGCTAGTTAATTGGCTAATCCAAATACATATGCATAGGAACTATATCACGAATACATTATTATGTCAGCATTCAAGCACTGCACTTGTCCGCATGGGTGGTCCAAAATTATAATACCAGACCCCACCCAGTTAATATTCTAATGAAGCATAATTAAGCTGTAGATAACTAAAGTTCATGGCTAGCTGTGCCCCCTCCCAACAATCTGGTTGGCTGACTCTCTTAACTACAGTGTTTCAAGATGACCAGACATAGGTGGTTTCTTACACCTGAAATTCTATTTGCAGTCAGTTTCTACAGATTCTTATTGTTCCAGTTTCAAAATGTAACTTTTATCAGTGTCGATGTCTGTCTGCGTTCCAAAGAGAATGGCACACTTCCCGGGACTAGAATAAACAATAATGCCCTCTCGAGCTGGATTTAGCATTAGTTTTAAAAGAGTATTTGATTGCATGACCCATCATGTTCTAACTACAATTTAACAAATTTTCCCTCACAAAATCCATATTTTTATTTCATGCCATCACACTGACTTCCATAGGGAGAAAAATAGTGGTACCCCCTCCTCAAGGGAAAGTCCATTTCTCATGGAACCTTGGCAGTTGTGGTTCTTGACTTCTAACAGAAAAATGTCATCACCCTACTTCATTGCCCTACTTCCTACCCCAATTAGAAAGGTACCCCAAGGTTTATGGGAGTGCATGATAGCTATCTACTATACAAAAGTCAAAGTTTGTCTGTAAGTTTGTCTGTTTGTGTCAGGCAGAAGAAGACCTTATATCATGGGCTGTGTGAGGCGAGAAGACCTCATATGATTGGCTGCCTGTGAAGATTCTAGGGAATCCTGATGTTGACAGTTTAGTGAGAGGCCTTTAGAATAGGCCAGTTGCTATAGAGACAAGGCCTAGCAGCCAGCAGAAGGCCAGTGTATTCCTTCAGAAACCAAACCTCTGTATGTTAATAACTGCGAATACAGATTGTATTGGGGAATATGGGGAAAAGTTACAGATACTGGACAAGGTAGTTTGGGGAATTATAGACACAGGAGCTCAAATCTGTGTATTTCAACCGCATCTAATTCCTAAGGTAAGGTAAGGTAATTCCTAAGGTATTTCTAACAAGTATTACCTATGAGAAAATAAAATCTCAGGCAATGCTGGGTGAATACACTAGTAGTAATATAAAACAGAACTCAGAAGTAATGAATCACAAGTAAAAATTTTCATGCAACATGTTAATTCTTGTGGATAATGTGGCCATAAACCTTTTTGCATTTATTACAAAGACTGGTGTTAATTTTTCCCCTTCTAATAGATAAAAGTTTACTTGTTAGGTTTTTTTGTTCCTCTCTCTGCACTTTTGGGGGCTTAAATGATTTCCTAGGGGACATTGAGGGGATTTTTACCAACTGTACACCATTCTTTACTTTTTTACATTTCCCCCCCAAAAAATTAGAACAAGAATGAATGTGAAGAATAACTGATATATCAGCTTTAAAAACGAACAAACCAGTAATAGTAACAAGTCTCTTTCACCCAGCTTGCCTTGTAATAAATATGAGTTATTTTCAAAAGGCAAGTGTCTGAGCTCTGGTCCAAAACCAACCTAAATTCATAATTAAAACAGAAAAATGCAAGTGCAGAGATAAGTCCAGAAAGGTAGGGATGCTTAAGAGAATTTGTTCTTCATGAATTCCAATATGATTGGACATGACCCACACATTTCAGATTACTGGATAGATTGGAAATTAACCATGCACTGAATTTCTCAGTTTCACAAATGCTGAAATATAGTTCTTTGGTTGTATCAGAATATGCTTTTTAAACTTGTATTTCTAAAAAGCAAAAAAAAAAAAAAAGTTTATGAATATGCTTGTGATAGATGATGGCTCAGAGGCTGATGAGCAATTGATTGTGCCAGAAATAGGGCCAATGTTAGACCAAACTATCTTGCCAACAGCCCCATCAGCTGAAAGGCAAGCTGAGACAGTTGTTGCAACAAATGCCAGAGGGAGAATGGACCAGCAATGATTTAGAGGAATTAGATCCATCTTTGCCCCCTAGTCCCCAATCACAGGGGAGATAAAAATGAGCAGCTCAGAGAGAAGCCGTTTTGATGAGATTGAGAAAACAGAACAATGATGAGTAACACCTGTTTTCGTCGGCCATATAAGTCTGTCGGTGTGGCTTGGTGTTTGCTTGTAGCAAATTGCTACTCAAGCTGTCACAACCCTTGTGTTCTGGCTCTCTTGACCCTTTTTGGACTGACCTTCGGCATTCTGGACTTTTGGAATTTGACCTTGACCTTGGCTTAGCTCAGTGTCTCTATTTGATTGTTTGCATTGGACACCCCCACTGCCTCCTCCTCTTGGGCGAGTACTATTGCCTTCCTTCCCTTGCTGGCAGGAAGGCATGGGCTGGGAGTTGAACTGTAGGATTGACTTATCTGCAGAAACTTCCAAGGTATGGGTACCCACAGTAACAAGGACCACTTCCTGCAGACCCTGGTTACCCATAAAATGAAGATGCTCCTGGTATGTGGAAAGGCAGGTTGATGCACTGGGATTCAGCCTGTTTTAGATAGGGTTACACTCCCTTTGAAAACTAAGGTTCACACTTAGAGTGTTTTCTTGGATCAACTTCTACAACTGGCTGTACAAGTTAACCCTGCCCCTGATGATATGTGTACCACCTACATCTCATTTGTATTTCTACAGTGTATTCTATCTTTGAAGACTGCTCAAAGTGGCTTCTTTTTTCTGCTTGTAGAGTCAACAAGTAGTCAAACTGTCCTGAGTGAAACCATGTTGAATCTCTTCACAGACACTGGGATAAACTTTGATTGAGTAGCCCATCTTCTTTAAAGCTTATCCAGAAAGAAAACCTCTGAATCTTTCTAAGTTCACCCATCACCAACAGCACTCAGCAGACTGGATTATTTGCAGGCTAGTAGTTCATTATTCACATCATAGTGACTCCAGCTGACTTTGCAGTGAGTTAAAGTGAAAATGTGCTGTCACATTTGTCACAGTATAAATATCTGACCTTTCCACATGGAAAGAAAACACCAGCTGCATGTGACAGTCTGATACTATTTGACACAAGCTCACCAGGAGTGATCAGGCCCACTTTGCAACACTTCTCTTCTATGTTAAATTTTGAAAGGAGCAGGGAGTTAATGGGGGGTGTGCTGGCAGATTTCATTGCTGTTATTATTAGAAAAAAGTTAGTCCCTACACTCTCACATACCACCACAGTGCTTGTAACAGGACAAACAAAATGCTAACATTCAGCAAAACACAATATAGTGGCCAGTATATCCACTGGGGTCCTTCCACTAGTTGCTAATGCTCAAATGATAGTGCATTTGCAATACCTAGTTCTAGGCTTAATGCAAGGGAGAATCCAGCAGGTTTCAGCTGCTCAGTTTAATATTAGCACATAGTGAGCCCTGTGACTGCCTCTTGCAAGGTTTTAAATGATAAAAAGTGTTACCACTAGAATGGACATTCACAATCTAACAGAATCCAAAGCAACATGATACAAGGAAGGGAACTGTTTTTAGTGTTCTAAAAACAATCTTCTAATCAAATATGAAGCTGGAGCCACCAACTATAATATCCACATACACTTACCATGCTCCCTGGAACCAGGAAAGTAATTTTTACTTTCTCAAACTTTTTAAAAAAAACCAAATAGCCCCTTCCCCCAGCCCCCTAGGGAACACCTTTTTTCAAATCAAAGATAATTCAGAATTTCAGTTCTGTTTTACTTCTTCTTCTTAAAAATAAAAAAGGCATAAAATAGCCTTGGAGGAGGGGAAAAAAGTTAACCCCCCCCACACACACATTTGCTAGGGTTTGTGGGGGCATTTTTTTGAAAAACAGATTTTAAAAAAAAAAGTTTGTGGGGGAAGGGGCTTGCAGTCTCACAGATGTCCCATATTCTACATTTTTAGCATCCCTGGTTCAGCCAATGCAGATCTTGGTGCCCTCTTCCTGTTGGAACAGGTCAAGTTACATATAACCCATACAACACACAACTGTGTGTATTAGCTCTTTACAACCTTCAAGCTATTGTAGTCAGAAAAGGCCTTTATAAGAATGGCAATATACCGTATGCCTTAATCTTATATGCTTCTTTCTCCCTCCTGTGCCATTACTAAGGTGGAGGGTAAAATTTGTTAAAGCAAACCAACCTAATTCATACTACATGAACAAATATGTCAGAACACAATTATTCATCAGATGGTGCATTTCTCTGAATTTACTGATGTAATACTCAGCTCACAAACTGTTTACAAAAATCAGTCTTACAGCAAAAGTTGCATACAAAACAGCATACATTAGAGATGTTTGTGTACAAAATGCATATATTTTTAGAAACTGTGTACAAAAGTAATTTTTTCCTCATATTTCATTACTTTGTTCAGTTTACAGAAAGGTGAGGAAACTGAACATAACAGGTATGATTGAATGCATGCAAAAATGACACAGACTGGAAATAAATGTTTTATCTCTAATAATCACATCATTAAAGGTCAACAGAAGGCAAACCATGCCTGGTGTTATTCATAATAGCAGGGGACAGAGAAATAAATGTTTGTGATTGTCTACCACTGTGAAATTCCTTCACTCTAGTGATTCATCAAAGCAAGTGCAGAGCCTGATTATTTTCCAGCACTGTAGGACTTCATATAGGCTTGCTTTTCACAACCTGCGGTGTGAAGAATTTAATTATTAGATATCTGTATTATCATGCTGATTTTACCATGTAGTGTTAATCACTCAGAACATGAAATATGGTGAGCTGTAGTTTAACTAAGCAAACTTCAGCATCATGTCACCTCCACAAACGTCTAAAAGATTTTCTTTTTGAGAATCAACACAGTCTTCATGATGGCTGCTCAAGGGGATGTTGTCACTGTCAAACTTTATGGGTGCATTAAAAATAGCCCTTGTTGTCATAAAAACATCTTCTAATACTTCCTAAAGAGACTTTCTTGATGCTGTGTACTGCAATTTGATGTTGATTAGTAGCTAAAGTATTGTTCTGAAGGATTTGCCATCCTTGCAAAGAACAAGTGTAAGAACATGGCTTTGAGCTATCATGATAATCCATACATACAGGACACACCTAATATCATGCCAACTATTTATGAATAAACTTTGGTACAGGTACCTGTTTGTACTTCTCAGTCAATTATCAGAATTGGATTACTCTCTCCATTTGTAATATAAATGCTTTAAATTCTACAGTCTTCTTTCCAAGACCTAGACAGTTAGGAAATCCATAAACTCTGACCATAGAATGTTCAATATTTGTCACATTTTCAATCAAAATGGTAATAGCTAAACGTAGGTTTCTTGTCTGACATGACCTGAAGTGATTTATAATTTGACCCCAAGCAATTTTCTATCAAAGGTAGTGCTTGCTATTTCTGTTTTTTGATAGAAAGCCAAGTAGTATATGATGGTTTTTTCTAAGAAGGAAAAGTAATTCTCCCCTCCACCCTTCCTCCTCCTCCTCCTCCTCCTCCTCATTGTTCACAAAAATAAAAGCATTCTACCATAGTCTGTAGGGCTGTCAAAACAGCCAATTTAGACAAATTATTTGCAGAATGGCAATACTTTTATCTTTTTTGTCAACAGACATGCCTCTACTATGATATGGACAAATATGGAAGGTCACAGTAGGAGAATAGGTGTCTGTTGCTACAACAGCCATTCCTCCAGTTATTTTTATTGACTTTTCTTTGGAACTGATGAGAGGTATAAAATCCCAAAGCCATAATTGCAGAGGCTCACTTTCCCTTAAAAGAAAGCCAGCATATTGCATTGGTTTGAGTGTTGGACTAGGATTCTGTGAGAGCACATTTCAAATGTTCTCTTGACAATGGAGACCTTCTGGGTGATTTTGGGCACGTCGCACTCCCTCAGCCTCAGATCAAGACAAAAACAACCCCCCTCTGAACAATTCTTGCCAAGAAAATCCCACGATATGTTCACTTTAGGGTCACCATAAGTTGGAAATGTCATGAAGACATACAACAACAACTCTAAGCCCATCAAAATTTTATGCTGTTGGTTTCCACCAGAAGTCAAGGATCAGACTGACATACAGAGGCCTTCGCAATCCCAAGCAAAACTGATACAATTAGTATGCATCAGTATCTAAGCCTAAACAAATGTTGATTAATTTTTAATACTTCTGTGCTACCTTTCCCATCCTGGAAAGCAAGGTAGTATAGCATGAGGTCCCATTCAAGAGGTAACTACACCCAGACCTTCTTAGCTTCAGCAAAGTATCTAGCTACAGCATCTGTCCTCAGATACAGTGGCTCTGAAGGAGAAGCTAACAAGGCTTTACTTGGGCTAACCTGGCAAAATGCTTTTGTATTGGAATGCCGTTCCAATCCACCAGGCCTGAAGAGTCAATGGCCTAGCTTAATTCTTTGTTGTTCTCTGTTTTTGATTTCTAGTTTGGACATTTGCTGGTATTTTCTGGTTTACACAAAAGGTCCAAAAGACCACCCTTCTGGCAGTTAAGAAGCAAAAGGCTTCCAGCTTTTCCTGCTTAATGGGAAATAAATGTTGGTGACAGAAACTGGAAAGCACCAGATCGTGGACTGGTTTGGGGGGTTTGCTGCCAGACACTCTGCAAGAGATCTTATTCAAGATGTGCTAAAGAGCTCCATACAGAGTGAATATCCTTTCAAACACATAGTGGTATGAACTCCCTTGAGTCACAGCACTGCAGTAGGCCTGTTTCTTTTAGTTCCTCCGCATGGAAGTGGATTGTTGGAGTAACCAGGTGGCCCTGTCCCTTCTGTCTTTTATGGTTGCAGGCTCCATGAAGCGGTAGGTAGGGGGAGGATTTTGGTGGCAGCCTTTCCTATTCTGCCTGGTTGGGAGACTCTGCAAAGCAGGTATAGACTAATAGACAGCTTGGTCTCTGTTACGTTTCTGTTGATCATTGGAAAGATCTATGTTTTGGCTCTGAGAATACCCAGTTTGATTACTTCATGTGTGTCTGTCTGTCTACCTATTTGTCCCTTCAGATCTTCACTTTAGATCAGAAAGTGTCACCTCTGTGTGGTACCATAGGCTGTCAGTGTTGTGCGGACAATCTGACCTTTCTGTTCTGTGGCTACTGGGCTCCAGGAAGTATTCAGTGTAAGTCTTTGACCATGAAACTGAAGTCATCTGCTCATAAACTTCACAGTTTTTACCTCTTTTGTGGTATAAGTTTGTGATTCTCAACCTTTGGCCTGCCCGATATTTTAAAGTTCAGATTCTAGTCCCTTATCATTGGCTATGAAAGGCTGCACTTCTATGAGTTAAACACCAAAGTACCTGGATAACCAAAGGCTGAGGATCACTGGTGTCAGAAAATATAGGAAGAGAATACTGAAGGAAGACATACATGTTTTCCCAATTAGCCCCATTATTGCTAGAGAGGAATTGAGAGAAACACACTTTATAAATAATTATTTATACTTATTACATCTTAGTGGATAGCTTTGTCAGCTATGTACTCAGATTGTGATCTAGGATCTATATCTATGATATAATAGGTAGTCTGCATAAGGAAACTGATTACTCTTATACAAAGCTGCTCAGTCTTTAGAATAAAGCTCAAGGAACTGTCTATCATACATAAAATCAGACAGGCAGCTACAAGAGACAAGAAGTTTCTCGGCGCCTGCTCCAAGACCAAGGAACTCTCCTTGATGGAAGCCTGTTAGGCCCCCTTTTCCCCCACCAATTTTGTATGACTGCCAAAGACCTTTTTACTCCAGCTGTGTTTTCATCCAGCTAGCCTCTACTGTCATATTTAATTTTACACTTTTAAAATGGCTAACTGCTGAAGGTTTATATACTGCTATCTTTTTAATTCTTGAATTACTATATGTTTTACTGTTTCAAAAGATAGTTTTTTTTTTAAAAAAAAAAACCTGTTTATATTTTGGCTGTGCTTTCATTTTCTTAGCAGTCTTTTGTGTTAGAATAGAAAACTCAGATATAAGCAGCATGCTAAACTAAACTGGTGGTAATGTTTTCTACATAGAACTTTTAAGTACAATATGGATAAAACTATATTTGTTGGTACATTTTTAGGCATAGTGCCTTCTTTGTCAGGCTCAGATGCAATGTGTCTTGAGAGAGGTTTCCACCTTGCAATTATACACTTCTCTAATGCATTGGTTCTGTTTCATTTATCCTTTAATTTTGCCTTTTCATTCACATCCTGCCACATTTATTCTTGGTAAAATTAACTTCTTTGAAAAATAAGATAGAGACAACTCTGTATGTAACAAAACAGTATTGATGTGATCTGGAGTGTCAAAACTTAGCTAATTCACTGATGAGGCTGAAAAATCATGTCTCTTCAGTAATGTAATAAATCAAACTGATTTTAAAGCTTTGGGGACAGTTGACATATAATTTGGCAGTTACGGCAGTTCTAGAGCGAGTTACTTGCCAATCCTATGTAACATGGATGAGACAGAGTAATGTGTACCTCCAACTGAAGGTCTCTTGAAGCATATATGAAATGATGGCCTGCAATCTAAGTGTGAATTCCAGTTGCAGTAGACACTGGGGAAAAAAACAAAGAAAGGTAACCCAATGTCTCATATTAACTTCTTTTATTTCAACAGGAAAGATACATATTACTGAATAACAAATTAAAAAAATTTGGGTTGAGTAAATGTAGGCGAGTCCTCTTGTATTGCTGACCTGTCCCTCTCTTTAGCTGTGTGATAATGATGCTGCATAGTAACAACGCCTTGCTTGCAAATAAGATGAGTAGAAACTGCATAGCTGCAAACATGCTTCTGTTACACTTGCCTTTTCTTGCCCGCAGTGCTCCAGTGGAGGTTCCCAACACACCCAAACCCCTTCCAACCTCTAATTTTTTTTTAAAAAATGGAAAAACCCACCCACAAGGAACTGTGTGGAAAGTGTTTAGCAAGTTTTGGTTCTCAGCAGTAGCTCTGTATGTAATGGAAAGGTTCCAAGAAATTTAAGAACAACCAAACAAAGCATACCCAATGGCAGTCATTTTAAGAAGCAAAACTTTGTTTTCATGAAAGCAAAGCATGGTAGTCAAATAAAGGTCCAATCTATGGGAGGAAAGATGCCCAATAGTTCAAAATCACTGTCCAATAGTTCAAAATCACTCTTCAATAATTTCATGTGATGTACAGAAGAGCTGTGTGGTAGTGACACTTTGTTTGCAAATAAGATGGTGTTGATTCTCCAGTGGCAACAAGCTTTTGCTATAGAAGCTGTTACAGCCACATTTGGGTAAAATCTCTATTAGTTCCTATAGAAGATTTTAAAATTGTTTCACCAGTTAGAATACTGTCTGGAATCAGCCATGTCAGTGAAGATTTAACTGACAAGAGGAAAAGAACTGGAAATCATCTAGATTTTAGAAGCAGGCAAATATTTCATATATGGCCAGTGGAATATGAAAAACCCACCTCTCTCATTCAAGGAATTGCTGCCCCCCCCCACTCTTGTTTGACAGAATCTGCCCACTTTTGTTTCCTCATCAACTATGCAATTACAGACCAGAATCTTATTGGTCAATTACAAATGTATAGCCTAGAGTTATACACTTGTGATACCTTTGTATTCACAATCACCATATGGCTTTTAATTTAGGGGATCATGAGGACCATGAAAGTCCTCTAGTCCCCACTTTCTGGGCAGTAGCTGCTGCAATCAGTGGAGGTCTCTTCTCTTGTCACTCAGAAAGTAGTTGGCTGATGGTCTTCCCCACCCCTGTAAGCAATTTCCAGCATGAGGGTGTCATGGACTGCTGGAAAAAGGGCCTTCTAGGCTCATGCCTGACGTGCTTAACAGACAGATCACCAGTGAGTGTTCTCCAGCAGAAGCTTTTATTTATTTACTGCACAGAAAAGACCCTGGGCTCAAAGGCAAATCCAGAGCCCCAAACAAAAGAATGCAAATCCTTATATACTATTTTAATCACAGACAGAAGCATGCCATCAGGCAGTTCCTACATTTAATCAGCTTAATCAGCATAATCCTTATATGCCTATAAGTCATAACGTGTTTTTCTTAATGCTTGCAAGTTTTACTTCCCCTTAGTACTTTTCCTAACTGCCAACTTGGTACATAACTTGGTCTAAGGTCATCCTGACTCTTGTCTACTTCCCATTTTCTCACCCAGTTAGTGTCACTTTTTGTATCAGTATTTATTTCAGACTTTGGGGATCTCAAGGGGAAATTGTGAATCTGCCTGCCACAATAGAGATTGTGGGGATGTCAGCTGCTTCCCAATCTACAGGAGGACATACCCCCATCAGTTGCAGAAGCTGCTGTCCAGTAAGTAGAGATGGGAAGACTGGGACAGGAGTCCCTGCATAATACCATAACTGCAGTGCTTATGCATTTGTAACCCCCACAGGATTCTGGCCATAATTGTTAAAAACTTTGCTCATCCTCCTTCAATAAGAAAGTTTCTGGGATTTTCTTAGTACTATAGGAACTAAAACTGTTACCCTGACTTCTGGGAGGTCCCCGGAGGACACCTTAAGTTACTCCAAAATACAAAGGTTAGGGACATTAGCGGAGCACTGGCATTAGCAAAACGAGGGGCAGGGTAACCCAGCAGGATCGTTTACCCAACTTTATGGGGTCAGGCCAAGCAAAAAGCCAGACAAATATACCAAATAAATGGATTTTATTGAATGAATATATTCTCACACACCAACACACTCACTCATACAGACAAGACCTATTGAGAAGGAAAAGAGGTGAAAAATGGATAAGGGATATAGCAAAGGGACTGTAGAGGTGGTGATACTGCACCTATCCTGAAGTCTTCAGTCTGGGAAGCGGTGAGAAGAACGGAGTTCAGCGAAGAGACGGCTGAGGGGATCACTCAATCAACAGAGTGCCAGTCTGCTAGCGTGGCAGGGCGTTCTCCAAAGAGACCCTCAAAAACTAGGACTACTTATAGGGCAGAACGTACGTTGAGGGCAGGACCTCTCCTGGGAGAACAATGGCCACAACAAAGAAAGGAATGCCAAACAATGGCAACTTGGTTATTTGCATGATTGGGTTATGCTGGGTTGCTGGTATGTAGGGTTGCGGTTGTGCAGGGTGGCAGTGCTGCAGAGTTGCAGTATTGGTTTATGTAGATGGACCTCACCTTGTAGGATTTTCCAGAGTCAAACTTGCTCAACCTGGGGAAAACACGTAATCCCCTCAAGTTGGCTATTCTTGGCTGAGGACTCTGTTTATGTGGATGTGGATAACCTGAGGTCTCCTTGGGCTACGTGACTGGGGATTTTTCTGGTTTTGACTTGTTTTCAGTTGTTCAACCTTTGCCTACATGCCCATCTGTGGCATGGTGGGCATATTTGATATCAAATTTATAGTTCCCAGGATAGGGGTAACAAAATTACTTATTAGAAGGTTATGTTTTGTTCTGTCTGCACCATAAACCTTTCTTTGTAAATCTATACATACACAGATGTTATGTACACTCTTTAGCCTGAATCTAAGAACAACCATTTTTTTGTTATAAAGCACATAAATCTCTTCTGCTTTTGACCCAGTGTCTCACGAAGCATACAAAGTGAAGGCTAAGGAAAGCTCTATAAATTTGTTCTACATTAAAGCAAACAGTTCCGAGTTTTGCCAGCCACTACTACTATCTTTGAACAAATAGATTGCCTTTGCAGATGTCATATGCTAACAGCATCTATTTTCTTATTATAAGTTCAGTCACCATAGATGGATTTATTTTCAGCATTCAGGAGGGATTTCCTAATCATCCTAGTTGTACCCAAATTAAAGAAAGTTTCAAATTCCAGCATCTCTTTAATTTCTCTTGACATGTAAGTAAGCCCATCTTATACAGCACAAATGGGCTATCTAAGATACCAAAATGAACAGATTGTCATTAAACATAAGTTTTTCTTAAATATTAAGTTGAATGTATGAATGATTAGAGCCTCAACAGTATAATCCACTGGGTGATCCTAGGTATATCATGCACTTTCAGTCCCATAAAACCTCATGGTAGGTTTGCCTCAGAATCCCCATAAGTCAGAAATGACTTGAGGGTGTGCAACAAAAAGTATTAGTTCCATTCTAATCAGAATAATAGACTCAATTGTTGAATGGTGGATCAATTGTTGAATGGTGAATCAATAAATAAGAAAACCCAGGCAATTCACTGTGTCTGCTCTAGATTTGATGTATGTCAACCATAAATATTATGTTCAACAATAAATACTGTCAACATTAAAAGTCAATCATGGCATTAAAATCCAATCTTTCTCTTTTGATGCCATGGAGCTCTTGTGAAACCTAATTTTTTGGAATTGGCAGGATTCCTTGTTTATAGCTATTTGTTTTACCATGACCTGACTTGTTGAAAGAACAAGTTTTTCAGCAGGATATGAACAATGGTAGATATATAGTCAGCCCTCCACATTTGCGGGTTTCACTTTTGCAGATTTGATTATTCACGGATTATTTGTTGTCATCTTTGCTGCCTCGCTTTGCCATTTTTAATAGAGACTTCAATCCTCATGAGACTGAGAAACTGTAAATGAGGCTTTTAAGTCCCTATTGAAAATGGTGTGGGGCAGCAGTGGAGATGGTAGTAAGCCCCACCAGCCACCCACTTCTGCCTTATGAAGGAATCCTGATGCTTCAAAAGAATCCATGGTGGGTTGAATATGGTGATCATACTTTTTTGTGTGTGTTAAATAGGGTTTGGGAGGGCCTAGAATTATTCACAGTTATTCCACTTTCAAAGGGGTCCTGTGCCCCTAACCCTAGCAAATATGGAAGGATGACTGTACAACTAACACACTGCTCTAATTTACAGTTGAAGCTAAATGGATAGAAAAAAGTTTTCTTCAACTTCAAGTGACAGACATGGAAACCAATGCATCTCAGGGTGACATAGGTAATAAAAGAATTAAGGTGTTGTATCAGCGGCAGACCACAGAAAGCTGTCTTTATACTGAGTCAGATTACTATTCGGTCATTAGGCTGGTTCTCCATAAGGCAAGGTGAACTCTACTCCTGAAGCAGTAAAATAGGAGAGGACCGCTCTGCACCCAGAAGGTCTACCACATCTGGAAGCTCCCCTCCCGGATTTCCTTGTTAATCACTGCCTGGCCAATGAAAGCCCTACTAGATGCTCTCGTGGAGCAGGAAAATGGAGAGCATAGTTCTCTGAAACAGCCACCTGCCAATGCCTCACTGAGACCTTCTCAGTTGAGATAGGTACTCTAGACAGCCCTATCAGTAACCTTCATGAGAATGGCTGGTGCAGGTCAAGAGCAGCTGGTCCAGTGCCTCTGCTGAGGAATCCTCAGAACAAGGTGCAGTATGGATGGTGTTCCAGAGACTTGTGGTGGCCAATCTCCCCTAACAACAAATGCCACATTGAGGGAGCAGCTGATGTAACTCTCCAGATTGGTTGTGAGGCTTTGTTTTGAGAGGGTTTTTTCCTCAAAACAAAGTCTCATGGATGATGTGGCCTTGAAAAAATCCTGTGGAACAGTGTGCCATATCATTGAACACACTGTATGGACTGAGGAGACACTATGGCCTGGTTACATCTATCTACTGAACTGCCACCAGATGACAGCCCAAATACCTGTTTACTGTCCTTGGCTCCACAGTGTCTTCCACGCTACCATAATTTCTTACAGGGCCAAATCAAGCATATTTGTCCGTTTGCAGACTCACGAATTTCTCATCTTTCTAGATAGTTAATGGCATGATTGCTGCCTTTGAATACGAAAAACCCTGATGAAATTCTCAGAATCAGTAAGACACAGTATCTTCTATTTGGGGGCATTAGGCTGGGAAACTCTGCACCTCTTCAAGATTATCTAATAATGTAAACTTACTTTCCACCACACCCTCCTTTAAAGTTGTATGTGTGTCTTTACCAGTTTCTTTTCCCCAGCAAATTAGAATACAATCTTGGCAGAAATAAAGTCCATTGTAACTGTCTGGTTATTAGAACCAGTCAACTAAGGTTCAGAGCTTCTTTATCAAGGATACTATTTTGTATTGCTAGCTGGCAGGTTGTACTATTCTTAAATAGGGACAAAAATTCAGTAAGGCAGTCACAAGTGTATACCTTAGAGTTAACATATTTGTGATTACTTTGTATTCACAATCTCTACATAACCCCTGGTTTAGGGGATACACAGTGACCATGAAAATCTCCCAATCCTCTATTACTGGGTAGTAGCCACTGCGAACAATGGAGGGTCTGGTCTCCTGTTGATTGGGAAGCAGCTGGCTAACATTCCCACCCACTCCCTTGTACAAGCAAGCTCCAGCATAAGGGGGAATTGTGATAAGGACCCTGTTTCTGCCTCACTGGAGATTGTTAATGAGAGGGGGTGAAGATGTCAGTCAGCTGCTTCCTGATTGACAAGAGAAGAGACCCATTATTAGCAGCAGCAGCTGCCAGTAAATGAGGAATGGGGCAGAGGGGTTCAGGCCAGAAGACACTACTTAGCTGTGTAACTACATTATTTATACATGTGTAACTGACTTACTGTATTTTGATCATGATGTTTAACCCTCTTCTTCCAGGTTACTCATCCCTGCAGGGAAGCTTACATAAAAAATAACACTGCAACAAAAATATAATGGTTCAAATTTTAATATAACATAAAAGTAGCATAAAAAACATAAGTGGTAACATAACATTAAAAATAATACCAGGTGATAGATATTTGCAAAAGCAGAGCTCCATAGTGCTGCTTTTATAAAGCAATATTTTTAAATCTCATTTTATTATTTAGGGCTGGCAGGTCAGGACTGTCCCGGGCTCTAAGATTTCAGCTCCAGAACCAGACACCTAAGGATGATCCCTTGTGATATCACAGTGGATGGGACCTGGTGATGTTACAAGGGTGATATTACAAGTTGAAGCCCCTGCAGATGTCATTAAGCACAATAAATTAAGCATCAATCATAGTTGCATGGAGTATGCTATCCAGATGTAAAACAGCAAGAGGAACAAAAAGGAAAACATACCCGTACACTTTTGAAGATAATTCTCTCATCCTGAGATCCCTCCTCCTCCCCTTGTATGTTTTACCTGCAGAGGTAACAGTCACTTGGGCAGATAAGAAAACATTCCAAGGGATTTTGCCCAAGGAGAATTTTACCATGCATTTCAGTGTGAAATATTCTGTACTCTATTAGTTCCTAACAGCTACTATGAATTAAAGTGTTATCTCAGCCTCCCTTATTTTCATTTGGAGGAAGCTCAAACTATGAAATCTTAACAATATGGAGCATCACAAAGCCCACACTGATGGTTGTGTTCACATGATTAATATAGTTATCTGGCTTTGACTGCAAATATTTCATATACTCTGGTGTGCAGTAGCCTTGAACATATTAAAGTAAGCCAGTCAAGAGAGCACCAACAAAATCATCAAACCAATGGGCCTCTGAAAAAGAGATATAGGCAGGAACTGATGGCTGTAAATTACTTTGATCAGATTGTGATCCAAGAACAGTTTTTAGGAAATAAATGCTTCCTAAAGCTAAACTTGAATAAACTCCCTTGTTTCTTTTGAAGCTGTTTGTCATACAATTATGAATCTGATAGATATGGTACGTGTCCAAAATATTACAGTTGGCATAAACTTTGAGCTCAAGAATGTCCTGATTGAAAAGAATATTAAAGGTACATTCAAAGCTCATATCACTGCTTTTCAGCCAAAATGGAGTCTTCTCACTTATAGACGTTATGCAAAAATAACCTGGAAATCTTAGATGAACCCTCATTGCTTTTGTATCTTAACCTAAATCTGCACAGAATTTATTTCTTTGTGGGGTTCCAAAGGCTCCACTAAGTGGGAGTCCTTTTAAGGGAAAATCCAGAATTCCAAGTGTGACTGCCTATTACAGAAAGCCATCAATGAAAGTGTCCTTTTTTAGAATATAAACACTTGAAATGGAGCTTGAATTCATTATGATTTTTCATCTGATACTTCAAAGTCCACATTAACCACTCAGTGATTAGATTTTAATGAACAATTGTGGATACTCAGCTGTCAAAGATGAATGTTACAATATCTAGCTAGTAAAAAAACACCAAGGAAAACACAATAGCCTAAATTCAATGTTATATTGATGCTACAGTACCAAAATCTCCTCTACCTGCCATTCTAAAAGTAATCCAAAACCTGACTCCAGGGAGCTTCCTGGAGTATAACAGCTCAAGATTCAAACTGGTAAAATGAGCTAAATCTGAGAAATTTCTAAGTGGTCAGTATTTACTTTAAGTATAGAAATAAATAGGTCTGATGCAGCATCATATGGAAAAACTTCTATAGGATCCATGCTAGTTCAGCAAATGATTCTACATGTTCTGCATTTTAAAATATAAAAATGAGAAAAAAAGGAGGGGGAGAGGGATCTAGCAGCACCTTTAAGACTGATTTGTTTTAGCACGAGCTTTCATGGGCATCGATCTGCTTCTTCAGCTGCATTGTTAGAGTAATATTAAAGCCACAGGTCTTTAAGAATACAGTTTTAAGAGTGGGGCAGAATGTAATGGATTACAGAAAGATGCAAACTGTGACCCTGGCCATAAATCATCAAAGTGCTATAGAATCATAGAGTTGGAAGAGACCACAGGGGCCATCCAGTCCAACCCCCTGCTATGCAGGAAAACACATCAAAACATCCTCAACAGATGGCCATCTAACCTCTGTTTAAAAACCTCCAAAGAAGGAGACTCTACCACACTTCAAAGGCAGCATATTCCACTGCCGGACAGCTGTGAACCTCAGGAAGTTCTTCCTGAGGTTCAGGTGGAATCTCCTTTCCTGCAGCTTGAATCCATTGCTCCTTGTCCTAGTCTCTGGAGCAGTAGAGAACAAGCGCGCTCCCTCCTCAACATGACATCCCTTCAAATATTTTGCGTGAAATGATACATGCTGCATGAAATGATACAGATCTTTCAAGAGGCTGGTGATGCAAGAGATTTCTACTATACTTTGAGGATGGTATTGGGAATTTAGGAGCTAGGGAGTCATCAATTTAATGAAAGATTAATTCATTGCCTGTCAGACCATGAAAGATCCAACAAGCTTTATAATCCAAACTGTCCACATAGTATGGCATTCCCACAGTCTTCCCCCCACTCAATCCAACCACATTACTTGCAAGGGGAGGAGGTCACAACAAGTAGAAAGGTGACAGCAGCTTCCTATCCAGCAGGTCATGTAGTGCTGTAGCTGATGATGGATAGAGAGAGCTTGATTTCACAATGGTTAGAAATTCTAGCTGACAAAAGATAGAGAAGGCCAACATCTCAGAAGATGCAGATACTTGAAACCATGATCCATTTAACTTGTTTAACTACATTGACAGAGGTGACAGTAGGTGGCAGGGAGAATATGGTCACAGTCATTGTGCTAATGGGTGCAGATAGAGGCCATCTCTGTCAGGAGAGAAAGCTGCTCTGTGGGCTCCAGGAACTGCTCAGGAAGCAGCATGGCCACTTCCTCTGGTGATGGAAATGGTTTTTTCTGCCATCCCTCTGCCAACATTATGTACCACTTGAAATACTGCCATTGCATGACAGACTATAATGAACTGTGTTCCAATTTAACAGTCTGAGTCATCAGATTGTACTCTTGACTAGCATTAGGCCTTATGAAACAATGCAATTTACATGTGTTGATTTATAATTCAATGTGTCTAATTTAATTGGGCATATCAATAGGTTTCAGGTCTATGTCTTACAACATGTAAGACATGTTAGTCTGCAGAAAAGAAGGTTAAGAGGGGACATCATAGCCATGTTTAAATATCTGAAGGGATGCCATGTAGAAGAGGAAGAGGGCTTGTTTTCTGCTGCTCCAGAGACCAGGACAAGGTGCAATGGATTCCAGCTGCAGAAAAGGAGATTCCACCTGAACCTCAGGAAGAACTTCCTGACAGTCAGGGCTGTCTGGCAGTGGAATATGCTGCCTCGGAGTGTAGTGGAGTCTCCTTCCTTGGAGGTTTTTAAGCAGAAACTGGACGGTCATCTGTCGGGAGTGCTTTGAGGGTGTTCCTGCATGGCAGGGGGTTGGACTGGATGGCCTGTGTGGTCTCTTCCAACTCTACATTTCTATGATTCTATGATTCTATGTGATTTAAGCAGGGAACACAAATAATTTTTAACCCCAGATGAATGTATCTTGCCTCTTTATCCTCCAATGCCACTGTTTTGTAGTCATGTCATGAAGTGGAAATGGCCACATCCTCAAATGTAACATAGCCACCATGCGTCAGAGTTTCATGTGAACCTTGTTGCTATGAGACAGGGTAGTGAACAGCATTTCCATCTCATCCTCTAGCTAATGGAAAGAAATTGCACATGTCTCTAGGGGTTTTCAGGGAGAATCATAGTATATTTACAATCTTACATTATCCATGACCAGTAGTTGGCAAACCCTTAGCAATTACTTGTTGATAAATACTAATGACTTCCTGGTTTTTCCAAACAACTTTAAGTATAATTGCCACCTTGCTTGAAAGCTGAGAGTGGTCTCAAAACGTTTAGGGAATGAATCATTCAATTACTGAGTCAGCTGCATGTGTCTTGAACACAATTAAAATTTTGTCTATATCTGTAAATAACATATTACACTGGCGTAATGGTCTCTTCCTCTCTAAATTGATTGTTTAGGAAGTTGCTATGCAATTACAAGATAATTTATTATGAAAATTACTTCTCCCAACCTAGAGATTCCAGCATGCTCTGTTTCAATCTAGTCTCTCTGCATAGTTAATGAGAATGTGTTTTTCTGTCTCCCGCCCCCTACTTCACCTCCTAGTTATTAGGAATTTAAAATTAGCTGGGCAGTGTAATATAGAGATACGCTTAACTAATTTTCCACAGATCAGAAACTACTTTGATATTGCTATTATTGCTAGCCTGAGAGTTTGTGGCTACTGCTGCTGCTCAGCTTTCCAAATAAATTCTTAGGGCGGCTTCCAAAAAAAGGGGAAAAAAGAATCAGAAATAAAATTTAAAAAGGAAAACAGATACACTAAAATACAGTTGTAGTAAAACCATTAAAAAAAACAATATAGTGAAACAGCTAAACTAAAGATAGCAGCAGAAAAACACTAGCAAAAATAGAACATCTGGAATATAAAACTTAGATTGAAAAGCTTACACATTTTTATAGCCTAAAGTAACAAAGACTTCACCTAGAATCCCAATAACGTAGATTTTTTTGGCACTAGACAAGCTTCTCTCAGGAGAATATTCCATATTCAGTGTGTGAAAGACAAACCTTTAGGGCTTATCACCTGCAGGGAGGAAAAAGAATATAAAATGAACTAAGTATTATCAGGATTCTAAGAAAAACTCAAAAAAAAAAAATCATGGACCCCAGAACAGGATGGCCAGGCTATGTTGGGGGAGCCTCATTTGAAATGGCTTGGCAAAATTGTACCATCAACATCTCCTCAGGAATTGTCAAGTACTAAATAATCAGTCTCTAAGAAATATACGAAAAAAGATTGTCAGTGAGCCCACCCAGGCATACTAAAGGCTGCCTGAAATTTATCCTATGTTCATTTACTTGGGAGTTAGTACACTGAACACATAGAGGGAACCTCTAAGTATACATTGTGCTTGTTAGATTCTCCATATTTGAGAATACTTCAGTGATAATGGATGGGGAAATAATTTCCCCTCCCCCTGTAATTACCTGCAACCAGGCAAAACTATTAACAACCTACGTACCAGTGTTGACCTCCACCTTTAAAAGCAGTTCCAGAGATGCTGTTAAATCTGCTCATGGCAGAAAACCCCTAGGACTTTGTAGCATGGTTTAGTCCTGCCATGGTCTGCCACTCAAAGACGAAGGAAAGTTACTGCTATGAAGAATGGGGAGCTCTTGGACAGAAAATTCAAACTGATTGATCAATTCTCTAGAAGGACTTCATCATACAATCCAGGTGACTCCTTCAAATGACTTTGTTGTTGTGTGCCTTCAACTTATTACTGACTTATAGTGATCACAAGGCAAAAATATCATGCGGTTTTCTTGGCAAGATTTGTTCAGCAGGGCTTTGTCTTTGCCTTCCTCAGATGCTGAGACAATATGACTTGCCCAAGTTCACCCAGTTTCCATGGCTGAGCAGGGATCTGAACCCTAGTCCCAAAGTCATACTCCAATGCTCGGACTACTACACCACACTGGCTCCCTTCATGTAACTAGTTAAACATAAACCTAAGTTATGTTGCAGGGTCTGCTTGAAATTAGAAGAGATACAGATTTTTGGCATCTGTAGATACCTGGCAGGTTATGATCTGTCCCATCTTCTCTCTGGATCAATAAGGCAAAATTAGTACAATTTCAAGGTGCTTTTCATATGTATATACAATGATGGGCAAACATCAACATTTACATTTAAATAAATAAAACAATTACATTTGAATTAGGACCTGCAGATCTGGAAATTGTTATAAAAGGGCTTGAGTGGTCAGTAGAGATACTTATGACCTAAATCCAATTGCTCATCTCAACTAGAACAGCCCCACTGAATTAAAATAACTTATATAAGTGTTGATTTAGCATCCAACAATTGTTTTAATGGGTCTGTTCCAGCTGGGGCTAGCAATTAGATTTAGGTCATTATTGTCCATTATGATATCCAGTTTTCAGAGTGTGGATGGTAAAATAACAATACTATGCATCATATTTCTAGAAACTAGTTCTGAATAAAGATCTTGGTATAACCAGTGGTGAAGGAAGATGGGAACTATAAGCCAGTTATTTGCAGAGCCAGAAATTGCTCATTCTTGCCCTATGCACTTCAAACATCACACATCCAGGTGAAAACCTCATACAGTTAATGTACTTTTCCCTTCTCATCTGCTACTACATGCTTTCTTCACATTAAGTTAATCATCCATCATCTTAAACTACTGTCAAGTAAAATATGAAATAACATCAGAATAGAAAGACTAGCTTAAGAAACCAGGTTTCCTTTGCAAACCTGGATTGCCCAAGCATTAGTATGGTGTTAAAGAGCAATTTTGTTAGGCTTCCTTTCCTAGGCATATCTTATATTGCAAAGGAGTTTGCTATAATGATTTCAAAATGAACTCGCAAAAGACTAAGTGACATCATAAGAGTGCACTTAATCTTGCTCAGACACATGTAGTATTCAAGAGGTGCCAAGGAGAATTTTGATTTGGCTGCATTTCCCTTTCCAAAGAACTTGCTACAACTTATTTTTCTAAATGGTGAGACAAAGCCATTGTCCGCATCAGTCCTGTCTTTGCAATAGCCTTGCTGTCTGCTCTGATTGGCAGTTGTTATACAGGTATATATTGTAAATATATATATATTTTTAAGTAAACTTCACATTACAGTGGATCCTCCATATAAGCAACCTTGGATCTGTGAATTTAAGCAATCATGGCGGGACACATCCTATACCTAAAATGGTGGAGACATGCATGTGGATGCACCGAAGCATCCACACACATGTTGCCACCATTTAATGAGATGAGATGTGAACTTTTTTTCCCATTTTCAGGGTATCCTGGATTAGAACCCCCACAGGAGGTCCACTGTACTGCTTTTCAAAGTGATCTCAGATAAATACTGAATACATATCTGAATATGGGGAATTGGTGGTAGGTCATACCTTCTGACTTTTCTGTAGAAGGTGTCTCCCATAGGAGCCTGCCAGAATTTTATGATCTTCAGGTCAGGATGTCTTCTCAGTCCCACCACCACCAGAGGCAGAGGTAGAGATATAGTGACAAGAGAGGCCCTTCTCAGTGACTGTTCACAGATTTTGGTGCTGAATGAGTCTAACTGGTTGGGTTCTGAAAGCAAAGTCTTTTATTGAAGAAAGTCTTTTACTGATGTCTTTTTCATTGTATTTTGACTGTATTTGTTTTTATGATGGTTCTTAAACCAGATTTTGCTTTTAATCTGAATTTTTCCTCCATTTTTTGGTAGAAAAATCAGATATATATTGAATAAACAAATAAAGTATGTTGATCCATAGAAGTGAAATAAATTTCACATTAATGGCTCAAGTACAATGAGATATGTTCAGATTCACAGATCCAATCGGTTGTGGACTTGTTTCTCATGCTCAGTCAATGGGAAGTCAGTTAAGAGCACAAGGCAAACTCAAGGCATCTTGCAGCCTGAGATGAAAGAGAAGATGGTAGTCCCTCCGTTCCATGAACAGAAGGCAACTGGACTGGCAGCACAAACTCATTTCAATTTCAGGTTATCTGAAGGACCATTTCTCCCTTTAAGAGCCTGGCCATGTTTTGAGATCTTCTGGGAAGGCCTTTTTCTCTGTCCTACCACATTCACAGGTGCATCTGGTGGGAACATGGGAGAAGGCCTTCTTGGTGGTTACTCCCAGGCTCTGCAACTCCCTTCCTAGAGATGTTAGATTGGCATTCTCCTTGCTGTGCTTTTGTAGATAGGAGAAGAACTTCTCACTTCAGCAGGCTTTGAGGCTTGGTGTATTGTTTTTATTTGTTGTTCTTTTCAATGGTTATTGTTTAATGGTTATGTTTTTAATTTTATTGCTAATTGTATTTTTAATTTTTGTATGATGTAAAGTTATCTTTGTGTTAACTTTTGTATATCAACTGGAGTTCCAGACTGGGGAAAAGATAGCATGCATGTAGATAAATGTAACTACAGCAGCAGAAAGAACAACAACAACATTATTGCTGGTGTCATCCATTAGAATGGAAGACTGCAGTGTACTTTATGGGATTTGGTGTTCATGGTATGGCATATACAGCTCTGTTCTCCAAATCTTGTCACTGTGCCATCACATCTGCTACCTGAGCCAGCTGCCTCAGCTTGCCTCATGGTAGGGCTAGCCTTGCAAGAACATAAGACATCCCTGATGGTATCAGACAAAAGGTCCATCTAATCCAGTGAGAGCCAATGAGGGCCTGAAGGCAATAGTTCTAGATTATTTAAGCCAAGGGCCTTGATGGGAATAGCACTGACTGCTGTTGCTCCCAGTGGGTGGAAATCAGAAATACATTCATCACCTCTGAATTTGGAGATACCATATGCTATCTTGGACAAGTCTATTTCAATATGATTTTATTAATACCTTAGATCAATTCAGAAACCAACCTGGACTTTGAAAAAGGGTAATTCCTGATCTTATGGCTAAGACTAAGGCCATTTCCACACTACACTGTTTATATTTTCAACATCCTGTAGAATTCTGGGGTTTGTAGTTTACTGAGCTCTTTGGCTGACAATTCTAAATGCCCCTCCTTAAAGGGCAAATTCCAGGATTCCGTAGGATGTTGAAAGTGGAATAATAGCACTATAAGAGTATAGTATGGAAATGACCTAAGACTCTCTTGAGCCTTCTGGAAAAAAATGCCTTGACATCTGCACCTGGTTTTTTATACCACATAAAGCTCAGTTAATTACAACATTTGTGCATAAGAGATTACTCAAATATGCAGTAAAAGCATCTGGTCTAGACCATTCTGGTAAAAGCTTACGCTTGTCTTGCTTTGGATTCCTCTTCATGATTATTTTTTCTTATACCAAACTCAGCTTTCTCAACCTCCTGTCTAACAAATACAAAGTTAATACATCTAAAGGGAGGTGGTTGAAGAAAAGAGGAAAACACCTCGGAGTGCATACTGCAGTTTTGTGTGAGAGGTAGGGCAGTAGTAGTTATAACACATAAGTGCCACTTGGCTGATACAAGAAAATAAAACTGTGTGCTGATTGAAATCACACTGTCTGACAATGAAGTACCTCTTGAAAACTGCCTTGCAACCAGGAGTTAATAAACAGCACACTTATTTACTATACCTGTATTCTATCTTGGGGCACTCAAAGTGACTAAAAATGGCAACATTTTTAAAAAATGAAAAATCGAAACCTAAATAGAGGTCAGAACACAATTAATCACAAAATAGTGCCAAAAAAAGAAAAAAAGGGGAAAAAAAGAAAAGAGAAAGAAAGAAAGAAAGAAAGAAAGAAAGAAAGAAAGAAAAGAAAAGAATAGAATTACTCACTTCAACCACAGTCCATCTTAGATGCTAAAGACCTTTCTGAATAAAAAGATCACACATATGCCAAGTGATGTGGCTACTTTATGTTGACACAGAGGGGGTCTGGTACATGTGATCCTGTGTACACTCCTAAGACATCCAGGTATTCTCATGGAACATGTAGTCTCCTAGGCAAGCAATCAAATCATACACTGTATGAACCAGCATGACAAGGGTAGAGTGTATGGCTCTTCAGATGTTGTTGGACTGCAACTCCCATCAGGACCAGGTCTAGCTTAATTCCTAGCTTAGCCAGGTCTAGCTTAATTCTAAAAACAGAGCCTTTTGCATATTCCCCAGCTGTCATGCTTGGGCAGGGACAGCCCTCATTAGACCGCTATCATTCTACTTCTTCAGCTTCTTTTAAAATATCCCAATTTATCTGTCCAATTCTACTTTCCCCCTTGTTCTTACTTGCTTTAGTTCCTACAAACTGAATTTAAAACATAAAAGTAGTTTGCACTGTTACCTCTGTGGGGGGAGGGGGAGGAATGGAGAGGAGGTGGCAGAATCTTGCCCTTCCCAGTAGACTCTAATGCAGCCTCTCCTAGCTTGTGTGTTCTTTGTCATTAATAACTTTTGCCACATGTGTCCCAATTTTCATCTGTGAAATGTTGAAGGATATGCCTTTGTGCAGGTGCAGAAACTCACCTGCTTCATGCTATGGAAGATCATACGAAGCAGTGCTACCAGGCCGAGAAGAGCCTTCCCTGGGCCCAAAGCCAGCCCCTTTCAGGACCAAGGAAGGAGATGGCTCTGGACATTGCCCTGCCTGTGTCTCATTTGGCATGACCAAGGCCAGAGCAATGACCCCACCACTATCCATAACTCTTCGGAGGACTGGGTGGGATCCACACATCCCCTCTTTCCAGGAGCCTTCTTGTCCTGACGGCATCACAAGAAGCATGTGAATTTAACTATGCAATGCTAGCTGCAGCCCTGGGTCTCTAGCCACTGAGGGTCCTGGGGCATTTGCTCCAATTGCACTAGCCAGGATAGTCACTAGGGAGGGACAATAAAAGTTGGAGATCAATAAGATCTAAGGATCCAAATGTTCCCCATCTCTGCTGTATGCAGTGCTGGTAGCAATGCCTGTAGACAACAAAAAGGAAAACTAATATGAATTCAATATGTGCTATACTCCCCAATATTATTCTACCTTTCATGTTTAGCACTCCTTTCCACCATCCACCAGGAAAATGCTCTGCATTTTCATCTCTTTTTGCTGACTACATTCTTTTCACTCCCTGACAAATATACCTTGTTGTTGTTGTTGTACCTTCAAGTCATTCCTGACTTATGGTGACCCATTGTGGGGGGTTTTCAGAAAGATTTATTCAGAGGGCATTTTGCCATTGCTTTTCTCTGAAACTGAGAGAGTGTGACTTGTCCAAGATCACCCAGGGTCCATGCCTGAGTGAGAATTCGAACTCTGGCCATCTAGTAAATATGTCTATGGATATACCAATCATTTGAATGCTTGTATGGGATGGTCAGGCGTATTTTAGTAAACAGAGATGGGATATTTTTTGCTAGAAGTGCAGCAGCAGCTCTTTACCACTTGCTAGTTTTTACCAAAAACAAAACCAGCCTATGATTCTGTATACACTTACCTAGAAGTAGTCCTCCTTGTGACTCACTTCTCTTAATAGACATGTATATGATAGCTCGTATTGTTATCTGTCTGCTCTGGGAAAAATGTCTCTCTGTGTATTAAAGGCAAGATACAAGCCTTCATTTTCTCTAGTATTTTTCCGCTAAGACTTCTGAACTCTGTGAAGTCCATTTGCTGGTCTTTTTAGCAGAAAAGCTAATATTATAGCTTCTGAAGGGATTTTGTTTACTTGTCCCTAGACCTCCAGAAGAATGAATATGAAGTAAAGATAGGAAGAAGAGTGCCATCTCGTGGTAATATTGGAAAATGTACTCTAGGAAATTGGTTAGGGAAGCCGGGAAAGTGTCCCTTCTGTGCACTTTCCTTGACTTAAATGTTTAATGCATACAATAACATTCACCCAGAGCCAAACAATTTAATTAACATAGCAATCTATTGCCCATCAGAGACAGTGCTGCCTATTCTTACTTCTGTTTCCGGTTAAATGTAAAAAAAAAAAAAAAAAAAGCCTTTTTTTTGTGTTCGCTCTTTCCTTCACAAGAAAATTCCAGGATTTTTTGAAGCATGCTTCTTTCACAGTCTCCTGCCACATTGCCATCCATCTTTATTCTGCCTTCTCTTTCTTTCCATCTTTCTTCATCCCACACAGATATTGGACCTTGTGGTCTCTAACCTAACACATGCTTCTCAAATTTCACTCAAGCTCAAAGTTAGCAGGACACAACACCTTCCAGCTGATCGATATATCCCAGAAAGCAGACCAATGAAGTATTTGCCAAGTAACATGCAAGTGGGATAAATACTACGAAAATTACGGCCATCCCCAAAGGTAATAACAAAGTCTAGATGCGATAGCTGTGATTTGTGAAGTAGCAAGCCCTGTTGCCTTGGCAATCCTTCCTTCCACTAAATAAACAGTCAATACAAACAGAGAGAGGTCTACCTTATTCAGATATCTACCTCACTCAGAGAGCTGCCTTGCCGTGTATTTGTTCCACAAGAGACTTAAGGAAAGTACAGTAGACTCAATAATTACAGTAGTAAGTACATTGTCCAAGTCTTTCCATTACAGTTCACACAAATTTAGTGGAAACTATTGTTAGAGGTAGCAACCTTAGCACACCTAGTTCCTAGCATGCATGCCTTTCTGAGATCTTAGGCATAGCATACATTCATGTCAAGACACCCAGCATGGTTTAGTGGTTTGAGCACTGGACTATCACTCTAGAGAAAAGGGAAATCCCTGTTCAGTTATGGAAACTCACTTAGGCAAGTCACACTCTTTCAGTCTCAGAGGAAGGCAAAAGACAACCCCTCCTTTAACATATCTTGCCAAGAAAACCTCATGATAGGTTTGCCCTATGGCCACCATAAGCTGGAAACAACAAAACAACATAAGCCAGAAGGCACACAGCAACAATATAGTCATTTCATTTCTTGTAGGTTGGTCTTAGCTATACCCTCTGTCTTCCTGCATCAATAGTATAAGCTTCTTCATCTTTCATTTTATAGTCTGAAGTTCTTGCTCACTCTATGTTTGAAGAGCCCTTCACTATGAAACATCATGAAACTGTTAGTATTTGCAAATAAACTCTACTTCATATGTTTTTACAAAAAAGACTAAGGCCTTTTTTGCAGTTTACTGTGTTCTGGAGACATCCGGTATGGGTCCCAGCATTGTCTCTGCAGAGAGGGAAGTGCAACAGGAGCTCTCCCTTCTACACCAGCTCCCTCCACAAATGGAGGAAGCTATCCCCAGTGTGGGACAACAATGTCCTGCAGGGCCTAAGCCTGTTTTATTTCTCTGGTAGAGTGATACTCATCATTATTCAGCTTCGGCTTGTGACTATTAACTATTCTACTTGTGAAATGGACAACTAAGGCTGTTTCTGCAACTTACCTTGCTCTCTTGTTGTCTGAGCATCATCCTGGTAGTGCCTCTGGCAGGATGGTAGTGTATCCCCAACACTCCCCTCCACACCTGACTAGCTGCCTGGGAAAGGAAGTGCAAGGGACATGTCTCTTCCTTCCACACTGCAGCCAGCTGTCTTCCCATGCTGCAATGGGGAAGGAAGCACATAATCGCACTTTCAGCCCTTCTACCTGACTGGCTGCAATGGAAAGCTTGTGCAATTGGAGGTCATTGATGGAGTTTTTCCATCAATGATATACCCCATAATCATGCTGGCTGGTGGCTTGAGAAGGGCAGGACTGCAACAACATCATGCAGAAGTGTTGTTGCAGTCCCATTCCCCTCATGTCCCCATGCTGGGACGCTGCCATCCTGCAGAAAGGGCCTAACCTTTACATTTCTCCATAATTATAGGCACTACTACATATACCTAAATATCCTTTATCAGGTTAGTGAACATAGCTCTCCTACATGTGCAAGAAAAAGAGAGCTTCTTTCCATTATGTCACAACAAAGAGGCCATAATTTGCAATGTAGAATCAGCATATCTTTGTCTTTCTACACAGATTTTGGCCCTGACATTCTGTCCTCTTCCAAAAGGGGGCAGATAAGTGGAACTTATTTACCTACAACTTTATGGCTATGGACCTTGTATTACAAATTTCTCTTTGAGGCCATTTCCTCACGAGGGAATTAAAACGGTGCAATGCATCCTCTCACAGAAATCGTCTGCACCTTGGAGCAGACTAGTTCAAGACTACTTACCTCAGATCCGCACCTCAGTCCACTCCAAAACGCCCCCAACTGGTCCTCCAGCGTGCTTTTTAAAGAATGTAAAAAACAGGTTTTTCATTTTTCTGGAGTGCACCAATTCATACCCGCTGCCTTGTGCAGATTCGCAGGCTCGCAGCAATGCGAGCCTGCAATCTGCGGAGGGAAGGCTTTAGGCATGTTTCAGTGGTTGGTCAGGACCCACGAACAACCAGAAGCTGCCATTTTGGAAGCCGGAGCAGTGCGGATCTAAGATCTCGCACTGCTCCGATTCACCGTGGACGAGACGAGGAGCCGTGTGCAAGGGCTTAAGGGACAGTCCACGTTGGTCTGTGCCCAGAAAGGTCTGGTAAGTACCGGCACAGAGCGATTCACTCTCCTCGTGCGGAAATGGCCTGACACTAGCATTGAATCTGAGCTGCTCCATCCTCTACCACTGAACAAACTGGCTAGGCTTCATGGGAACTAAAGCCCAGAATGTTGTGCTTGCCTGTGACTCATCATGCGTAGACAATGCACAAAGAATTCTCTGAGCTGATTAAAACAGTGCATACCTTTCCAATGGTAATACTTTTAAGCTGGCTTTGCGTGAAAGCTGCTCTGGTGTCTGCAGATCTATTGCTGACAATATAAATCAAAAAAGAAAATACAACAAAAGCTTCTATATTGGTCTTGTTTGAGTTTTAGGAATTAGGAGGATTTAGTTCTCAGTGATAATTTTGTTTGGAATACTTGCTTTATTGTTATAATAAATACTTTTCAGAGCGGAGAGTTGACATTTGGTAATCCATTACCCTTTTCTTTTCACAATATGTGAGTTTTGACTGCAAATAATTCCTGCACCTTTTTCTTAAATGTTCACTGAGTTCTTCATCTATGTGCCAGAACAAATACATCAAATTCTCCCAGTCCTAATTTCTCTGAGCACCAGCTAGAACTCTCACCACTAAGAACCCAGACTTGCTTCTGTCAAAATCAATAGCAAAACATCAATTGATTTCTTTTTAAAAGGGTATGAAGTCAAGTTGACTTATCCCAATGGGGTAAGGGGTAGTAAAAAACATTAAAAACAGATCATTTTGCCTTACAGGTAAACTTTCTGATTCTTCCTCATAGACACATCGCCATACAATTTAAGTCTGAAAACAAAACAATAAGACAGGAAGGAGTCTGGTAGATCAGACACCTACTTGGGCTCTCAGGCCTGTCTCTTGCTTTAGAACTAACGTTGCCCAAGTGAAAATTGAAGAGGACTCTTGTAGCTTAACAGGATGCAATGCATGCTAAAAGTCCATCTTCTACACAACTTTTAAAGGGATAGAAGCCCTCTCCACTCAGGAAACCCTGCACACAGCCCTTGACTGAAATATATCTCTAGGCATCATTCTGCCCCTATGACTTCAAAGCTGCTGCTGGATAAAGGCTGTATTGAAGTATTTACCTGCAGTTTTGTCCTCTGTATTCACTAGTTGGTGCTTTTTATCTACATACTTGTTCCATGCTTTCCTTGGTCCTTTTCCTCTCCCAGATCTTCCACTGTCATTCAGAATTGCCTTATCCTCACATGCAAAATACTCCCCTTAGAATTTCCTTTAGCAATTCATAAGGGACGGAAAAAAAATGTGCTTCATGGAAACTGTAAGGAGGGTTACATTTTGCATACATCTATATGGCAAAAATATGTTCATCAGTTCACATTAGTGATGTAAACCTTTGATTGTTTCATCCTTGCAAAGAATGATATATAATCACTGCAGTTTTCTCCCTGCTGTAGAAGAAAAAAAATTTTCTTCTGTGATATTCTTCCCATAATTGAATGTCTCAAAGTGTTGTGGAAGAATTAATGTTTTTATTCGGCTTGCTAGATCTCAAGGCCTGGTCCTGAGTCTCTGATTTTCATCTGGACTGGTAAAAAGCCTCAGGATTTGCCCTGCATTTTACCTGCACTGATTGTGGATTTTTTTTTAAAAAAAATCCAGTGTATCTCCTGTCCTAACATTGTTATTGGCCCTTTCCGCACCTTACCGTTTTTCTGGCGCTGGGGTGCAGGGATTGCGTGAGCAGCCTCCAGTGAGAGGCTTTCGTGTCCCTGCTGCTTCAGCTCCACACAAGCTGCTTGCTCATGCGAGAGCCCCACCTTTTCCTTCCGCAGTGCAGCCTGGGACTTTCCCAGGCTATGCTGGGGCAGGAAGCGCAACCAGCGCTGCTCCGAGGCTCCGCACGCCAGGTAAGTGCACACGGGGCCTGGGAGCAATGTGCCATCGTGCACCATTTTCGGCTTCCAGCTGAAAATGAAAAGGTACGCAATCAGTGCCTGTTGGCCCTGGAGCGTTGCACAATTGTGAGTGCATCATGCAGATCACTCCTCACAATCGCGCAACACTCCAGGTGCCCTTTCGCATGGTAAATGCCTTGCGGAAAGGGCCATTGTTTTGTGCCCTCAAGTCATTTCTAACTTATGGCAACCCTAAGGCAAACCTATCTGAAGCTCAGAGTGTGTGATGCACCCAAGGTGGGTTTCCATGGCCAAGCAGAGAATCAAAATCCTTGTCTCCAGGGTTATAGTCTAATGCTCAGACCACAACACTATACCAGCTCCCTGTCTGGACACACTTCCCATGAATTTCCCAGACAGTGATGATTTTTGGAGCCCAGGCCCAGAGAATTCTGGATAATTCTGAGACAGGCAAGGATTAACACTTACCCCTGTCTCCTTTAACTGCATTTTCTTGGTATTCTCTGGCCAGTTGCTCTGATGACATCTTGAATGGAGGTTTGACCTTTGGCCCAGGGAATCTTCCTAGACCTTCCTTCTCTCAGTCATGTCCTAGGCAAGGAGGAAACCCCAACCACACCACGCTTCAGGCAGGAAGACAAGGAGCATGTCTGGATGTGGTGGCAGAAACATGTCTGGCTCATATACAGAGGCATGCTAGCCAGACACAGAGTAGTCCACTAAATATCAAGTCTGGGCATACCTATAAACTATTTGTTGTTTTAAAAGTCCCCAAAGAAGGAATTTTAAAATAGCATAGTGTGAAGGGCTTGATAACATAACACAGACTCATATCTCTTTTTCCCCCTTAATTGGAAAATTGAGATCCCTGATTGGATCTATATCCCTGACTTGCTTCTTTCCACCTACAAGTGCCAGAAAACTCCCATTCATACATAGGTATCTCACCTGCCTTGCTTACGCCAGCCCCTGTAAACTCTGTCTCAAAGTAAAATACTGCGTGTAATCCAATCCAATCCAATACTGTGTGTAATTTGTAATTTGTAATCCAATCCTGTGTGTAATTTGTCAGAGATCCCCTAAGAGTCATTTTCAGTTTAGTAAATAAGATACCCTATGCTGAACAGTAAATTCATTCTTCTCAAATTGTCTAGATTTTTAAAATATGTAATCCTTGTGATCTGAGCCGTACATTACTTGGGACATCTAGAACAGCAGTGTTCAATGTGTTTTGGCAAGTGTGCCCTAAGTCAAGTGCAGAATAAATACAACTCAAAACTACACAGTAGTATATATTCAGCACCTATACACCAGGTACTATAAGCTATATTTCAGAGGAAGAAACTGTCAATACCACCTTTGAGTATTCCTTGCCTAAGAAAACCTTATGAAATTCATGGGGTCACCTTGACAGTTTATGTGAAAGGGCATTCTCTCCCTCTCTTTCTCTCTCTCTCTCTCTCTCTCACACACACACACACACACGCACATACCTTGAGGTAGTTCTCTCTCTAGTCAACATAGCTGAGAAGGAAAGCTATTATTGCCAAGTTCATTGCAGCATTTGACCAGGGGAGGCACACATTGCTGCCTGCTGTTATTACAACTCATGATAGCCTTAGGAGAAGTTGAGCACGTACACAGAAACCAAAGAAAAATCTCTGAGTTCTTTACTGAAGAAACAACTTTCTTGAAAACAAAGGGAATGCCTCAGTGTCTTGTGCTTCACAACAGAATACTGAAATATTCACAAGAATCCTACTCTAATACTCTCTTAGAATAGCACAGCATTTGCATTCTTTGTGAACTTTTCTATCTATGGAGTTTTGTGTTGGGGGCACTACAAATGGAAAATGGAAATTGTGAAGCACTCTGAGCACTCTGGCTAACCCTCCAATTGAGTATTGCAAACGTTTCATTTGCTGCATTTCCAGAAAGGCATTAAATGTGGTGCTGAGCCCACCATGGAATGCTTGGACTCAGTTTCCCATCTGTAAATGGTCACTGCTGGTATAAAAGGAGCCCAGTTGGATTGTCCAAATTAGCTCTGACTATTCACTGATAAAAACTGAACCTTGAAATGTTTAGAAAACTCTTTGCTCCTATATGTGTAGCCCATTCCTTCTTGTCGTATCAGACACTTTCCCTTGGTGTCTTTTAGTGCTACTAGGAGAAGATCCAGTCTTAGCTGCTTAGAGAAGTAAACACCTTTTATCAGTTTCCACCGTAATGATTGCTCAGTAACATGCTACAGCACACTGGGCTACATCAATTGGAACATCCTTTCACATCGTTTAACTCACCACCCTGTGCCAGACTGATCAATACAGCTTAGGGCCCTTTCCTCATCCTACCTTTTCTCAGCATTGGGGTGCGGTGATTGCGCGAGCAGCCTCTTGTGAGAGGCTCTCACTTTCCTGCTTCTTCAGCTCTGCACAAGCTTCCAGCTTGCGCGAGAGCCCTGCCTCTTCCTTTGGCAGTGCAGCCTGGGACCTTCCCAGGCTGCACTGAGACAGGAAGCACGACCAGACTGGCTCCCGAGGCTCTGCACACCAGGTAGGTGCATGCGGAGACCAGGAGCAATGCGCGATCACATAGCATTTTCGGTTGAAAGCTGAAAATGCAAAGGTGCACGATCGTTGCCTGCCGGCCCTTGGAGCCTTGTGCGATTGTGGGGGCGTTATGCAGGTTGCTCCTCGCAATCGCACGAGGCTCCAGGCCCTCTTTTGCATGGCAGATACTGTGCGTAAGTCTGGAAGACTCAGAGCACCAGCCTGAAAATAGTGCAAACGAGCACTGTTAGAATGCCACGGATAAAAAACTATGTGAAAAACAAAAAACATAGCTGAATTTTTCAGATCACCTGGCCTCCTTATAACACCAGAGGATGATCTATCCAGTTTTAATCATGAAAGCAATGAGATAAGCTGTGCAACTGTATGCGTGTCTGTTGCTGTCATGTGCCTTCAAGTCATTTCCAACTCATGGCAACCCTAAGTCAAACTTATCGTGGAGTCTTCTGGGCCTGAGAGTGTGTGATACACCCAAGGTCATCCAATAGATTTCTATGGCCAAGTGGGAAATCGAATCCTGGTCTTCAGGGTCATAGTCCAGTGCTAACCTGAAAGTAAATCCCACTGTATTCAATGGTATTTAGGACTGCAATCTTAAGCTAGTCCTTGTGCTTTTCAGAAAGTTTGGGTTACTCTCTCCACTAGCCCTAGGCAGCATATAAAATGATTGAGAATTATGGATGTTGTAGTCCAAACAACACCAACTTTCTCACCCCTGAGATATCCGTTACTCATATGTTCAAAATAATTTAATTCTAACTAATTGATTAGTTGGTTTAGAGCAGGGATGGGAAAAGTGCAGCTTGTGAGTTGGATCCCCACCAGTCCCTGAATTCCCCCCTCCATTTTTTAAAAAGAAAATGACATAATTTTCGGAGAGTTTTTGCCCTGAAACCTCATACAAAGCCCCCCAGATGCATTAAAACACATGAAAATACCTCCACAATCACCCCAAATCCTGTATACACTCAGATGTCTCTGTTTTCCTCTTCAGTCCCTCTTAAAATGGTGGAAAGAAGTCAATTCTTATTGCCATTCTGAGAGGGACTGAAGAAGGATTACTAGGCAGGGGGCATGGCAAGGCCTGGGTGGAATTGGTCTCAGAGTTCACACATTTACCCACCTATGAATTAAACCCTTCATATTAGGTTACAAATTATGTGGCCCTCCATTAGTAGTGCTGGGTAGGGCTGCTGGAGCTCAATTACAATACATCTGGAGAACCATATAATTCTTACCCCTCCCTTTGTGAAAACAAACCAGCCAATTTCAGTGAAGTTAATACAGTTTGTGCTATGCAGGTTGCTGAAGCAGTTGCTCTATCACATGGCCGTGTGCAATGTTGGCAGAATATCATCATCATCCAATCTTTCTTCATTTTTGAGGAACAAATGATGAAGACCTACAGAATAATTGAGTTGGTTAATGTAGTGCTTGCTATTAAATGAAACCTCTTGCTGAACTTATTCAGTCCACATATGGACAATCAACAACAGGAACTGGGAAATCAGGCAGGTATGACCCTTGCCCAGTTTGTCCCATTCTTTGCATATATGTGTATGTATATATTATACACACACACACACATATATATATAATTTCAGTGAGCTAGGAATGGTTTGATCAGTGGTTAGTAACTGGTGTCTATGCAGACGTATATAATTTTTCACTGATTTTGTTATCAAAAAAGCAATTCGTAGTTTCAGCAATTATTTTCCCACTGTGATAAAATCTTGAAAAATTATACTGTCAAGGGTTATTTCACAGTTTGGGCCTCATTCTGCACAAAATTTATAATTATATTTTTGCACACAAATCAGCATTCTGTGCACAGGATGAAACAGGATTTTCTGTTCAGAAAATCTTGTATCCTATCCAGAAAAGTCTAATTTCTGTCCAAAACAGAGTGATTTTTTTTTTAAAAAAAAGTCCCAAACTGAAAGGATTCCTATTGCTCCAGAATACTCTTCATCAGTTTCTCAGCGCTCAAGACACACAGTTCTCAATCATTTTTTGAATATTTTTTAATATTTTTTCTGTCCCTATCTAGGGAATTCCTTTCCTAGCTCATGAATTTTGAGGGGGCTGAGCTCAGCTGAAACAAATAGCATGTATGTATGTTGGGTTTTTTTGTTTTTTTGTCCAATATCCAACTGTACACTTCCCTATCCAATAACAGAAGAACTAAGTCTTTCTCCCACATTTAGTTCTGCACCCCTACGCAGTACCAAAAGCCTACTCCAGTAGGTCTCCCAGCCAAAGCAGGGAGAAGGTCTTTAGAGCACATGGACAGAAGAGAGATTGCAGGAGTGAAGGGGAATCCTGAGCCTGGCATCAGGATCTGACACAAGCTTTTGGTCTTATAGAGGGCTTCTAGCTCCTGGCTCCTGTGATTGTAATTTGAATGGGGAAAAAATCTCCGTTGTCTAGCATGTTTTGAATTATAAAATCTTTTAATCTCATATTAAAAATATAATAAAGAAACACGGTTAACTGTAATGGGAATTGGCATCATCCTTCTTGAAAAAACACTTTAGGATAATGAAGAATAAAAAGGGCTGGACTTTCTCAGGCTTCTACATATTATAAAGAGGTCAAACAATAAAAAATTGAATTGGTTTTCCATGTGAGTTGTGTGAAAGTGAAGGGAAATTTCTGGAAACAGCCTCCTTTATTATTGGAGAGGCAAGAGCCCCACCTGCGGGCCCACATGAAAAGTTCAGGTTTTTAAAAAGTATTAATTGATCATTATTTAGTACGATCTTCAAAATAATGTCACCAATTATACTTTGGAGCTATCACAGAAACTCGAAAAGACAATAAGGAAGGTAGAAGCCAATAGGAAAAGAGGAAGAACCCATTTCAGGTGGATAGACTCAATCAAGAAAGCCACAGTTCTGAGTCTGCAAGACCTGAGCAGGGCTGGTGGTAACAGGCAAATTGGGGGTCTCTCTTTCATAGGGCTGCCATAAGTCAAAGCTGACTTGACAACAGTTAACAACAACCACCTTAAAGCCATTGTGCAACCCACCCTCAAGTACTTGCTTGCTCCTAATTGAACGGGAACAGCCTAGCTGCAACTGAAATAGCCACTGTGATAGTTGTCACTTTTAAAAACAGCTGGTTAGATGTCCAGTTCTCCACAGGAGTTACTATGTAAAGTGTTCATTTCAGAGGAATTACTATGTAAAGCAAAAAATTTTAGAATGTTCAAATAGTTAAAGTCTCTCCACACACATGCCACCCTGATGTTTAAAGGATGTACATATTTGACTATTTTGTCTTTGAGTGCAAGGACAAATAATTGCCACAGTTTTCTCCCCACTGTGGGAGAAAATGGGTATTTCTGTGCAGTTCTCACCCAGTATTTGGACATCCCAAGGCATTTCAGGAAATTATTCTGTGCAGAAACACACGTAGGCGTTTTGTCTGTTTGCTTGCTTGCTTTTGCATGACAGTCTTGTTTTGTTTTTGTTTTTTTGTACAAAAAACATTCTTAGTAAAAAAATCTTCCTCCCTGCCCCCCAGTTTCCAAATAGCCACATCATGGGGATTTTGTTCAAGACTGCTGGAGTTGCGGTCAGTAAAATTCACATCACTGCATTACTCTTCCTAAGGCCATTTACACACTACACTGTTATAGTGCTATTACTCCACTTTCAACATCCTTTGGAATTCTGGGGTTTGTAGTTTCCTGAGGCCCAAGAGCTCTCTGGCTGAGAATTCTAAAGGCCCCTCCCTAAACTGCAAATCCCAGGATTCCATAGGATGTTGAAAGTGGAATAATAGCACTATAACAGTGTAGTGCGAAAATGGCCTAGATTTCCCAAGTGACAGCAAACCTATTTTCTGGCCAGGAAATGGATAAAGGTGAATATTTTCCCCTCCGTACTTTCTTTTCAATACAAGCCAAAGACTAGTGATATGAAAATAAAACATAGTATAGTCTTGTTGTCTGTGTTGTGCCCCCTGCCTTACAAAGGAAATTCTATCCAAAAGCAAGGCCTGGTGAAAGGTTTTTCAAGGATTGGTGGGGCAAATTTCCAGTACCACAAACTGAATGATGTTCTGCCACAGAAAAGCAGCTGTGTGGATTTGACCCTGCTGTACATCGAGCCTGGGAAACCTCTGATTCTCCAGATGTTTTAGACTTCAATTCTTATAAATCTTTACCAGTGGCTATGCTGGCTGGGGCTAAATGGGAGTTAAAGTCCAAAACATCTGGAAAGCTAAAGTTTGTCCTATGCTGCATCATCTGTTTGCTTCTATGTTGTTGATGTGTGCCTTCAAGTCGTTTCCAACTTATGGCAATCCTAAGGTGAATCTATTGCAAGGTTTCTGGAGGTTGAGTGTGTGTGATGCACCCGAGGTCACCCAGTGAGTTTCCATGGCTGAACAGGGAATTGAAACCTTGTCTTCGGGGTTGTAGTCTGGTGCTCAAACCACTACACCATGATGGTTCTCATTTGTTTCTAAAGCTTCTATAATTACTACATGCATAGACACAGAGAAAGAATTATATATTCTATATAAGATTTTCTCTCAGTAAAAAATTACTGTGAAAGACCAACCAACTCAAGCAACATCTGCTTCAAAAGAGATATCCCTTTAGACCCTAACACTAAATAGCCTTAGCCTAAAGGATAATGCCATCCTCCACTGAGAAATGCTGGATACAGAGTGCTCTAACTGACCACCTTTGGTGCAGTCCAGTTTCACCTGTAGCAGCTAAAGAAGGCAGAAGCTGAAATATATTGAGCATGTTATCTTTTTGGTTCTGTCTGCTAGATGCATATACAATTCAGTTCCAAGCAACCAGACATGGTGAAAGCCCAGCTTTGATGTTTCTACTATATACTATACAAATACGCATGAATAAGAACTAAAAGTTTAATGAGGCATTAGAAAACAGAAAACTTTTAAAGATACAAGAGAAACCGTTTCAGCTCAGCTGGTAACAGAAGTTCATTTATTCTTTGTTGTCTGTTGGATCCCAAGTATCTCCATATACACAGGCGGCATAACTGCATCAAAGAGAAGGGGCCTGAAAAGGGAGCGGGAAGAGAATGCCAAAGAAACAAGCAAAATATTATTGACTTAATATTGGTTTTCCATAATCAGCTCTATGTGCACAACAAGGCCATCTTCTATTTCTTATAACCAAGAGTAGCTACATATGAACAAAAAGTTCTGCGCGCGCAGGTCTCCAATATTTGAAATCTTTCAGGCCTTCCAGGCTGAGAATGACTTTGTCCTTGAACCGTCCCAAGCTAAAGATACCGTGGGAAGGTCAAAATCAAATTATTGTGCTACAAGATGAGGCTTCAAGAAAAACAAGGCAATTAAGAAGCTTATGAAAATGATTACCGAATGGAAACCTACTCTGAAACAATAACAAAGACACAATTGTCTCATCATTTTGCCACCAAAGCATTCTGCTCTCATTTGTACTCATAGGAGCACTTCCTTCTCTTTGATGCAAAGCAGAAGTAGGACTGGATGAGACTAAATGCCCATTTAATCCAATATGAACCATAAGAGAGACTACACACCCCAGCCCAAACAGTGTAGAAATCTCATTTAAAACAAGTTACATGCTAAACATTCTCTTTTGGACCAATATGAATAGAGAAAATTGCAAACTCAAATATGACAGGATTTGAATGTGAGCACAGTGTATTTTCTGAGTCATTCAAAAGACCTTCTTCTTTTTTATTACAATATATTTTTAGAGCATTCCGTATACAGAATAGTTAGTCTACACTATCTCAGAAATTATATCTCCAACTGGACATGATCCAGTATCCTGCTCTGTCAGATATTGATCTCCCAAAAGAAAGACAACCCATTACCAGGATCATACATGAAATTAACCATGTGTGTGCTTTCAAGTTGTTTCTAACTTACAATGATCCTAAGGTGACTCTATCACAGGATTTTCTTGGCAATATTTGTTCAGAGGGGGGTTTCCACTGCTTTCCTAAGAGACTGTGATTTGTCCAAGGTCACCCAGTGGGTTTCCACGGCAGAGAAGGTATTTGAACTCTTCTTTCCAGTGTAATAGTCCAACAGTACACCATGCTGGCTCAAACTAACCATAGTTGCTGTTTCTTTATAAGGATTGACTTTACCTGAGTGTATGTGCATACCAAATCAGGAGATAAGAACTCCCACACCACAGTCCAACATCTCATTTGTAAATGAATTGAACTGATTGCCTTCATTCATCATCACCATTTAACTCTGAATATTGTTTTTCAGCATCTGTGAGATGAACTGAGAGAATTGTACAAAGCTTGATAATCAAAGATGGCTAAACATAACTTTAAAGATTCTTTTGAAATGTGTGTTGCTTTCAGAGCATTTTGCAAGAGTTTAACAGCAATATACAGATAGGAAGTAGTAGGCTATACATAGTGATTTATTTATGCCTGGGGGATTAAATGATACCACATGCACAATCTTGACTAACCTATGGTTAACATATCAAGCCTATACAGGTATACCTTAGTTAACAAAGTAGGTGTGTTCCTGGGCATTTCCTCTTTAACAGAGAATTTAGCATCAGAGGTGAAAATAACATGGAATAAACAAGGATAGGTTCCTACTCCACAAAAAAAGAACACATTAACATGTTTCCACAAACTTTCAAAACTAACAATATGCATGTATAAAATGAAAACAAAAAGATGAAAACACTGATTCTTCTAGAGACCGCTGGACAATTTCTTTCAACATCCATCCAGGGATGATTTTTTTTCTTTCACCAGCCTTCACTTTTCTTATGATTTCCAAGTTTGGTGGCCAGATCTATGCTATATGTGGCTGCTGAGGCAGGCTTATCTGTTATTTTCTCCCTGTTCTGTTTGGGCATGCACAGTAAAGGATTCTGGCCAAGCTCCTGTTTACCTTCCCTGTTGTAGGGAGGAACATATGCTTACAGTAAAATCAGCTAGAGCAAAACTCCATTCTTTCCCAGATCAAGTTTATTGTGATGTCTGCAGACGTGATGTTGAATCCCAATACCTCTCCAACTCTCCCTCATCATCTTCCCAGTGCTGATGCTGCTAAAAAAAACTTATAGCTAGACAGAAGAGAAGGAGGAAAGGGAGATGGGTAGGCACAAAAAGACTTTGCTGAAAGGAGTTTCTATGCTGGAGGCTTCATTAACTGAGATGTCTGTATAACAAGTCTTCAAGTTGTTTCATATATGACACATACACTAGGATTTTTTTTTCTATAAAAAAGAACCCTCACCACCCTCATATGCACCATACACAGTGCGTACATCCTGTTATGGGCCCTTTTCGTACAGCATTCACCATGCGAAAGGCCTCTGGAGTGTCACGCAATTGGAAGGAGCTGTCCACATGACGTCCTCGCAATTGCATGATGCTGCCAGGGCCACCAATTGTGCACTATTTCATTTTTTGCTTCTAGCCAAAAATGGTGCGCAATTGCACATCGCTCCAGAGCCCTGTGTGCACTTACTGTGCATGTGGAGCCTCCGGAGCCACAGCGCTCGCTCTTCCTGCCTCAGCACAGCCTGGGAAAATCCCAGGCTGCGCTGCAGAAGGAAGAGGAGGAGCCCTCACGCTGCCTGCTTGCTAGCAGGCAGCGGCTGTGGAGGTGAAGCAGCAGGGACGCGAGAGCCTCTCGCAAGAAGCTGCTTATGTGATCCCCGCACCCCAGCACCGCAAAAAGATAAAGTGTGAAGAGGGTCATGGAGATCATATAAGTTTATTTTAGTGGGCATACAATGTATATTGCTGAGCAAAAGAGTATGCCAGGTGGAAACAGTTCTGCAGCAGGTATCTATTCAGCAAGATTTAAGAGGCTATGTGCTCAATGGAAGTATATGGGGATTTTCTTATGCCTAGCACTTTCCCACTGTAACATTTTCAGTGTCATGTTACAAAATGGGCATGGATTATAATTATATTGACAATCAGGGCTTCATATTTAGAAAAACATCTCATTCCATTTTCTTCTCAGATCTGGACCCACAGAGATGTACTTGGGTGTGCATCAATCTCCGTGTGTACTCCTGTTGCTTAATATAACATCAAAAAGAAACTTGCAACATTCAAAGTCATAACTAAATGGTGAGATTTGCAGAGGATTTTCTCTGAGCACATAATGACAAACATTGGCACTGCCAAAGTTAACCGCATGACAGAGGGGGAAAGTCCTTTCAAAGGTTGCTTCAGCTTCCTTACATACTTTGACTTTGAACAAAACAAAGATTAATGGGCACCTTCTCTCTGCAGAAGTATCTGCGCAAGTGGGCTGCTTGGTGAAACCAGCTCCATTGCTTTTTTGCCCTCAGTGTTCCTGGCCCTTGCGTTTGCTCCGAAGTCAAGAAGCAAACGCACCATATCAGCATTGGAATTCTGAGCAGCCACATGGAGAGGGGACTCCAGACCTTTCCCAGTGTTTGCACTTGCTCCTGCAACAAAGAAATCGAAATGATGAAAAATAAATAACAGCTGGAGTTGCCCAACGGTTCCCAAGGACCATTTAACAACCACGTAATCTTATGAATATCTTTTAGATTACAACTGAAAGTGGATTCCAGTCTGAGCCTTGTAGCCAAGGTATTGTGGACACTGAACTTGTGTGAACGGATTAGAAGACAGTAGCAAAGACGTCTCAGCATCTTGACATAGTATAGTTCTCAGATTTCTTAGTTAAAAGCCGTTAACTGTAAAATGATATTTTGGCTGCAGAAGAATTCAGGCCCAGTGGAATGAGCTTGCTAGTAGTACATAGGATATCACTGGTTAAAAAAAATTACCTGATTCAAGTAGTTTTTTGGCACAGTCCACTTGCTGGTTCTCACAGGCAACATAAAGTGGAGTACCAAGGTGTTTTACATTGTGATCAATATTGACTCCATGAGATACAAGGGACTCCACACATTTGGTATGACCTGTTAAAGGATTACACAGTTAAAAATCAAATTACATGCACTGGATAATGAAACACTGTAGTTCAAAAGGACAGCAGTTGGAAATTTGCAGATTAACAAGCTTTTCAAATTAGATCCTTTTTGCACGTTACCTGTTCGTGCGGCTGGGGGGGCCGTCTCGCGCAAAAAGTCTCAGCAGGAACGCTGCCGCTTCCCTGCTGCTTGAGTTCTGCAGCGCTTCCTGGTTGCATGAGCGCCGTGCGAACGCCCCACCCCTTCCTACTGCAGTGCAACCTGGGAATTGTAGGCTAGTGCTGAGGCAGGAAGTGTGACTGGGCCGGCTCCCGAGGCTCCGCAGGGCAGGTAAGTGCGTGAGGCCCCCGGGAGCATTGCGTGACCATGTACCATTTTTGGATTTAAGCCAAAAATAAAAAAAAAATGCATGTGCAGTCCGCTTTAGGCTCTTGAGCATCGCGTAAATGGGAGTGCGTCGTATGGACCGCTCTTCCCATTCATGCGATGGTCAAGGGCCCTTTTGCTTTAGAAACGGCAAACGAAAAGGGCTAGTGTAGTAATTACGCTAATATTGTCTTTCCTAGCCATCCCTAAAAGACCAGGGGTGATGGAGGTTGCAGTCAGAGATACCACAAAAGCATGGTTTAATGTTATGAAAAATAAACCTAGACCATTTTTGCCCTGTACTGTTATAGTGCTCTTATTCCACTTTCAACATCCTATGGAATCCTGGGGTTTGCTGTTTATGGAGGGGCCTTTAGAATTCTTAGCCAGAGAGCTCTTTGGCCTCAGTCAACTACAAACCTCAGAATTCCGCAAGATGCTGAAAGTGGAATAAGAGCACTATAACAGTGTAGTGTGGAAATGCCCCTAGCCTTTCCTCAGGTCTACATGATACCTCTCTGTCCATCCTTTGCAGCATGGCCATAAGAAAAGTTAACTAAGTTATAATTGTAAAATATTATAGTGGTTATTAGGAGAAGGAACTAATTGCTAGTGCCAATTTTTTACTAGTTACTCCTCAGTTCTACTTCCACATGTTATCCAAACAGTAAACTGATTAAATTTAAATTCAATAAGGCATATGAACTATGCTCTCAGAAACAACAGTTAAAGTTAAGGACTGTTTGTATAGTTTCAGATGACATAGCTAGTTACACTAAATCAAAAATTGAAGAAAAGCTTCGGAACTTCTCTTTATAGTTGCACCAGAGAATGAGGGGGAAGGAGGACCAAGCCCAAAAGAGACTATGGCCCTTTCCGCACTACAGTGTTATAGTGCTGCTATGCCACTTTCAACAACCTGTGGAATTCTGGTGTTTGTAGTTTATTGAGGCCAAAAAGCTCTCTGGCTGAGAATTCTAAAGGCCCCTCCCTAAACTGCAAACCCCAGGATGCCACAGGATGTTGAAAGTAGCATAGTGTGGAAAGGCCCTATGTCTTCCCCACAGCTTAGTATTATGTGTGTACTAGCTTAGATAGTTTGGCTTGGTAGCAGATAAGCTAGGGACAAATTCCATGTGACTAAGAAGCTCAAAGAGTGACCTTAGGTCTTTTCTGAAAGTATGTCTGATCATTGTGAGCAAGCTTTGGCATCTGAGGGCCATGGGGGTCCACCAGGGGCAGGACTAGCCCTCCAATTCTCCTAAAATAAATTAACAGCCCTAGAATTAACAAGAACTGCACTTCAGTCTCAGGGGCAAAAAACTCTGGGGAGCAAAACAAGGCTTCTGAGAGCTGACCCAGATCCAGGCACTAACCAACCTGCCTCTTGATTGATCAGCCAAACCATCTGGGCCATTACCAGGAACCATTGGGATGACAGGTGTGGCATCCACACAGGCAGATGCCACTGCATGGTCCCCCCACCCTCAAGTTGGATGTGACTGTTTCTGCCCCACACACCCTGAACCCCTTAAGTGGACCCCCATTCCTTACACATGCAATGCATAACCTGGAAACTGGTGTTCTGGATCTGGGACACATGCCATGCCATTCAGAAAAGTTGTGAATATAGAATACAGAAATGGTATTATGCTATACAACATAGACTCTGAACCTGATATATCTTAAAAAAGAGGGTGAGTCAGCAAGATGAAGTTCCTGTGAATGACTGGCCTTGTAGGGCTTAAGGGGAAAATAAGTATGTCCCCTTCCTGACTGCAGTGAAACCCACATCAGAGTCACTCAGCCTGGGTGCACCAGCCAAGGATTAAACTTACTGGCTGGTCATTCCCACTTCCCCCAGAGGCCATACTAAACCATTCTGGCCCCTGGGAAGGGGATGCTGGGTCAATGCTATGACAAAAGACACCTCCAATGCTACTACACTACTCTCCACTGCAAGATCTCAAACTCACAATGTGATTAGGCCTGGGGGCTGCTTGTGGTCTGCAGGTTGCATTCTTCACATTGCACACCACTGGTGCATGGTGTAAACTTAACTTCTGTTTTTAGATTTCAAGGAAACAGTAGGTACAACATTGTCACACAACCAACATATCTTTCTTGGTTCAGAGCACACTTCCTGTTATTGTACAATGGATCTTTCTTTATAGGATTACCTCTCTTAGCAGCTTCATGGATAGGTGATGCCAGGTCACACACTGGATGTGGGCTGGCTCCATGTTCCAGTAACAGATTCACACAGTCTGCACTACCACTGACACAAGCATTGAACAAAGGAGTGTTCCAGTCAACAGTAGTTGCATTTACCTGAAAAGAACAGTGTTGTGTGTTTTATAAAACAAACAAACAAACAAGCAAACAAACAGTGGACTTAAACTGTGGAAACAGTCATGCAACAAAATCTTTATTAGGCATCACATCTCAGTACCATAAATAGTCTAAAACTTTGGCATATAAAAAAAAAATCCAAGAAAAAAAACAACTATACTAAGTTTTAAATTTAAAACAAGAGATAACTTACAACCCTTTGTACATGTAAGGGTTAGCCTAAAGAACATGATTGACGAGAGTATTTTTGAGCATTATCAGAGTGTGTTTTGCTTATTGCAAAAGTAAGCTGTTGCTCCAAATCTAGCATCAGAGAGTATGATTTCTTCAGATAACTCTCTTCTATGAAATTAAATATTCCTATTACTTAACTGCAATACCACAGACAGAATATCAGATCTCACAAGGTTAATTCTAATTCATTTTCAAGTAATTGTCCTGTTGAGCATTAAGCAGGATTTTTCCCCAACATAAGGAAATGCCAAAAGAAGTTCCTTCTTTTTCCTGCATGTACCAAAACCCCAGACAAATTTCAATACTTACATGGGCCCCATGTTTCAACAAAAGTCTGGCACAAGTTGAATAGCCCCCTAAGCAAGCTTCATGGAGAGGAGACACAAGATCTGCTGTCATAAGATTCACACTGGTTCCCTAACATAATAACAGAAGTAGTAATTAGGACAGATACCTAAGTTTTGTTTTGGAAGCTGAAATATTTTATGTTGTCAAATCACTGGACCCACCACGGACTAGTATAGGCAATCTAGTTATCATTGTTCCAATAACACAGCCCGCACTGAAGTTAGGGATAGTTTATTCAAAAGTCATTCTAGAACTAAAACTGCTGATGTGAATTTTTTTTCCTGCAATGTTATTTCTGCAGGACACATGTATTTCTTGATAGCATTGTGCCTCAGGAACTGTTGGAACTGGATACTTTGCCAGAGTAGCAAGAGGATTTCTTTCTTAAAATGGATTGTCTCCAACTATATTTGCTCTTTTGGGAGAACATTTTATAAGAAAACAGACAACAGAAAGCAATTCTGAAGACATTTACTAGGGAACAATACCACTGAACTTAACGGGATTTACTTCTGTGCAACCATGCCTAGGATTGCTCTGTATCGTATATTCACACATGTAAAGGTCAGTGGAATTGAAGAAAAGCTTTCTTACTGACAGAACTGGACATATTTACACACGTTTTCCAAAAAAGTTGGTGGAACAGAAGAAAGGGGTTTTGACTGGGAGAAATGGAAACCCTTTCATCTTTATGTAATCTGTGCATTTTTAAAGGCTTGAAATACTTTATGTGCCATCAGCTCTCCCCCAAGAACCCTATATACAAACAATTTTGAGAGAAAACCTGGAAGCCATTTGTTAATGTTTGAATATGCAAATATTGGAATTCCACAGTGGCTAATCTAAGACAATCATTAATGTAACTGTGTATGCAATCTTTTTCTAAAACCAATGAACTAGTTAAGAATTATCCCATACAGTCACGTCACATTGCTCCACAATGTTAACCTCTGTAATTCTTTAAAAAAAAAAAAGGAGAGGAAAGAATGTTTTCTTAATCAAAGTCATCTTCAAAGACAGTCAAGCTTAACTTTAACAGTCACACTGGGGCATTTCCCAAACTTTATTTAAAATATTTACTTATTTATTTATAAATAATGCATTGGCTTCAAAGTCTCACCTCAAGAATCTATTCCCAGTATCCTATCAGCAACACATACAAAGTGGAACATGAATGCATCTCAACACATCTGCACAGGTATCTTTAGCTAAAGGGACTAACTTCCTAGTCAGGAACTTTTCTAGGCACCATAAACACATTCTATGCAAAGGACTTAGAATGGAATCTATCTGCCAACAGATTTGTTTCCATATAGAGATAACATACCTTCCTTTTAAAAAAAAAATTATTTAAAATTTATAAGGATACATTACAACATTACAAACTTATAAAAAAGAAAAATAAATACAAAGCAGAAAAAATACAAGAACGAAAAAATACAGAAAATAAGAAACTTAAAGAAAGCCGAGAGAGAGAGAGAGAGAGAGAGACTTCCATTCTTCCTGTTAGTGGCTGTATATATATATTTTTATGTCAAACCTCTCTATTAAACATCTTGGTATTCTTTTCATTCAATACCTTATTTCTTGTTATTCCTCAATAGCCACATATCACATAGTCACATTCTTCTTTTTCTTTCTTTTTTTTCCTCAGTAGGCTTCATATCCTTTAAAATATCACTCACTATCATGCTCTAATCCTATCAAGATTTTTAATCATTACATCATTTGATCACTGCATCATCCATGAAGTATTATTAAACTATTTCATCTTTAAAAAAAAACAGCTTGCCAACATGCTCATCTATGAATAATCCTTCTACTTAAATCATTGAATCTCTTACATCTCACAAAGCAACACTATAACTATTTGCCCCACATCTCCAAACTCCATTAGTAAAATCTAAGCAAATTTATCTTATAAGCCATTATCAATGATACATCATCTCTGTCTCTTTGTCTTCATATTCCAGTCTGTCCAGTTTTGTAACGAAACTAGATTTTTAAGCGCAGTTTCACTCACTCACTTCACCATCATTTTCATTTTAAATTTGACTCTTGTTTTGTTTTTTCCTCTGCCATACAAGCCAGAGCACTTTCCCTTAGAAATCTTCTTTTTTGTCCCAGTAATATTTCCTATCAGGAGCATCTCTCCTCACTTTCTACATCCATCTCGCTTCCATTGCATACTTTAAGAGAGTTAAGCCATTTCTGTACTCTGCACCATTGGTGCGCTGTACTGTTACAATCCCAGCACTGCCATTCACATGATGCTGTTGGGTTAGGAATGGTCTCTTCCACACCCTTCTGCCTTAAGCAGATGAGTAGTGCTATTGCCACCAGTATTCCTTCCATGCTACAGCATCCTTTCCCCGCCTTCACCCTACCCCATTGCCCCGATTGTCAGGTATTTTTTTGAAGCTATACTAGTGCAGCAATGATGTAATGGCATGACACACCAGTACATTATTACACTTTTTGCTATAATACTTAAAAATGTATTTTTTTTAAAAAAAGTTTTAACTCAAAGGAGAAATTTAAAATAAACATGAAGAGGGGATAGATTTTGAAGTTACCACACCATGGGAGTAGCTGAGGGAGGGACAACCTGGGCATGCCCACACCCCGCCCACTCCTGGATCCCGAAGGACGGGAAGTGCTATCAAGCATTACTACTTTACTGCACTGAGCCAGCGGAGAGGATTGAAGTGCCAAAGGAGGCTCTGAATTTATTTTTTCTAGAAATAGTATAAGGTGGTTTTGCAGTGCTTCAGGAGAAGATAGCAGCTGGATAGCAAGAACTTTGTGCAGTAGCATTGCTTCCAGACCAGAAACAACCCACTGCTGTTGTGCTGTAGTGATGTTGTACAGAAATTGCCTTATTTTGGAGCACCTTGCATTCCCTCATCATCAACCCACTTTTCAGCACTCTTCCAAATTTCACAAGTGAACCCCTCTGTAAAATCAACTTGAATTTTCTCTTCCATATATATATTTCCCATACAAGTCATTTCCAAATTTGGCTGATCATTTTCCCCTCCTTTGATTATGCTTTCCATTTTATAGTCCAAAATTTCCATTTCACCCTCAAACTGCACTGCTCCCTTCCCACCATCCATTTCACACTCTTGCTTCAACTCTTCTTTCATCTCTTTCAGCTCCATCTTCACCTTTATCTCCAGTTTTGGCACTCTTTTAGTCTGATTAGCCTAATCTCATCCAGCAGCTTCTGTGAAGATTTCTGGGGAAGGCTCCACCTTTCCTAAAACCAGCAGTTACAGGATTAAAAACTAGGAGCTAGTCCTTCCATTGTTCCTCACCAGCATCTGGTTAATGTCAGTCTTACCACTTCAAGAATAATAAGGACTCCACTTTCCCATGCTGCAATTTGCTCCTTGCTTAATTAAATTCAATATTTTTACTCAATGAAATCTAATCAGTAAAATTCACAAGTTTATATCTTTTTGAAGCCACTGTCTCCTCAGCCTGTTCTATTCCTTTAACACACCAATTTAAATTGCTTTAAGTTGCAGTCTCACACGGTAAAGCTTCACTTGCTCAGTTCTTGATTGCAGAAAGAAGGCAGTTTACTGAGGCTTCTATCACAGTCCCTAAATCAGAGGAACTGCTTTCCTTTATATCCAAAGATTTTATTTCCACAGAATTATGGAAGTGGATTTTTCAGATCTGGAGTCTGTTGTTCATTGAAGGGGAATGGCTGGCTTTTTCATGGCTGGGCAGGCTCCCTCCTATGATCACCCTTTACTCCACCCATCTTGACTGCTGCCAAAATGCTGCCAAAATGAAGACCTTGTCATGGTTTCTGATAATTGTGAATGAGCCCTTTAATCCAGGGAGGATTTCTCAGTGGTCAAACCCATCCATGACTCATGATCTGACACAAAAAGTGGAGCACTTACAGAGGCAGGCAACAAACTACCATGCCACACCAGAAGGGAAATAATCTACCTTCCATCAACTAAGTTTATGTTGAGCTCAGAGGCATATCTAGGGTGAGGCAAATAGGGTACGTGCCCTGGGTGCCAATGCCAGGGGAGTGCAAAAAACTGTGACAGAAATTCTAGTGGAGGAGGAGGTAGCAGCCCCAGAGGTGCTACAACTTCGCACTTGCTTTAGGCACTGTTTGTGCTAGATATTCCTCTGGTTGAGCTTCCTTCACATCTAGAATAGGACAAAGACTATGGACACGTTTCAGCCTGGACATGTTTAGTGTTGATTTCTGAGTAAGAGAGGAAACACCCATGAATCCTTTGAATCAAAGAGTGTATCTGGATTATGGGGTTCTGGGGTGGTTTGGGGGTAGGGCATGTGCTTTTTGCATGTTTGGGGGTGCTTTCTACACAGTTTGGTGGCAAAAAATTGCTTGAAAATTATACCAATTTTTTAAAATGCTGGGTTGGGGGCTCTGGGGCCTCAAAACTGGGGGCTCCCTTGTGATCTAGACTGGAACATTAGTGATGAGCAATCCTTGGCCATTTTCACACTAGACTGTTATAGCACTTTTATTCCACATTCAACATCCTATGGAATCCTGGGGTTTGCAGTTTCAGGAGGGGCCAGTGCAAACTGCAAACCCCAGGATTCCATAGGATGTTGAATGTGGAATAAAAGCACTATAACAGTCCAGTGTGGAAATGGCCCTTATGCAGTAGCCTCTCTGTTTAGCCCCAAGGCCAATTTCTTTTCCTGTAAGGCTGCCAAGGCTTTTCTTACCAATGTCCACTCATTCTCCCTTTTTCTTTCTTTAATGATTCAAAACACTTTTAAAAGCTATTATTTTTATAACTATTATAGGTTCCATTTTTGGACCACAACACCCTGAATCCCTCAGGTGGCAAAGCCAATGCTGGTGAGGGTTCTGGGAAGTAGTTATGCAAAGACAAGACAAGACAAGACAAAGAAAAAGAAACTCTTCTAAAATGGTTACACCAAATGAGGCCTGCAAAAAAATATAGGAAGAAAAGTACTCAAAAACCTTTGGAGTGCAATGTATTCTGGAGATGTTCATTTTAGAAAAATGTTTGTTTTTTAAAAACTACAGGATGATAATTCCAGAGAAAAGTGCTTTCACCCCACATATGCAGGAACAACACATGTGTTCTAATGGGGAACCCTCAGTGGAAACAGAACTAACCCAAGAAATTTTTCTAGCAGGAGTGAAAGACAGGATAGTACCTTCCTTTCCTTGGTTCATTCCACCTACAAAAGCTGACCAGACAGGTGGCTGAACTTTTTAACACCAGTAATGGAACAGTATCTTCCACTTCATCTGAGGACATCAGAGGGTGGAAAGCAGGCTTCCTGGAACACATACCTTTGTACTCCAACAGAAAGGAACAGCCTGGGGAATGTTCCCATTACCACCCCCATCCCACCCCACATATGCTACTTGAGGTAATCTCTTCACTCTGCTTAATGATAATGCTGGCTCTGGGAGGGAAGAAGCATACAAACCCCATTCTATCTAGAGAGAGCTGAAAGGCTGTTTCATGTTCCAAGGCAGATTTTCTACCTCAAAGTGTTGTTTGAAAAATTTCCTTGTAAAGCTATCTTTCTTTGGGGATGCTGCATTATATTTCTTCTCAAGGTCAAAGCACATGTCAGCCCTTGCTACCTTACCTGCGTAAAACAGAGTGTGCTTTCAAGAGAAGGCTTAATGAGCGAGGCAAACAGAACGTTTATCTCCCTAATACCACAATACCTGATTGATGAGTTTCTTCAGAGCAAGCTGTCGCCCATGCAGGGAAGCGTCATGTATAGGAGACCAGTCGGAAACAAAATCTGTATGGAGAAGGGAAAACAAGGTTTGGGAAGAAGAACGTAATTCAATCAGGTTATCTTCATTTGAGCTGTAGAAGTTGCACAGTAAATCTCACACTGCCTAATAGAATTCTTGCAGGTTATGGATATCTGTGTGTTTAAATGTGATTACTTTATTCCATTTTTAATAAGCAGAAGCAACACTGTTTTATTTCCTAAGCTCCTCAACCTTATCTCTCAAGCCAATGTAATTCAGAAAAAGTCCAAAGTATCTCACATAGAGAAGTTTCCAAATAAGTCAAATCATTGTCTGTTTACCTTTGTGTGTCTTTTGCCAGCTGTCATGCAACTCCAAAAAGCTAGGACAATGTCTCTAGTTGGGGTTCTCACCATGTCCCCATTCCATCTCCCCATAAAAGAATATAAGGAAAAGTCACAATCCAGTCAAAGGCCCAGTACTCTCATTGGAAAGAACTAAATATATTTTTAATTTGTGCTCTGAAAATGAACAAATTTGGAGGGATTTCAGCAATGCCGTTGATATTGCTAAGTCACAGCTCCAAACATTTCTCACTATTGCTTATGATTGCTGAAGCTGTTGGGAATTACAGTTCAACAAAATCTGGAGGGCCATGTGATTTCTATGCCATAGAGTTGCCAGGTCAATACCAGCCAAGGCTCTGAGATTGCAGGACCAAAAGTTGAGTTGCAGGGATGGGCCCTGATGATGACACAAAAGGGGACCATTGGTGGTCTGATGAGTGCAGGCTCTCGTTATGTCAATAAACATCAATTGCAGAGTAACTTCACTTTCTTACTTACTTCCTAGTAAACAGATGAGAACCCAATCCAGACTGTCATGGCGGGGGAGATTCTCAAGATAGCTGTGTTAGTCTGTTGGAGCAGAAACTACATGGCATCGTGTGGTACTTTAAAGACTAAAAAGTTTTAATTTGGATGTACTCCAACCTACTTCATCAAATACACTGGCAATAGAGATGTGGGCAGGGAACATTTAATCTTCCTTCCAGCTGTTTTCTCCTACATTCTTGGTAATGAAAGAATATCCTGAATTCTTTATTTCTTCACCCTTTCTTTCCCTCTTTTGTATCTTCTGCTGGAAGATCTGAGCCAGCAGAGCAATTCTGCCACCAGACTGCTTTGTCAGCAGAGCTCTGAAAGAATTTCTAGTAGTAGAAGCACCCTGTGTCTTATCCTAGCCACCTACAGGTAGCATGAACTGCAGCAGTAATCAGAGGAATTTGACCTGTTAGCCTCTTTCATGTTTGTGACCTATACCTACATTTCTTGCTTTGTCTAATGTGTGAGAAAACACCAAATTCTGATGTTATTTTGTATAAGTATGGCTTGTTTAATTTCAAAATCTAATTAATATCTCCAATGACCAACATCATCTAAGAAAGCTTTTCAGCTATATTTAACTACCTCATAGATATCTCCTAGTCCCAACTGCCAACCCAGAGATAGACGTGTAGAAGGAACATCAGTAATGGGAGTTGTCACCGTCTGTCTATTTTTATCAGTAGTAGTGGATTAAAGACTACCACTTTCTGTCCTCTCTTCAAAGTGGCTCTCCAGCAAAACAGACCTATGGCCACAGGGCTATACCACTGTCTTTAACTAGGCCATTGCTCCCCTGGGTTTCCTGGCTAAAGAGACCTGTTTTGCAATGGATCAGAGTACAGAGGGTATAACAAGAAGTTGAGAATGTGGGCAGAGTCAAACTGTTTCAAGGTTTGAATAATATTTAAACACAACTATCAATACCAGCTAAAACAGGCTAATGCCAATACAACTAGAATGAAGTTTTAAAAGAAAATCACTGATGCAAACCTCTCTCTTTTTTTTAAAGGAAACAATTCTTAGTGTTTGAAGTTCTGTTTAAAAATTTGCTTAATTCAGGGAATATTTTTGTATTCAGTCATTATTGGCATTATTAGAGCTGGGTGGATTCAGTTTTACTAAATTCTGGATCTCCCTTTTGACGGGACTCTCACTAAGTACTCAAAGTCAGTTGTTAATTTTTAAAATCCGGAAATATAATCCATGGTATCTTGGATTTTGCATCAACAGCTCTGAGGAGTCTGCACAGGTGGCAGAACAATGTCAAGGGTAAAGCTGGCATTGATGCTGTGGCAACAAGGGGAAGGCATAGTAAGTCACCTGCTGGTAGACTTAAGCAGGGTCAGCCCTGGTTAGTACTTGGATGAGATCCCACCAATGAATACTGAGTGATATAGACTATATTTCACAGGAAAGAACTGGCAAAACCATCAATGAATATTCTTTGTCTAAGAAAACCTTATGAAATTCATGCAGATGTGAAGGCACATAGACACACACACACACATGAAAGATGGGGGGAAAGGGGGATTATATAGGATTTAAGACCCATTTTAAAGCAGTGAACCATTACCACTGAAGCAGGTTCTGTCCAAGCTATCTGATATTCAAGTGTGATGTTTTCAAAAAGCACAAGTGGGGTCACAGAGAGGCCCCAATCTTGAGGCCCCAAGAGTGTGGACTATGTTTGAATCTGCATGTATTTCTTCATCTTCAGGAATTAAAGGTCTGGTATGCAAATTATATAAAGATATAAATGAAGAAGCATATGGTGGAGAGAATGGTTCAAGAAAATCATGCTCAATATTTATATTTCAGAAGCACAATATGCCAAAATATTGACCATGCCACTTTATTGATCAATATGAGCCTTATTCAGCAAATGTATATTGAAGACTGTGTATCAATTATATTTAACACCATTTGAGCCTCAATAATAAATAATAACATTTACCATATGCTTGGTGTGCTTGTGCTGTAAGTGGGATTATAGATCATATGTGGTTGCATCGCCCAGGAGTAGAACCTTTTTGAAACAGAGTGATTGATGCTTTAAAGAAACTAACTCATCAAGACCTACATCACACTGGGGTTTTATTATTGTTGTTGTTATTAATAATATTAATTTTTGAAGAGGGACATGCAAATGCTTTGCATAAAGAACTTATTGTTATATTGCTGGGCTCTATACAGTTGGAAATCATAAGAAAATAAAAAATCTTTCATTTCAATGCTGATTAGACTATGTATGGGGAATTGCTCTTGCATTAAAACTGACATAGTATGGGAATAAATAGAAGGGAACTCAAAAAGACAGGTTTGTCACAGTTTGGTTTCCTCTCATCTCCTCAATTAATTTTGGGGTCTCATCTCTTTCAGACAATTGTGCTATGAAAAGAATATGTAAACATTTTTGGGGAGAGGTAAATTTAAAACTTAGGCCATTTCTGTGCTAGCCTGTTATAGTGCTATTACTCCACTCTCACCATCCTATGGAATCCTGAGATTTGCAGTTCATGGAAAGGCTTCAAAGGCCCCTCCCTAAACTGTAAACCCCAGGATTCCATAGGATGTTGAAAATGGAATAACAGCACTATAGCTGGTGTGGAAATGGCCCAAGAGTCCCTTTTTTCCCAGCTGACTGACTAGTGGTTGTTTTGTTTTGTCTATGTCCTTTTGTTTTCCTTTCTGGTTGTTTTCCGTTGTTGTTTTTGTTTCCTGTCCTAAATAAATATAAATTTTTAAAAAAGCTTTTCTGTCCTAAGGTAATCTTGTAACACTTAGAACACTATGTAAGTGCAAAAACTTGGCTAGGGATTAAAGAAGTACTTTATTAATAAAGATGTATTAATTGACTAATTAACTGCATATCATGGATATATATGTTCTAGTGTCAGAATCTGCTATGATCCAATCTAACTCTGCGGAGACACCATGTTATAAAAACCTTTCTTGAATTATACCCAAGAAGGGCCATAGAGCAGTGGTAAGAAAGTACGCTATACATTTAGACAATGCAATAGGCCTTAAGGTATAGTAACTAAAGCATTTTAGTTGAGTTAAGGGCACCCTTGTCCAAATCCACATTAAAGGAAGCTCTCGGGTTACATTTGGTACAGAAAAAACACCTAGAATTTCCTGCAAGAAACATATGAAAATCAAAATCATGCCAGTCCTCCTGCCATACCTCTTGAATGTGGCTATATACATGCATGTGATTATCTCAAAACACAAGTAGATCCATATTTACCTTTACATGTTTGCTGTGGAAAAACATTGAAATTACCCTAGTGTTTCCCATATTAACTGTACTATTCAGAGCTGACTTCAGTCAGAAAGCTCCCTGAGTGACTCTCAGCCTCTGGTGTATTTCGTGTGGGTTTTGCAACAGCTATTTATCAGAGACAATGCAGGACAGATATATAAATTTTAAAATGCACTTAAATCTCTTCTTAGGAACAGATTTAAAACAATAGCAGTTAAAGTTAGAATGGTATAGTACATAGCTGTATAACCTCAGAAACTATCAAAGCTATTGCCTACTTCATTGAGTAATGTGTTACAGAAAATAAACAGACCCTGCTTTACCACAGCTGCTGGTACCATGTGTGTGTGTGTGTGTGTGTGTGTCCACACTGAACTCTTGTGTTCAATGTCAGATTATTTTTCAGTGAAGGGAGCCAAGGAACACAGGCTTACAGAGATCTATTTCCTCCATTGAAATAAATAGGGTGGCCACTGAATGGCTATATCCTAATATCTGCGCCCATTATGAGTCCTTTCTTGCTATACAGTAACAGCACTATGTCTTTCCTTTAACTTCCAGAGCTGCTTCCTGTGGAATCCTGGGGTTTGTAGTTTGGGGAGAAACTAGAGCACTCTGGCTGAGAGTTCTAAATGCCTCCCTAAAATGCATGCTACAGGAGTCCATGGGATCTTGGCATGCAGTTGAAGTGGGACTACACTGTAATGTGGAAAAAGACTCAGATTTGAAGGAGTCATTTTGTTTCTGGTTTGATGTTACAGACTTAACATGACTAATATATATGTATTCTGACTTAATGGGTTTCTTAAAGTTGTATCACTCACACCTATGTTGACAAAATACTTACCTAGACTCGCATGACGAACATCACTGCTTTTGATGGCCTCCATGGAGTGAGACCAGACTGATATTTTTGATTGGTGCTAAGCACCAAATCAAGACATGTGATAAGGGCAACAGAGACAGTAAAGCAGCTCGCCCCTTATACATCTCACGTGTCATTCGGTGCTTGATGTTGACCCACTGTCCTGCCCTCAATGCAATGTGAGTTAATCTGGTTGCTTTGGGGCCAGATAGGATTCCCCCCCCCTTTTCTCAGGGTTTTGTTTTGTTTTGTTTTGTTTTTGCTATCCCATACTGTATTTGGTGGAATTGGGAAAATTGACTCTAAGTGGTGTTGTTAAATAGAGGGTTCTTTGACAGATAATGGGGGATAATAAAACGTCAGTGATCACCTATTGGCACCCATTTGGTGTAGGGTAGGGCTCTGGAACCACCTCTTTAGGGCCCTGCGTCACAGGGGGTTCGGTGAAGGAGGCTGCCCTTGAGGTTAACCTGGGAATAAGGCTCTCACTTTTAGAGCTGTGCAGTTTGGGTGGGAGTCCCTGGATTACCTTCGAAGATGCTGGACTGGGGAGCAACCAAAGCAATTTGGATGGCCCCTGGGACTGAGGTGTTATCGCCCATGGGTAGGCTGAGCAGGTTGTCACATTGTGACCCTGGTGTCCCTGGACCCATAACATGTTGCTCCCCGCTTCTTGTATCTTTCAGGTTAATGCAATTTATATAATACAGGTCAAAATAAAGTGGCCCTTAGTTAACCCAACTTTGTGTCTGGTCTCTTTATTCCATGGTTGAGCATCAAATACCAATAATAGCATGCTTTACTGATAACAGAAGATGGACCAAAAACAGTCATATGAGTAAGCATTAGGGTTAGCCTGTCCTCTTCCAGAAAATCAACATCCTCTTTCAAAATACTGAAGTTTTATAGATAGCTTATGTGAAATACAGATCACAAGTGGAAATCATTGTCACTATTATATTTGCAGGACAGCCAGTGTGTTGTAGTGGTTTGAGTGTTAGACGTTGACACCAGGCTTTGATTCCCAGCTCAGCTGGGAAACCCACTGGATGACCCTGAGTGCGTCTCACACAGCCCCAGAAAACTCTGCGATAGGGTGACCTTACGAATTGCTGTAAGTTGGAAACAGTTTGAAGGCACACAATAACAACAGCAATAATTAGACATGTATATAGCATTATCACTGTATAATGACACTTTCTTTATAGAGGCAACAAAGACAGGTTCCCTGACCAAATACTTCACAATCTAAAAAGTCAACAATGGGGAGAGACTATAGAAGTTCCCATCATCCCCAGCAAGGATGGCCATTGGATTTGATGGCTAAGAGTGATGAGTGTAGTGTTGCAACACATCTAGAAACATTAGGTTGAGGAAAGTTATCATAGAGTACAGAGATGAGAGGGTAAGAAAAAGCCACCATTATTGGTGTGATCATAGTTTTAATATTCTAAAATATATTCACACAGAGAATGAAACAGGAAGGCTTCTATACTGTATTTGCTGGTATATAAGACACACGCCATTTACATGCCATCAAATACTGTTTGCAGGTGTATAAGATGCACTGGCGTATAAGGCACACCCCATTTTCAAACAGTATTTTTCCAGAAAAATAGTGAGTCTTGTATGCCAGCAAATAGGTGTTTGTGTGCATCTTCAGTGTACAAACATTTAATGAAAAAACACTCATTCCCAACTGAGATAGCATGTTCAGTTCATTAAATCTACAGAGTAATATACTCAGTCACTTTATTATTTTTTTAAAAAAAGGTCTGTTAAAACAGATCATCTATTGGTGAAAAGAACATTATGACGAAGACCAACTGTTCTGTGCAAAATAATTGCCCCTTTCCCAAAAGTCAACAATACAGCTCTGAAATCTGCCCATCACAGCTATATCATCTATTTCAAGTATAACTGTTCACATCTAGTGGCGTGGCAAGTCTACAAAGCAATCCATGAGTCAGACTTCTCTGCTCTCTCAGTTTTTTTCCTAACAGCCTCTGTAGTGCTTAGTGTTATTGTGAAGCCCATTCTGTTATATTAAGCATTTTAGAACTCAATCCTATGCATGTGTATTCAGAAGTCTCACTGAGTAAAAGAGTACATTCTCCCGGATAAAACTATATAGGATTACAGCCTCTGCAGCTTTTGGTATTCCTGCTCCACAGATACGTATTCAAATCTAATTTCTATATTGCTATACTTTATTTTTAATTCGCACTATAAACCACCAAGGAGTATATATAATCAAGGGTGGTATGCACATTTTATAAATAAATAAATAAATAAATAAATATCAGTTAACTGTTCTAGCACTTCTTCCATGGTCCTTCCACTGTGAAGAGTTTCCTCTATTGCCTTGTAAATACAGTAATATTACTCACCACCCATCAGTGGATTCGGTCGGTAGGGTACATGAGACTGACTTTCTGATCCCTGGGATATGTGAGAATTTGCATTTGCTTCTTCTCCATCCATTGCAACATTTGGAATCATAGACTCAGTATGAGCACTGTTATTTCACTCCACTGTTTGAGATCATTCTAGATCAAATTCCATCTTGCCTGTTTTTTAAAAAATTATGTTCCAATGAGTAATTTATTAAAAAAAAAAACTGTGAGCAGGTTAAAATAAAATACTTTCCAGAAGACTAGTTGGACTTAGGTCCCAGAACCAGTTCCAGAGCAGCCCAAATCCTCATGCATTCCAGTTTAACAGAACACCTCTTCATTGACTGAGTAAAAAAGTGCAAGAAGATTTCAGGCACACAGAACAAAGTGAGGGATGTGGCTGATGTCATATCCTTTCCAGAACCATGCCCAATCAGCAAGTCTGCCTTCTTGTTTTTACAAGAGAGGAACTTCTCCCGCTGCCAAAAAAACAAGACAGAAAGAGCCAGTTTAACTAGCTCAGCAAACTCTGCCTTCAGGGGATTTATAACAGAAAAAGAGGGAGGGAGGGAGAAAAAGAAAAAGAAAAAAAGAGGGAGGGAGGGACAGTGGACTGCTATCTGTTCTGCCTTTATCACCAATTAAATTGTTTTTAAGAAATAGCATTGCAGGCGTTTAAAAACAGCATGCAGAAGTGGCAAATTGAATCCTTTTCCACAGAGAAAAGTGGTCACCGCACAACACAAAAAATATTGAAACCACATGTTGAGAACAGTGTATTTTTCAGCTAGTTCTTTACAATCTACATGACAGCCTCTCCAACACGGCACCAGCTTGATATGTTGGATTACAAACCCTATCATGTGACCTGGGGATAATGGGATATGTAGTCCAACATGACCAAAAGACACTAAACTGGGGAAGGCTGCTCCCTGTAGCATTAAAAAAAAACAATATGGGGGCAGGCTTCTTTCTTAATTTGCTGTCTTATATTCAGTATCCTCTGCCGTATTCAAGGCAATACATAACAATGAGCAGTGTGATTGGGTTCCGTTAAAACCAACACACCCATAAAATGATAGCTATAACACTTCTATTCATTCATTTCTCTTCATAGGAAGACTGTTATTTTATTAAGTGGAAACTATTAAGTCTTTAGCAGGACTGTGAACTTCACAGCATTTTGAAGATGGCTAGGAACTTCCGATCCATAATGAAATGGAAACAGAAAGAAGACCTTGTTCATGACCTTGGCTGAGCCATAGGAATAGGAAAGGAAGAACATCCCACAGATCTCTGGAAGGTGCAGGAGATACAGTAGGTCATGGATAGTTTCAAGGAACTATACACATTTTTCATTCAGTGACACATTCTCTGCAGTGCAGACACAAGATGCAAGCCTCAGACAAACCGCAATATAACATCAGAACAATTTAAGAAAAAACTATAGTACAGTAAGAGAAAAGATAAGTAAAACTTATTTTATTACCCTCATCGAACACAGAAGGGCCTAAATACCTTAAAGGCACCAAATCCCACCTGATCTTGAAAGCTAAGCCCTGGTTCATACTTGCATGGGAAACTGTCAATGAACACCGGGTGTTGTAGGCTATATTTCAGAGGAAGGTATTAGCAAAACCATCTCTAAGTGTTCCTTGCCAAAGAAAACCCTATTAAAGTTATGGGCTCACCATAAGTTAATAGGTGACCTGAAAGCACACACACACACAATCAAACACAAATACAATCAGTCAAGAATACAGAAGCAACACACTTGTCAAACTACATTAAGGGCCCAATGAGATACATGTCACCAGATATATTACTGGGATTCTGTGTGTGTGTGTGTGTGTGTGTGTGTGTGTATAAGAAGGACAGAGAGCCATTTTATTGGAGGGGGTTAATTTCATTCCTGAGGGGGGATTTGGTGGTGGTTCAGGAACTTCTTCCCCTTTTACAATCTCTACAATCCCCATCACCACAGCATAACACATCTGAAATTAGCTAACAAAGGCATGTTTTCAAGCAGACACAGACTAGAATAACATAAGAATCCTGGGGATATCATAGTAAATAAGACTATATCTGCTAGCCATAAGGAGTTCCAAAAGAGTAAAAACAAATATATAACCTGAATATGCCTAAGCTAAATGTCCTAGCCACTCACATCTCTGTGGACCCCAGCAGGCCACCTTCCCTGAAGCAAAGTATGTGACTGCTCTCAACTTCAGACCTGGCACACTGACCTTACATAGTACTATTACCAAGATTCCACCTTAACTGCCATGGCTGCATCCCACAGAAGCCTGGAATATGTATATTGGTGAGACATAGAACTCTCTGGGTGAGGATTCTAAATACCCCTCCCTAAAATGCTAATCCAAGAATGTCATGGCTGTTAAAATATAATCACTGAGCTATAAGTTTGTCATGTAAAAGGGTCCCTAGGCCTCAGCTGGAGCAACTATGGCCCTTTCCGCACCTTACCTTAATAGCGTGATGAACTGGTGCCATTGTGGTATTGCTAATATGGCAAGAGGCCCAATACAGAGCCTATTGCATTCCACATACACCAGGGCATTTGCAAGAGAGCACCATCTCCCGCCTGGTGCCTTTTCTGCATGTTGGCATCCTAGACCACGCCCAGATCCCTTCCTGTCCCCGCCCCAGTGCCCCTGATTGGTCGGTGTTTTTTTTAATTATTATTATTATTTTGCCAGCTATTGTGCTAACGTTAGCATGATAGCCAGCTATAACATTAGCTATAGTGCTAACGTTAGCATGATAGATCCTGCCAACAGGTGCTTGTGTCAGCCTCAAGGGCAGGCCGCCCATAACAGGCTGCACTGGAAAAGGTGAGGACTGATAGGACAGATCACAGCTGTGACCCAGCTCGAGGTGTATCTGTCTCCACCACTCCCATGACCCGTGATGGAGCCGAGCAGACGGAGCTCCTTGGGACACAGGCCATGCAGCTCTATATGAACAACATCACTGCTGTCCAGACCTTGAGGGCACGGCAGCGGTGGCGAGCAAGGGGAGCCACCCCGGTGGCAGCTGCCACCATCTTCACTCAAACAGCCAGCTCCATCGCTGCCACCGTCTCAACCAATGGGGAAGATTCCACCAATCCGCTGCTGCCTGGTGGGCTGGGGAGGGTGGGCTGAAATCATGGAGTCATGGGATTTAGCATCCTATTGCTAGGAGGGTCCACAATGGCCATGGAGTCCAACCCCTGCCATGCAGGAAGAGGCCATCCAGCCTCTGTTTGCACACCTCTCAGGAAGAGAGGTGAGCCCACCACATTGGGAGGCAGCACATTGCACCATCAGAAGGGTGTGCCCTCCAGGGATTCTCCCTGATCTTTGAGTGCAATCTGTTTGCCTAACATTTGGCCCTATTGTGCCATGTCCAGGTCTCTGCAGCAGCAGGAAAAGATTAGCTCCATGTTCACCGTGATGTCCCCTCAAATCTGACAGCATGGCTCTCCTGCCTGCTGTCAAGCTGGTTTCCATCAAGCTAGATGCCCCAGGCTTCCTGAGGCTTTCCTCACAGGGGTCCGTGGTTTTCCGGGCCTTTCATTCTTTCTGTCTCCCAGCTCTGGGCACATTCCAGTGTGTACACTATCGTTCTTGCTTTCTGATGCCCCTGAACTGCACATGATATCCCAGTGAGGTGTCCCCACAGCAGAATGAAGTGGTGCCACTACATTCCTAGGTGTGTACGGTACAGTTGTGTGGGTCCTGTCCAGACTCAGAGACACGCAGTGGCCTTTTCAGCTGCCTCATCCCACACAGTATGGTGTTCCTTCCACCCTGTGGACTGCTAAGTCCCCAGGGTGCCTTTCACACGCCATGCTTCCCAGCCAGGTGTTACCCACCCTGTGTGTGTGCAGTCCATTCTTCCTGCTGACATGTGGGTCACTGTATTTCTCATTGGGGACATATGTGTTGGGCGTGTTGGCTGGACTCCCCGACATGTCCACCATGTTTAGCAAGGTTGGAGGTGTTTGGCTGTTTGGGTGATGGCCATGGGAATGGCGGGAGGGGGGAGGTTTTCACTCTGGGGACTCCTCGCCGATTCCACTGTGAGAACTAGGCTAGCCATCAGCTCTTATGGCGTGTGCTTTGTGCTACAGTGCTAACCTGCTAATGTGCTAATGACAGCACCAATTTTTTTTTTAAAAAAAATGACAATCAGCCAGACCCTGAGGGCTGCTGTCATCTCGAGTGTGGGTAGTGAAGTCAGCCCTGGGGTGGCCTCACGCAGCAATGTGTCCTGCAGTGTTTCCTGCTGCGATGGGGCAGTGGCTGCCCTGCTGCTGGGTGGAACTTCGCCTGGGAGTTGCTGCATGAGGGACAGGCAGCACCCACACCCCGCCCACTCCCAGGTCATTCCCGGAAGCACACTGGATGATGGCTCCGCATGCTCTTGGCTCACGCGATTGATGCGTGAAAGGGAGGTTATTTTCGCCTTTCAGGCGAAAATGAAAAAAAGCGACATCAGCACTGCTTGAGGCCAGGATAGCTCCTGGTTGGCCGGAATGCCATGCAGTATGGTGGCCCCTGAAAGGGGGAGGGACCATGCCTAATGCGCTTTAAAAACACCATGTGGAAAGGCCCTATGTCTGCCTTGAATCACAAACAAAATCCATAGCAGAAGAGGAGGACCTTGGCTCATCAAAACGAGAGAAATTCTGTTAATCCACACCCTCTGCAATCTGGTCAGTTGTATTTGCTGCCCAACCCACGCAATGAAGAGACCACACACAGGGCTTGGGTTGAACTAGGGTGATTTATTAAGGTATGCCTAATTAACATAAAGCTAGTAGTCAACTTGAACTTAAACTTTGCCTTGCATTTGAACTTGATCTTGAACTTGATTTTGCATTTGCGCCGTGAGGCTGAGATAAAGAGGCTGAGAAGAGTGCAGCACAGCCCTAAAAGGGGGCTGCTGGCTTCTCCCCCTTCCCATCTGATTACATGGTCTCCCCTTGTGGGAGGCCAGCAGATGCGCCCCCCACCACGTGTGATCATGAGGGCGAGGGGAACTGAAATCTATATCTAAACATTTCAAAACAATGTAGAACAATAATAAAACATAAAATGTAGACCAATGCATGAAACCAATGTACAATATCTACATTATCCTTAGGAGTAAATACATAGTAGAATGAGCACCATTAGAAAGCCTTCCAAAAACAAGTATGTTTTTAGCATGTGGTACCATTAGCAGGGCCTCTGCATTTGGCCTTGGGGACCAATGGATCAACAAGAGAGAAAGCAGAGTCTCAGGAAATCAGATGTTTTAAGGCTTTTTATAAGCTGAAAACAAAACCTTAAACCTGGCTCAGCCAGTAGAAGATAACCAGTGTTATTCCTTCAGAGGTGTTATGCACTGTGTCATGATTTAAAGCAAACTTTTGTTGGTTAAACAGGCCAGCTTCATAACCATGGTTTGAAGGTGATTTGTTGAGAAATAGACCAGAGTGCATTTTAAACCATCTTTTCTTGATCATATATAACAAGAAGCCACAATTAGGGGGAACTAAAAGTTCAGTGGCCCCTCCACGTTCATGAGGGTTTCGGGTTCGGAACCCTTGTGAAAGTAGAAAAAAACATGAATAACTTCCCTCCCAGCAACCCCCTCTCGTTCCCTTGCCTTTCGCCCTAGTGTGTAAGCCTTCCTTCTCTGCGCCAGAGCCAGTAGCATAGGAACATGGGGGCAGAGGGGGCGATTCACCCTGGGTGGTAATATTTTTGGGGCGTCCCGATCTGTAGCCATGCCCCCATACACGCTGGCCACACCCTCACACAACACAGTCACACACCCCACACAGTGGCCCCCACCCCTCCTCACACTCCAAGCCCCACTGAAAAAGAGTGGGTAGGAGGGGTAAGGTGAAGCATAGTAACCTGAGGCGTCATTAGTTTCATTCCAGCTCATGGCACATAACACCAAATTTTATAGTTTCATTTCATCTTCTCATACTAATCCAAATTTGGGCCTTGTTTCCTCTCGTTTTGAAACTATGCACAGCCTGACATTCTACTTCTTTTAGGACAAATCTGAATGGACTGAGTACTGAAGCCTTGGTAGATCACACCATTACTTCACTAATTTAGCTCCTGGCTTCCAGACTGAAGCATCTTCTTAATTCTATATACTGATGCTCCCAGCAGTCTGGTTTCTGACCTTATTTCATATAAATGACAGAGAGCTGAAAAAGCAGAGTGAGTTGTGTATCAGGAGTGAATGCTGAAAACTGGCAGAGCAACAGTGCGAATGGCTTCATTATGTCTTCTTTCATTAAGCTCAAGGTTAAGCTATTCATTTTTTCCCTCAACAATGTATGTTTTTCACTATCAAATAATGACAAATGGAGTCAATTGGCATCTCCCTTACTTGGAAATCATTACAAGTAATGATGTTTCTTTTTGGGAAAACAAGGGCATAAAGGTGTACCTTTGAAAAATAATATAGCAACTGGCAATATTGTTAAAAGAGACAGTGTGATGTAGTGGTTTGAGCATTGAACTATGACCCTGGAGACCAGAGTTCAATTCCCCACTCTGCCAAGGAAACCTACTGGGTAACTGTGGGTGCATCACACACTCTCAGCCCCAGAAAATTCTGTGATAGGATCATCTTAGGGTCCATAAGTTGAAAATGACTTGAAGGCACACAACAACAACAATAACAACAAGATTAGATTTTTTTAACATAATGAGTAACATTAATATGCTAGTTCTAAAATATTGGGGTTATTTGAGGAGATGTGGGGCATTTTTCTATTTTTAAGTGCCTTTTTTGTTTTGGAATCAGTAAACAAAAAACAATGTGTTATTAAAGCATGATTTAAATGTTAGCTATAAAGGAACATGTAACACTTTACATTCAGGATTTGTTTCATTTGTTCCTCCTGTTCTATTCACCCTTCTCTTTGATGCTGAGGTAAAAATGCTAATGCTTATCTAGCTGTAACAGTACAGTGCACACTTATATTATCTAGCTTATTTAGCCATAACAGCACCACATATGTAGCAGACTGGCAGAGCCCCAGAATTTGCAGAAGGGGTGGTGGTAAAAGTCCTCATATAGTGTTCCTTAGCTGGAGAGGGGGGGGCCTTTTGAGACAGCCCAGTGGGGTCTGATAGGGCTGACAGCATTCTCAGAATGCCGGCTACTATTGGAGAATGGTATGGAGTGCTGGAAAGGGGCATGGCTGAATGACTGGAACAGTAAATAGGAGCATTCCATGCAGAAACATTTTGTTCCACCAATGTGAGTAACATACAAACCTTGCCCTTATCCCATGTTCACTGTATATACAGTGCATGCAACTGCAAGGTCTGTTCTCACCTACATATTTTCCCTCAGTGCTTGAAGAGATCCTATATGTGCATAAATTGTATGTATATACAAAACGTTAATACTGTGGGCCCTCAGTATCTGCTAGAGTTTGGTTCAAGGACACACACACACATGGGTTCCAAAATTCATGGGTGTTCAAGTCCCATTATGTACAATGGTGTAGTAAAATGGCATCCCTGATGCCTTTTTTTTTTTTTTGAAATTTTCAAGCCATGGTGTTATGCCGGCTATGATATCCCAAATGGGGGCTCCTAGATATCGCTTTGATATCACTTAATTCGGCTCTGGCTAGACTGCGCTCAGCAGCCCCGCTGCATGTGTTTGGGTTGTTTTCCGAAACAGGCACGTACTGGCTGCAGCTGATTAGTAGTTCGCATTCTATTCCCCATTCAAGCCAGCAATTCTTAAGCCTCACGTAGCTTCAGGGGACTCCCATACCCACACTCCACAATAGTGGCGTGGTTTCCCACCAAACCATACTTTTCAGAGGGCCATCAACTCTCCAGCCACTCTTTTGTTTTTCAAAGCAAATCCCATCATGTGAACACTGACCTCACCAGACCCTTTTGTCTAGCATCGAAACTCCTTTCATTCCTATTTGGTTTGCCATAGCCGACAGGCATATTCCATCCTATAAAAGGTCCTCATATTGGAACTTCTTTGGTTCCCCTTGAACATCCATCTCGTCCTGCTGCTGGTTTGTTCAGGAGTTCCCCTCAGCATCCAGCTGAGTCCATCTTCCTCCGCTCCCGTTTCTTCAGGACAATGCGATTAGGTGTCGTACCACCCGTTTTTCCTTTAACTTCTTTTCTTTTCCTTTAAGTTAGTTAGTGTGCGTGTTGCTGATTTTACTGTTTACGTTTAATAAAGTTGTTATCTGTTCATCTTAAAACCCTTCGACTGTCTCTCTGACCTGAAGCCGTAGACACAGGGTAAAAGATCTTGCTACGTTACCCTGCCTCTCGTTAGCAAAACCAGTGCTCTGAGTTCTAATTTCCCCATCTTTGGTATTGTAATTGGCAAAGCCGGGCGCCCCTCGCGGGACCCCCAATTTTCAGGGTAACAATGGATTGGTCGAATGAAGGGATACAGAATCCACAGGTGTGGAGGGCCAACTGTATGGTGTCTTTTCACATAATTGGGAACTATACTTATTACAGGTTCATTTCTACTGCTGCTGTCCTACTTCTCCCTATGTGTGCATTCAGAGTATTTACACAGTACATACGAAGAGGGCTATTGATAAGCAAAACTACACAGGATGGTTTTATATTTCAAAAACTTCAAGGGACATGGGCACACAGAAAAAACAGTTAGGTGATGGGGACCACCAAGGATAAGGTGATGACAAGATGAGATGAAGAAAGGAAGTGTAAGTGAATACATTCTAGGAATGGAGGTTAAAGTTGCTTTCTGGCACTGATGGCCTAGCTGTTGAGTATTAGATCCTCTCTTACCCCTGTAGCCCATCCCTCCACTGGTCCTCTAGTCATGTTAGTAGAGTGACAGGATGTATCTCAACATGGAAAACTCCCACCTCAGTTTTTATTCATATTAGAGGCGGAGATGGCCCAATTTTCATGGAAAATTAGATGACTGCCACAAGTGAAAGATATGCAGGAGGGGTGGACACCTTTTTGCACTCTTGTGGCTGTTCCTTCTGAACTCCCTGCCTATTTCCCTCCGCCAGAGCTCACTGACAAACAACTTTGCCTTCATGCCCCTACACTATCCTGCTGCCTCAGGTGTAGTGTTCTATATCCTCCAGCTTTCCCAATTTGGCAGGGACAGTCTCAATTAATTCCTTGTTGTCCCACTTTTTCAGCTGCTTTCCAGTTCCTCTTTCCATCTCCCACTTTCTACTTTTAACCTCATCTTACTTCACTTACTGCAAATGGAGTTTTAAGTACAAAAGGACTTGGAACACAACTCAGCAGGGAGAAGAGGACAGAATCTTGCCCTCCTTTGCAGAAACAGACAAAAGGAAACAGCTGCAACCTCTCCTAGCTTGTCTTTTCTTCCTCATTAAAAACTTTTGCCATTTTGACCATGCTCTGATGTTGCTTGGCCATATGCATCCTGATTTTCATCTACAAAATGTTGAAGGATAATCTTTTTCTCTCCACTTTTCTGCAGTTGCAAGCACTCCATTTCCCTCTATAGAATTCTGACATTTGTTTCCCCTGCAGAAAAATGTAGGCCAAGGGATCACTTGAACAGCAAATTCTATTGTACTTCTAGTGTCAAACAGGGCAGCTACAAATAAAGGTGTCTTCCTGACCAATGTCATGCTAAGTCTACAGTATTGTGCATTCTATGGACCAATCTGGCAGTCAATAATACCAGACCAGTTGGGCTTTCAGTGTGACAAAAGCTAGTGCATTTGGACATGAGAGATTGACAAGAATGAGCAACAGTTTCGTGGCGAGACCAGCAAATCCTTTCTGAAATGAGTCATAGAGTCATGAGGAGGTCAAGATTCAAAATGTGAGTCTAAAGTGAGAGCATTCTGCTATATACAGATAAGTACAGAAGTACATCTAGTTCTTAATGGCAATGAAAATTACATATAGCTTCCATGAGCAGGTAGTTTTTCACAGACAGGAAAATAACTGCATTCAATAATGGACCAGATGTTACAGATCTGGTACCACTTATCTTCAGAGAAAGTAACAAGAGCAATTTTCTGTGAATCTCAGTTTATTTCACTTCAGGTGATATGCCTGTTGTAAATGCAGTATTGACACGTCTGCTTCTTTCTTTTTACAGTGGGTTCCATATTGTTATACCAGGTGTATTCTTCAGTTATAGGAAATGGCTTGGTTTGTTCTGCATTAGATGGACCAAAAAAGGTAAATGGCACTGTGCACATCAGCTATTAAATTCTGAAGTCACATGGAAACATTGACCATGACATTTTAGATCTCTAATTGTGCTTAATTAGGTGGTGATGGTGGTTGTAGTGGTGGTGGTGAGGGGTTTACCAAACTTCTATATTAGCTAAAATGGGGTGAATAAGTGTTCCTATTATAGAGCTGGCGCATACATTGGGGTTTAGTAAACTACACAGAAGTGATTAGAAACATTCTGATGCTCATCTTTAGATCAGCAAATAGGAATTCAGCCTGTGCTGGATGGGGTTATGCTGTTCCTCTGGCGTGCAGCTTAGTTGTACTTCTGGAGTCAGATTTAAGCCTGGATGCCCAGGTTTCAGTTTTGGCCAGGTGTGCACAGTCGTGTAGGGACGGGAGGATGATGGGGACAGTTCGCCCCCAGTGGCAATGTTTTTGGGGTGTCCCAGCTCGTAGCCACACCCCCATGTGCTGCAGCCATACTCCCATGCACCGCAGCCACACCCCTGTGCACCATGGCCACACCCCCTGCTGTAGCCCCTCCTTCTCCCACCCACCCCCTCCACGCACTCGAAGCTCCGCTGCTGGGTGTGCATTTCAACAGTTAAGACTATTGTGCCAGTTGCACCTATTCACTGAGACATCAGATCTGGTCGTGATAAAACAGGCCTTGATTGCATCCCAGTTGGATTCCCGTAACACCCTTTACATGAGATTGCCTTTGTAAATTATTGGGAAACTTCAGCAGGACCAAAATGCTATGGCCAGGCTGCTGACTAGATAAAATTTTGTACATATAAAGAAACAGGTTCTGAAGGTACTAATGGCAAGTAAATATCTAACTATTGTGCAATGTTTCTTGTTTAAATGAAGGTGTAAATATGGGATGTGGTAGCAAATGAACGTAATGCATATTTTCCCACACATTTTTCCAGTTCATTCTTTTAAATGAACAATATTTAAAGCTCTGTAAAAGGGGCATGAGATAGTATCAATCAAAGTAGGTGGAGTATGGCTGAGATGCAAGATAGCTAGGCATCTTGTGTTTACTCAAAAAACCTGATTATGGTCTATTTTGTAGCACTTTTAAGCAAGTAGTGCTGGTAGGAAGAAATATCAAAGAAATAACTCTATATACTTCAAATTTAGCTTTGGCTATGATTACATTTTCCAGTTTGTAGTATTTAGTTTGAAATAAACTTTAACTGAATTATGACTTTGGTTGTTATCCAATAAATGTGCATAATCAGTATAGCTAACTTTACCCAAACTGGCTTGGTTTGGGAAAAAGTATTAAGAGAAGCAGACCATCAACAGTCCATAGAAGGGGCTTTCTGCAGAAAATAATACACCTGTCACCTTCAGTTTTGCTGTGTTAATAGTGAAAACCCTTGAGTAATTGATGCCTTTGTTTTTGCAGATTTTAATTTTGATTTAATAGTTTAAGAGTAAACAATCTTTCCGTTGTTTCTTCTTTTTCTTCTTTGTCTTTCCTTTCATGCCCCCCCCCAACTTTTTGGTCAGACTACTAACAACTATAGGAGATCCAGCGTGACATAGTGGTTTGACTGTTGGAGTTGTCTGGAGGCCAGGATTTGAATCCCCACTTGGCCATGGAAACTTAATGGGTTACCTTGGCAAGTCACACTGTCTCAATTCAGAGGAATGGAAAAACCCCTCTGAATAGATCTTGCCAAGAAAATCCCATGATAGATTTTCCTTAGGGCTGCAACAAGTCAGAAATTCTTGAAGGCACACAACAACAACAGCAAGTAACTAACAACTGTAACTTTGTCGGTACAAAAGAAAATCTTTAAGTCGTTCAGGAAGGCATAGTTTGTGAACTACATAAAGACATGAACGTCCCAAGCATTTTCGGATACACAGTCGGCACAGCTGGGCAAGTTGAGGAGGGCCTACCACAAAAGAAAAAAAACCCATAAAGGGATTATGAGAATTCAAAATGGCAGTAAAGTATATATTAATGGTAAAAAAACACATAGTTCTCCTCAGGATTGTGAATCTAGCATAGCCAAGTGATATAAATGCTTTAACATTTACATTTAGGTGGAGAACCTTGGTCTTCTAGATATTTTTGGCCTACCTACCCACCAGCCCCGGCCAGCATAGTCAAGGATGACAGATTGTTGGAGCTCCAGTCTAAAAGCATCTGTAGAGTCACAGTTCCCCATCCCAGCTTTAGTTCAGTAAAGAAGCTGTTGAACCACAGTAAGTTTAACACACATTTAGTTATGAAATGATTTTGGTTATTAAAATCTGAGCTAGCCATTGAGCGTGGGGAATATCTGAGCTAGACATCCAGGGTGGGGAAAGTGCAGCCTATAGGCCTCATATACTCTTCAAGGTTATTTTTGGGGACGCCAGACTCCCCACAAGTTTTTTGGGGGGGAAATTTTTTTTAACCAAAAATGCTCCCACACCTCCTACAGGGTCAGTGGGATGAATGCCAACATAGTTTTTTTTTAAGGCTCAGGAGATGTCTTTCTTAAAACAGGAAGTAAACCAGTACTCTAGAGAGCAAGTGTGGTATAGTGGTTTGAGTGTTGGATGACAACCCTGAAGACCATGGTTTGATTTCCTGCTCAACCATAGAAACCCACTGGGTGACCTTGGGTCTGTCACACACTCTCAGCCCCAGATAACCCTGTGATAGGTTCGCCTTTGGGTGTTCACAAGTCAGAAAAGACTTGAAGGCACACAATGACAAACCAATATTCTAGTTTACCTCTTGGTTGAATAAAGGGCTTTCCTGGGTCTAAAACAGTGTGAGGAGAGCCCAAAAATTTAAAAAAAAATTAAAATCTGTGGGGTTGTGTAGATACTCCCCTTTAAGGCCTTGCACGGTACCATTCCAGCCCCCAATCCCTGGCATTTGACAAAGATGAACTCTAGAATATAAAGATTACCACTTCCTTTGGGGGGGCGGGGGGACTTTATACCTCAATAAATTCTTCCAGAGATTTAAAATGCTACAAGAGTAGTTTCCTGGGTTTTCAAACATGTACTTTTCTTACCTCCTATTCTGTACAATCATAACTTCATTGGCTCAAATCCTTTAATAACTAGTCATAGATATTTGTGTACCTAATCAATACATTGGAATTAAATTGGACAACAATAAGGCTCAACCATTTGCAACAAAGAAGACGGGGGGGACCTTTGAGCCTTACCTTCCCGAAGCAACAATGCTCGTTCAACAGAGCTAGTTGGTGCAGCAAGATCAAGAGCACATTTATGTTCAGAATTTCTGCACTTCAAGTTGGCCCCATAGTCTAACAGCAAGTTGACAATTTCCACATTGGATTTTCTCGCTGCTGCATGCAGCGGGGTGTCCAGCTGCTTACCCAGGTCAACACTCGCTCCTTGGAAAGAATGTGTGGAGATAAGAGCAAGCTGGTTAGAACTACATGGAAGAAAGGCAAAGAGGTAAACTGAAAACTGAATTTCTATCTTGATTTTTTCTCTTATTGGTGTTTGTTAAATAACTATTTTTACAAGGTGATGCAGTGGTTTGACTCTGTGAAGCAAAGGTTTGAATCACCTTTGAGCCATGAAAACCCATTGGATGAGCTTGGGCGAGTCACACTCTCTCACCCTCAGGGGAAGGCAATGGCAGACTTCTCTGAATAAATCTTGCCAAGACAACCCCCTGAAAGGATAACCATAAGTCAAAGTTAACTTTAAGGCACGTAAAAACAGCAACTTAGTCTTAAAGTTTTTAACTGTGAAAAATAAGAGATGTCATGTAGCGGCAACATGAAAAGCACTGTTGGAAAATATCTGTCCATTCAAAACCAAATATTTATTGTATCAAATGTATAAGTAATTATTGTAAATGAAAAGTTTTGATTAAAAGAAACTTGTTTGAAACACTTCATAATTCTGAATAGCAAAACAGTGTCTCCACACACATAAAGGACTTCTATCTAAATGGTTGGAAGATAGATAGTGTGCAAATAGATGTTAGATAGTATGCAAACAGACATACACATGTTTCGTGTAAAAGAAAAGGAAGAAAAGGAGGACAATACTCATTTACTAAAAACAAAACAAAATCAACCAATATGAACTGCCTTAGTGCAGTACATATGAATGTCTCTTGCCCAGCATACACACATACCTAGTTCCAAAAGTTTCTTGACACAATCTGTCCTCTGATGAACACAGGCCACGTAAAGTGGTGTTCCATGCTGTGGGTGTTCTTGGTCCATATCTACATTATTGGCTAAAAGGATTTCCATACACTCTCTGTGGCCTATGCAAAGACAGAGAGGAAATGAACTTATTGAACTACAGCTCTGCAAGAGACACAGGGACCCTTTAGTCCTGCATCATCAGACTTTTCTCAACATTAATTTAGACAATGCCAGAAAGAGAGGCCATTTTGCACCCTGCCTTTTAGTGAAGGCATCCAGTGGGGTTCTGGTAGCTGCTCTGCAAGAAGGAGAGTACGACAGGAGAGCTCCCTTCTGCACTGGGTAGCTCCCTGTGGAACTGAGTGTGATGGCCACACCTCTTCCTTCAGCAGTGCAGCCGGGTATTTTCCCAGGCTGTGCTGGGGCAGGAAGTGCAGCCATTGTGCTTCTGTGGCTTCAGCAGGAAAGGTAAGTCCAGGATGGTGATGCAATCGCATGTCATTGATGGGGAAAACCCGTCAATGATTTAATCCATGATTGTGCCGTCTGAAGATGGAAGAAAGATGGGATAACATCATGCAGAAGCATTGTTGCAGTCCCATCCTTCTCCTGTCCCCACTGCAGGATGGGAGGATGCTGCAGAAAGGGCCTGAGAATGCAGCCCACTGTCAAAGGTGCCTGCCTGCCTGCCTGCCTGCCTATAGATGAAGGAATTATGCTAAATAAAGCACAACTAGGCATTGCAAATACTGATGACATGTCATATGGCCATTTCCCCATGAGCCTGTTATAGCACGATGATTCTACTTTCAACCTCCTATGGAATCCTGGAGTTTGCAGTTTCAGGAGGGGCCCCTTGGCCCCTCCCGAAACTGCAAACCCCAGGATTCCATAGGAGGTTGAAAGTGGAATCATTGCGCTATAACAGGCTCTACGGAAATGGCCATAATCTTTAGGAGAAGGCAGGAGGCTGCCCCTGTTGTATAAAAAAATAAAATAAAATCCATTATTCTGGTTTCCCAATAGATTCATTCAAAATCTTTGTGTTACCTCTTTTTACAGATTCATGAATTGGTGAAGCAAAGTGATTCTCCAGCTGTGGCCTGGCACCATATTCAAGCAGCATGTTGACACAAGCTGCACTGCCACTACAGCAAGCATTAAACAGAGGTGTGATCCCATCTAGAGTGACTGCATTGACCTACAACACAGAACTAAGTCAGAACTGGGCAAAAGATGGATGCCATTAGAGATCTGAGCTCTCTGTATCAATGAACGTTCAAGATCAGATTACTAACCCATTAATACATTTCAGAGCTAACTCTGGTAAATTCAACAGCATTGGGACAGGGGTAGTAATAACTGTGGTCTTAAAATATCTAGTGAACAATTTATTTCTTCTATTGGTTCTTTAAAAACTGCAAAACAACAAGTTTTTCTTTTGCAGGAAGAGCCCTGCCAAACCACAAGAGGGGTCTATCTGATCAACACCTTGTTACTTGAGACAGCTGCTTGGACACATGCAAGCAGAAGGGCACAAAAATCAATTCTCTCTAGCATTTGATATTTATAGGTATACAGGCTTTGGACTCAGACATTCCAGTTAGTTATCGCAGCTAATGGTCATTGACGTATTTGTCTTCCACAAATTTATCTAAGCTCTTTTTGTAACCATCTTTGTTAGGGGCCATTGCCTCATGATGTCACAGTGACTGCATTTATGTTATAAGCACAGGTTTGAAAAGTTACCTTTTTTGGATTACTCTCTGCTAGGAAGAAAAGGGAAAAAATCTCTTCACTTTTGCCACATTATTTGTAGATTTCCATCTTGCTCACCTCCTAATTAATAATCTTTATTTCTAGACTAGAAACTCACAAACATTTTAGCTTTTATTTAGAGGAAAGGTGCTTGATACAATCTGTCCTCTGATGCAGTTAGTACTTGTATGCGTAGGTTAAAAGATCCTGCCATTACTCTCCTCTTGCAGGCTTTCTTTCAACTATAATTTCCCCAAATTTTAGTGAGATGCTAGCACTATGGATAGATCCCAACACCCACCACCTTTTAGGGTAACACTGGAGAACAATGTTCAAATCCCTATGAACAATGTTCAAATTAGCCATGGAAATCCACTAGGTGACCTTGAGTAAATCGCACTCTCTCAGCCTCAGAGGAAGACAAAGGCAAACCCTCTATGAACAAATCTTGTCAAGAAAACCTCATGATCAGGTCACCAGAAGTAGTTGGAAACAACTTGAAGACACACAACAGCAACAACAATGTAAGTGATGATTGTGATACTATTGCCACAACTGTATCTCCCCCTAAACCTATTTTACTGGGCTTCACTTGCATGGGGAGAAGGAGGCCCATTTCAGCAGTGATTGTTCAGTCATATACTAAACTGAGTAGCTGATACAGCATTTCAGCCTATATTCCAAATGTGGCTGCATCATAGATTGTGTACTTCCTATTATCTTCATATACGTGAAGTTAGGATACTTAACACTTCACCTTTGATGATGACACACGTATAATGAATTCCCCCGCTCAGTGCCCTTTGAGGAAGCATCTCCCATCATACCGAAAGGTGATGCATACTGTTGTACTCACACGAGCACCATGTTCCAGTAATACTTTTGCACAAGCAACATGGCCGCCGAGACATGCCTCATGAAGGGCAGAAACACGGTCTATTGTAACAATGTTCACATTGAATCCCTAGAATTTGGAAGAAAGTCATGAAAATTATCCAAATAATAACAAAAAGCACTTTGCAACTGAGGTTTAAATAAAATGCTCCATACAGTGATCAGTTGTATAATTCAACAAAACTTCTCATAAAAACAATAACTATTCTAGAACAGACAATTTTCATAACTCCAATGGTTATATAGTTTTCTGTCTGGTGATAAATTTGATCCAAGAAATTTAATATATGGGCCACTGTCATTCTGCCTTACATTACAAGTAGGAGTGTTATGAGAATTAAATTTGGGGGTAGGGTAATGAGCTCTTTGGAGAGTGAGCAGGGTAAAATGAGGGAGAGAAGAGAAATTTTAAAAAGTTGCTCTGTATTGGAATCTGCTCAGCAATATGAACCTAGTGACAGCTATGCTGGCTATAGTAGAAGAGTTAAATGATTAGAAAGCTGGTGAATAAGTCAAACCATGTGGCAAAAATGTTGAGTCAGTGCGTTTAGGTATTCCCAGGGGAGTGAGTGGTATTGTGGGGAACTTGCATAAAGAAAGGCAAACACAAATTGGTAAAAGTATCCATGGCTAGAGATGTGTGAGCAGAATGTGAGGAAAGATTGTGGAGAACTGAAACATTCTGTGCATCAGAGAAACGACATAACTAGACATTTTAATACTGTAAATACCCTGTATTTTGAAAGGATCAGTTTTTATGTTCTCCTTCCATAACTACAGTCTACTAGACATTTTTCTCCCATGCAGATCCACCACAAGCAACAGCCTAAAATCCTGTTAGTCCTGGTTAGAGCAGACCCACTGAATCACTGAGATCTAGTTGTGTGTTAATTCTCCATTCAGCAATTGATTCAATGGATCTGCTCTTGTTTGGATCCACAAACAGGGCGACAGCCAATATTTTTACCATAGTGTATTCCTAAAACAAATCTAGCGTGGGGTTTTGTTTAAAGATTTAGTTGAAATTATACATTAAATTTTAGAAACAGAATCATCAGCATGATTTCTTTTCACTCATGTGAATAAAAGGTTAGTTTAACAAAAGAAAGGAGCAAATTGTAGAAGCAAAGCTGTTGTAATGTCAAAAGATTTCACAGAGGTGCTACAAATACAGTTTCAAACATCATCATTTATGATTTGTCAGTATGACCAACTGAAATTAATCGGTGAGAGGGCTGATCTAGCCATTGTAGAAGTTACAGAAGTAAGGCTGGATTCACTGGGATAACCAGGTTCTTGGATATAAAATTTACAGGATTTAATTACTTGATTTAGAACTTCCTAGTAAACACAGCTGTCTTCAAACTTTTACTTTACTTAAATTCAAGAATTTAAACAAGAAGGTGGAGACTGAATGAAGTGTTTGGTGTTTGCTTTGTATTTGTACACATGGCATTTTATTTATTTGTGTAGTTTGCAAAGAGATCTTTGGAGTGATCTCTAAAAGGAAAAAAAGTCTTTATTAAGCTTGGGAGTTCTTACCTGTGCAATTAAAGTTTTCAAAGACAGTAGCCGTCCTTGAAATGCAGCCTCATGAAGTGGAGATCTATCTGCCCATGAACCTATGAAACAAGATTGGTGGAAATAATTCTCACAGAGAGAAGAGTAGAGAAACAAATATATTTTCAGACTTTCTGAGATGGCATGGTTTTGATACTTTTGGAAGGAAATTACCCCTTTCAAGTCTTCCCCTTCCTCTCTATAACATGTATGGCCTTGTCTCAACTTGGTAGTTATTAATTATGATCTCTGGGGGAGAGAGAGAGAGAGAGCAGATAGGTTGGCCTGACATGTAAATGATTGTATTGCAGTAGGGAAGGATTTGACACAAAGATGTCATTGTGTGTTGTCCATCTTTACACTTCATTTACAATCTCATGTGTCTTCCTATTTACTCACCCACATCCCTCCCTTTTAACCTCAGAATATTAATATACTACATCTCATGATGCCTTTTTTAAAAATACAAATTGCCCTAGAAGGATGCTGAAGCACTGTATAAAAATACTTATAATAAATAACCAAAAGCATAAATAACAGTAAGAATATAAACCAATCTTTTAGGTATGGCCAGTCTTTGACTCCTAATGTCAAAGGAACCTCTTGTATCACTCCCCTCCTCATGATATCTGTGCTGCAAGATCCAACCTCTAGCCTGCTTCTCCTCCCATGTTTTGGCAAGGGGGAAACTGCTATGCTCCTGCTGTTTGCTCTTAAATTTTGCAGGCTAAAAAAGGGAAATCCAACAATGACTAGAATGTGTTTTGAAGACGATAAGTGAGAAAGTGAACATAATGCTTGGAGAGGGTGATACTGTATTTTCGATCAGAAGGTGGAAGATTAGCTGCAAGGAGATTTGATTAACAGTTTAAGTCAGCTGGATGTAGATGGAACTGTTTTAATTTAGAATAGTAGACAGATATTTTTGTAGTGTTTTATCTTTAAAATATTGTTAAGTATGAGAATGATAATTTAACTTTAAGAACCAACAGGGAAGAACCAATAGGGAATATAATTAAAATTTAGATATAATCCAGACATGGTGGGGTGGGAAGTCAAATGTATGTGAGTGATTTTTTTTCTTTTTCTTTCTTTTTCCCTTTTTCAGTGACGGATGTTAGAGAGTGTGGAGGGGAGGCAGGAGGGTGTGTGGCTACAGTGCATGGGGCATGGCTGCAGTGCGTGGAGTGTGGCCAGGGCATGCAGAGGCGTGGCTACGAGCCAGGATGCCCCAAAAACATTGCCACCCAGGGTGAAGCGCCTCCCTGCCCCCTTCCTACACGACTGCCCCTTTTTTTTCCCCTATCACTTCTTCTCTCTTCCTATTTTATCTTTTCACTTACTTTCTTTCCTCTTTTTCTTTTTTTCCTCTTAGTTCTCACTAGGATTTTTTGACATGTAGTTTGTAGTTTTTAATGTATTTTAAAAATCATCTTTTTGTTTTGTTTGTTTGTTTTAATGTCTTTTTGATGTGTTAATTAAACAAAGGCCCTTTCCGCATGTGGGAGGAGAAACGTCTGAAAACGCTCGAAAACGGAGCTTACCAGCAGTTGGGCGAGTCCGTTGCCATGCAGAGCAGCATGAGTTCGCTGCTCCGCAGTCCTCTGGTGTCCCAAATGGCAGCTTCCAGTTGGTGGAGGCTCTCCACCAACCGGAGAAGCTCGCCAGCCGGAAGCCCGCCCTCGGCAGATCTGCAGGCACGCACTTGCTCGCGCCTGCAAATCTGCTTTGGAGCCGGGCGACAGAGCGGCACGGTGTTGTGCGCTCCGTGCTTTTTAAAAACCTCGCCATGTGACCAGTTCCGGTTGCTCCTGCATGGATTGAGGTGTGGAACTACAAAAAGTAGTCCACCCCAGTCCACTCTATGGTGCAGAAGACCTCTGTTGGAGGTCGCTCTGCACCATTTTAAAATACTAATGCGCCAAATATAGGGTTGTTGTCTATATATAATAAGGTTGAGTGTACCCAGGTAATGAAGCAATCAATAACAAATTTGTTAACTGCAGCGAGGTTAATAATAGCAAAAAAATGGAAAACAAATGAAAAACTTCAAATAGAGGAATGGTATAAAGAAGTGTGGAAAATTGCAATTAATGATAAATTAACTTGTAGAATTAGATTTATGAAAGGTCTTGTAAAAGGGAATGATTTTGAAGAAATTTGGAAAATATTCTTGGAAAAAGCTTTGATAAGAGATGGTAAAGCTACCCTTTCACAAGAAGAATGGCAATTTTGGAAAGTGGATTAAATAAAAAGTTGGCTCTGGGGGGTGGGTTTATTCACCTTTTTGTTAACTATGTGGAGTTTTGTTTATATTGGATTTGTGTTTAATTTTTTTGTATAACAAAAAAAAAGTAAGTTGAAACATAATCGGCTTTGGGGAGTGGGTTTATCTTTAGAAATAGTTTGATATGTTAAGTAATAAGATTATATTTAGTAATAGCAATAGATTAAATGTAAGGGGAAAATATAGAATTAAGAAGGAAATTATAATAATAATAAGTATAATGAGAATGAGATTTAGAGATAGGTAACAAAAGTATACAAGTAGTATGATATAGAATAAGCTGAATAAGTTTATGATTGTAATGGTATTGGAGAGAAATAATAATGTAAGCTTGTTTTTGTTGAAATTTCTTTGTTTCACTATTATGTGTATCACATGGTGTTTTACTTTTTTGTTTTTTTGTTTTTCTGTATAATCGATAAAAATTTAATTAAAAAAAATTAAAATACTAATGCGGAAATCGACAAAAACAGAAAGTGACCTTAAGGCCGAAATGAGGTAGAGCCATGTTGAAGAAAATAGTTCCCTTAGATGTAGAAAATGTTGTAGGCTTCTAGTGATTTCAAGCTATGTTAAACATGTATAAAACATTCTGAGCCATGCTCCAAAACATCTTAATATATTCTATTGGTATGCTAACAGCTAGAACACATCAATAAGATAGAAAGAATAAGTGTGATGTCCATAGGGTCCTTTTCACACGACAACTGCATCCCAGGATGGGGACGCAACAAGAGTGGGACTGCGATGACACTTCTGTATGATGTCGTTGTGGTCCTGCCCTTCTTCCATTGCCAACTGGCATGATCACAGGGTAAATAACTTGCATGATTGCACGATGCTTCCGTAATTACCTACCCTGAAGAAGGGCCAGAAACATGACAGACGCACCCTTGCTCCAGCACAGCATGGGAAATATCCCGGCTACACTGTGGAAGGAAGAGGCATGTCCCTCACACTCCCTTCCGCAGGGAGCTGGTCAGGTGCAGAAGGGCTCGTTAACCCCTGCTGGCAGACCCAGTCCCAGGGGAGCATAATATTTAATATCCAAAGTTATTAAGCCAGAGATTCACTGGACAGGAACGTAGACATCCAGGTCTAAAACCAAAGCACAACTAGCGAGGTCAGACCAATGCTTCTCCAATCACGTCTCCAAAAGGGAAAACTCAAAAGGCACGTACACACACACAATGGACCATCAACAACAATGACACCTTGAGGGGACTACATGTCCTCCTGATGAGATTAACACTTTCATCAGTGAGAAATACAAAAATGAGGTCCATTTGCATGATTTGGCCATTATCCTTTTACGGGAAAGGGTCTGCACCCGAGGCATATTTTGCCCTATAATTGAGTCCCCTTTTGGGATCCTCTTCAGAGAACTCCCACGCTTGACTAGTGCCCTGGCATTCAGCTAGTCAAGAGTTCCCCTTAGCATTCTTCCTCCACTGATCCACCTTCGCCTTGCTTCTTCCTGAGCAGAAGACTACAGGATCAATTGCAGAATAAACCACTCTCTTTCCCTCCACTTTTCCTGATCTTCATATCTTTCCGACTCATTAGTCCTTGTGCATTTGTGTGAGTGACTGCTTCATTGTGTGTATGTGGGTGGATATTTCGTCAATTCTGCGAAATAAACTACTGACAATTGGACATTTGGCCTGGCTCTCATGTGGTCTGACTCCCTAGACATAGGGTGTAAGATCTCGCTATGTTGCTCTGCCCTCTGCTTTGCTAAGCAGTGCTCCACTAATTTCCTGAAGCATTTTTGGAGGAAATCTGGGTGTCTCCCAAGGACCCCCAGAAGTCAGGGTAACAGAGTGGTGGAGAAATGTGAGCAACTCCTGCACCCCTGATCTGAGTGGAAGTCATGACCCACGCAGATCAGATCAGTGCTGATGTAGAGAACGACTGCCAAGAACCTAGGTTGTTAGGAAGCACGCGTGTGTGATTTGGAGTGAGTGAGCCACAGGGCTTCTGTTGGGTTGAGAAACTGTTCTCTCTCTTCAGTTCTATCGTGGAGTGAGATCCTGAGCACTAGTAGATAGGCAAGGGTAGCCATGACCCCCCCTTCTTTTTTTGTAGATTTTGAAAGTGTAACAGAAGGCCAGTATAGAAGCAGGCAGAGATCCCATAGGTTAGGGTTTTGGAGGTTTATCCCAAGGTGGAGGAAGGTGCCCCTCACCCAAAAAACTGTAGGGACAATTCAGTTTGGTTCCTTTTCCTCTTCCCCTGTTGCTTGGCCAGGTGACACTGTAAGTTCCATAGGGTTTGTTTTCCCTCCTTCACCTCTAGGCAGGGTGTCTAAGTGAAGGTCCACCCCAAAGGATCAGAGCAATCCTCTCTGTCCCTGAATCGAATCCCTACCCTTTTGCCCTAAGCTGTTGAGGAGGAAGTCCAGGCTTAGGTTCCCAAAAGGGCTTGGGGGGCTTGTAGTTAGGTTCCTTGCCCTCCTTTCCTAAAAGAGTTCATTAGAGTTCGTCTCCCTAAGATCCCTACAGGGACCCCAGTGGTCCTCCCTGTCCCTACGAGCCCAGTCCCAATTGTAAAGTAGGAACTTAGAACAAAGAAAACTAGTAATGGAGCTAAAAGAAATTATGCAGGAGGAGAAAGTAGCAGGAAAACTGGAATGCTGGGTCTTCCAAAAGGGTAAGTGACCATGGTGAGACTCCAACTTCCAGACCCCAGACCCCTTTACCACCCTTAGAGAGTCTTATATGAAAGCCAGAATGGAGAAGACCCTTCTTGGGCCTTCTAAGGATGCCCTTGCAGCATGGGGACTTTGGCTAACTGCGTGAGATGCCTTGTGCACTTTCGTGGCTGCTAGAGCCCAAATCGAGGAGTTAACAAAGGAAGTTGCCTGGCTTCAAGCCAAGAATGAGGCCGTTTGCACACACAAAGTAACCTTTGCATCCCGTTGCACATACCACCAGCCAGAAACTGGGAGAGGTGACCATCCAATCCCAAACATGGAAGGAAAGAGCTGAACGATTACAGGAAGAGCTGGCCCAATCCAAGGCTGCTGCCAAATTCATGGCACAACAGTCCAAGGACCAGCAAGGGCTGGTCAGCCACACTGCATGCCACCGTAAAATAGAGGGGTTAGAGACGGAGCTACAAACCCAGCAGGCAGTCATTTCAGCAGTCTGCCCAGAGTTTCTCCCCTCTCTCCCCATTGCTGCCCTTAGAGAACTGCTGCCTGAGGATGCCATTGCATTGGGCAGAAACCGCCCCAGAAGTTGCTCCTGTGCACCCAATCAAGACTAGGTCTATGACCAAAAGGAGAGTTACCCCTGGGGAGAAAGAGATGCTGAGGAGACCTGGGAGACTGAGACTAGGCTCCCCTGGAAGGCCAGTGAGGCCATTGCTAAACCGCTTGGCCCCCTTAACAGACAAAGGAACAAACTAGCATGGCAGAACCCACACGCACGCACGCACGCACACGCACACACACACACACACACACAAATGACTGCAGCTAAAGGCAGAGAGAGATCCCAAAGAGGCATCTGAAGGAAGCAGTGAGTGGAGGTTTCCATAGAGATCTGCTATGGGTTTACTTCCAGATTTGACATGAACTGTCCAAGGTGTTGAAGCTATTTTGGAAATAGGGTTCAGCCCATTGGATAGTGTCTTTGAAGCTGGAATAAAAGTCAGAGTGGATTCATCACAGATCTTTCATGAAAGCTGCCTACACCCCTGGAGGATGGACAGAACATTTTCATGGTTTCAGCAGAGTAATTTCTATTATGGCTTTTCACACCTCCTGCAATGTTGCAAGAAAAACCTGCCTCACTGCAAGAATTTGCAAGCTTCTGAAAGCTAAGTGGCATTTTGATGAAAGAAAGGACATGCAGAATAATGCATACACTGTACAATGTAAAGGGTAAAAGTGATTGCCACTGAAAAATCCTCAGTGGGGTAAAATGCATCTACGAAGTAGAATGTGTACGTGAAATGTGTACATTAAGTAAAATTCATCAAGAAATCCTCATAATAGGAAAAAATGCATTAAAATATGCTTCTTCCAAAACATTAAGGCTGAAATCCTTTGAATGCTTACCCAGGAATAAAATTTACAGTGATCTTCTGAGTAAACATGACTAGGATTGCACTATAAATCCATGCCTTTTTTTTCTTTTTGTAACACTGATCAGTCAGAGACAAATCCAGGTCACATTAAGCAAAAAGCCATGTTCAATTAGTCCTTAATTGACACAGCTTCCACGTGACATAACTGAAGTCTGAATCTCTCTGTTCAAATAGCTTTCTGATCTTAAGCCATTAAGCACAAAAAAGCAAATATTGCTTTAGTTGTGACACTGCAAACAGGAGGTGCACTACCCAACAAATTAGCACAACATGTGATAGTTTAAATATAACAGTGAAAACAAGAACATTTCCAACCTATAAATAACTGTGCAGGCTGTGTTGACTCCAAGTACAACCTTCATGCTACTTATGGTCACCTAATTTCTTTGCATAAATCACAGCAGTACATTTCTATGAAAACATACCTCCCTGAAATGTATGACAAATGTAATTTCCATAAAGTGCATCTCTTACTTCTTCAGATCTTGAAGGCATCCCAGGAAAAATTTTGCTTTTTTGAATTGGTTCTGAAGGTAAATCTGGCTTGTATAGCTCTCCTTTTTAAAATGGGATTGCTTTAAAGCTTAACAGTAATCATGAACTGTAATGGTATCAGGGGCAGGGTTGAAGAAGTCAGGAGGACTCTGTTTTGAAAGATGACACTGGATGGACAGAAAGGTGCAAGAAGGGACACAGCAGACAAAAAGATAGTAGATCCCTGACATCTTTGTATATTTGTGTGTTTAATTAATCTGAATTTAAAAAGAAAAACTTTGTGTGTGTGTGTATTTTTGTAAAAATAAAAAAGACTTCAATGAGAAAAACTGGTTTGTTTTAAAATAGCTTTGTATTGCGTTAAAGCATGAAGAAACAGCTATGAACTGCAGTGTATTATATGTGCAAAATAATTTATAGTGTCACTAAGAAATCAAGTCAGTGTTGTTGCCTGAGTTGATGATTTTACTTGTAATCTGAATAAAACATTAATCTGACTGGCAGCACTTAACAGCCTTTAAAATTTGTTTCACATATGCAAAATGAATCAAGTATAGCAATTTCCTGGAAAAAACAAAGTTGACTTAGTCATAAACTCAGAAGAAAATGCTCAGGATTTCAGCCTAATTCTAAATATTATGTTAGGCTCAAACCCATTCCTAAATGTGCATTCTATAGAAGGAAAAAAAGACACCCCCACCCAAAAAAATCCAAAGTGTATGTTTGGAAGATACTCAAAGTAGTTGATGGATTGTATCCAAAACTTACTACAGTTTTTAGTTCAGTCCCACTAGACAACACATCCAATTGGGTCACTTTGTATTCAAAGGTTAATTTTTATAGCATAAGAAACAAATATTTTAATTCAGTAATGGGAAAAATATGATCCATGGCTGGCATACAGACCCAACCTGTTTTTTTTATCCCCCCCCCAACAAAAACTCCCTATGACACCTTAAAAGCCCTCACCCCCAATTTCAGGAAAAATTGCCTGAACATTGTCCCAAACCATCAAAAGACACGTGTTTTTTCCTACTCTACAACTACTCCAACCCTTCAAATGGCCAAAATCAGCAAATAACAACAACAAAAACAATAATAGAAATAATAATATAAAAATAACAATAAATAAAAGCTAAAGCAAAACTGGAAGACATTTCTGTAGCCTCAGTGTGGTCTCTTGCCCTCTGTCCTGGCACTGGTGCTCCCCACAACTTAAAACTGTGCTATGCAGTCAGAACTTTATGATTTCCAGTTGATCCCACTGGGACACATCATTTATCCTTATGATTACCTTGCAAAACACTGAACTCCCATTAAGAAACTTACTTTGAATCCCATATTTACATTTGACTGTGTGATCAGCTGTTTATATCTGTGAAATTAAGACAAACTCCCAGGAAAGAAACAAGCTGTAAAGAAGATTTCTGATGAAGTAAATTTGTATTAAAATACTGTATATCTGTTACCTTAATACATTTGTTGTCATAGGCAGTTATGCTTTGGCCTAAATCCAACTACCAACCCCAACTAGACTAGACTCATTGAATGAACTGCTAAATAGTAAATCAACACTGAAACAAATTCCATTGATTCAGTGAGTTCTGATTTGCTTGGGATTAGGAATTGGATTTAGGCCATTAAATGGATGACTCATGAAAGGCTGGGATTGGAAGTCTGCCAGAAGGAGCTGGAAGTCCACCAGAAGGCCACCATATCTACCCCTCTGGCGAAAGGCCCAAGCCCTGCTCTTGTGACCCACCACTTGTAGGAAAATTGAAAATTGGAATTGATACAGATAGCAGGAACTATCCTGAGGAATTACACTAAGCCAAGCAAGCTAAATTACAATTGACAATTGTTTAAGCAGGCACTGAACTTTTCTCAAGAGTCTTCTTTCAGAAGATACATACTCTAAATCTTTTGCATCTCTGCACTCTGGCTATGCATTCTGGTTAGGTTGTACAAGACTACATTAAGTAAACAATGACATTATTCAAAGTTGCACTGCTGTAGAATAGTTGTTATTAAAAACAACACACAACAGTATATCCAGCTAAAATAAAGTTCTCATTAAAGTGTACATATTTTTCTCCCCTTTTTATATATTTACTTTAACTCACAGTTCTGGTTGCAAAAGCTTCATGGAGATTTCCAACCTCATGTATGATTATGGAGTCATTAAACAACATTTCTGGCCATTTCAGTGAACAAAGCATAATATATTTGAGCTACTAAATAATAAACATTTTACCTGGGGCAACTCCATAGATTTCTTCAGCTATCCTGGCAGCCTCTTTCCTGTTCCCTTTCACAATATAGAAATGGGTCAGTAAAGCCAAAGAGATTTTGATTAAGAGTTTAAAACAAAACAAAGCAAAAATGGCAAAATAAATGTTATTGAAAGCATGGAGTATCGTACTGCCCTCCATTTTGGTTTGCCCTTTGTGTAAGTTCACACATCTGCTGAGTTATACTTCACTATTATTGGTATCATATGACATCTATTTTGAGCAGTTGATGTTCCTTGGTTACCAAAAATATACCCTATTTTTTTTTAATCTCAAGCAAGCTATTGATATCAAATAACAATGCTTAGGCTTAAAAGCGTTCAAAGTTTTTCCATGCTTGAATTAAACAACATAGCCCCTTCAGTCCAGCCTGTGCAAAAGTAGTACAGAATATAGTGTTGAATACATAAAGAAAGAAAGAAAAATGAAAACAACACAAATTGAAGTCCAAGTTTTTTGAAAAGGGCATTTTTCCAGACTGCACAATTTAAAGTTTATATTTCTCATCTGAAAATTCTTCAGCTGCTTTGAGGGTAAGAAAGGATCTAATTTCTTTCTTTTTACAGTTTCAGGGCACCTACTTGCAATAAGAAATTGAACAGTGAGATACTCTCTCTCTCTCTCTCTCTCTCTCTCTCTCTCTCTCTCTCACACACACACACACACACACACACACCACTGTAAAAAGAGAAGCAAATAAGTTGATATGATTCTTTGGCTGCAGGCATTTTTCCAGACATGTTGTAAATCTCATGATCTGTACATCTTTGGACATACAGATATAACACTGTTAAAATGGAATGTCTCATGTGATTTTTCAGGTGCACCATGAAGAAGTGTTTGACTATAGTGGGATAACACCAGTACCTGTTCATTGTTTGAAGTATTGATTTCCCCCAACAGCGGATCCTCAAAGTGGCTTACAGTAAAAGAAAATCAACATATTGTTAGTGGTGCTGTTCCCTTAGTGCTGATAAATAAAAGCAGTATTTTCTTGTCCAGTCAAATTAACTCTATTAAAGTGGGGATATTTGAAACAGAGAGGCAGTTTCTCATGAAGATGTTCTTTCTAAACCACTGTAATACCAAACTTGTAAAGGGACTGAACCGTAGAGCTTAGACAGAGATTAATTAAAGATTGGCTTGGTTATGCCACTCATGGCTATGGAAGAACACTTGATGCATAGGGAATAAACTGGATTAATGGACCAAACTAAATCCCACACTGGCCCTTCTCAATTTAATAACAAATCAGTCATTTTACTTTTTTTTATAAAATGGTTTTATTAACATAAACATATACTTATCCATAACATGAAGTAATACAACAACATTACAAGATGAGCATAAAACGAAAAACACAAACTAACAATGTACCATCAAAGACTAGGGAAAGAAATAACACAGAACTACTATGATTATGATCATCATCATAATTCAGTCATTTCAAAGGCATTGTCAACCAGTTCACAGTATGGCCCTTCTCGCACAGCATTCACCATGCAAAAGGGCCTCTGGAGCTTCACCCAATTGCGAGGAGCTGTCCACATGATGTCCTTGCAATTGTGCGATGTTGCCGGGGCCAGCAGGCGCTGATCATGCACTATTTCATTTTCAGTCTCTAGCCAAAAATGGTGCATGATTGTGCATCACTGCAGGGCCCTGCGCCCACTTACCATGCGTGCGGAGCCTCCAGAGCCACAGCACTTGCGCTTCCTGTCCCAGTGCAGCCTGGGAAAATCCCAGGCAGCACTGTGGAAGCAAGAGGAGGAGCCCTTATGCTGCCTGCTCGCTAGCAGGCAGCGGCTGCGAAGGTGAAGCAGCGGGGACGCAAGAGCCTCTCGCAAGAGGCTGTTTGCACGATCCCCGCACCCCAGTGCCGAGAAAAGTAAGTTGCGGAAAGGGCCTATAACTAATATTTGCTCCTCTGAAGAGAGAGGGAACTCAGGTTTCCCTAAAGAAACTAAATAATGTTCATATAGCCTTCATTTTAGATATGTAATTTTTTCCCACTTGGCTGAAGTCTCCATATCCTTTTAATCACCATGCTGACATTTGCAACTCAGACTATACTAGGAAATTATAGCCATTTCCACCCTACATTGTTCTAATGCAATTATTCCACTTTCAACATCCTATGGAATCCTGGGACTTTCAGTTTAGGGAGCAGCCTTTAGAATTCTCAGCCAGAGAGCGTTTTGACCTCAGTAAACTACAAGCCCCAGAATTCCACAGGATGTTCAAAGTGGAATAAGAGCACTATAAGTGTAATGTGGAAATGGCCTTTGTCATTTGTGCACGCTTTCCCCAAAAAGATAGTATTTCCTGAGTGTTTTGAAATGAGTAAATGCTTCCATAAGTTGCTGTGCAAAACAGGTGGATCATAGTGACCTCCACTATAATTAGAGAGATAAGTGGGGTCCATATTACATAGAAGAGATTCCGGGGTTGGCTCTTGTTTTTCTCACGTGTGTATGTGCTCAGCTTTTTCATACGGGCCAAGGAACACAGTCTGTTTTTCCAACTATGGATGGACAAGTTCCTTGCATCTTTCCAGTGACGTGCTATTTCTAATCTTGCTGCTAAAAAGAAAAAAAAATCCAATTAGCTCTTTAGGCTAGACAAGTTTATTGGGTTCCAAAAATAGTGCTAAAAGTCCTGCTCCTGGATCAGTTTCAACTTTCTGGTTAGTGATAATACATATCTTCTTAAACACAGATTGCCAAAATTGTTGCGTCAAGGCACAATCCCACCACATATGAATGTAAAAATCCAAATTTTCCTGACATCTCCAGTATTTTAAACTTAAATCCTGTGAAATCCAGCTTAGCTGCATTGGGATGTAACACCATCTGTACAAAAGCTTAATCATATGCTCCTTAGCATATGCTGACACAGAATATATGAGTCTCTTGTTCCATATTTGTTTCCATATTTGTTCACTTATATTGATGCTTAAATCCATCTCCCAAACCATTTTAGTACCTCTGCGGCAACTATGAGTGGAATTGATCAGGAAATCATAAATTTTCAATGTTACCACTTTAACAGTATTTATTGATTTAATAATAAGCTCCTTGAAGGAGTTACTGCTTTTGTACCACATCCCCTAACAGATGTGGTAGAGATGAAATGGGTCACCTAGAAAATCTGAAGCTATTGAATTGACACACCTTCTAATTGATTGCACATTTTTAAAGCAGATCTATGTTTTGATCCTATATATAAATCACATAATCTATATAATTGATGTGATCTTCATCTCCTATACTATGTCCATTTCTTTGGACTATGAAAAAATGGGTGATTCAAGAAGACCGTAATTGATGACAGCAAAGAGATCAAACAGTTTTGCCCCTTTTTCCAGACTAAAGGTGTTCCTCAAAAAAGAATTCTTGATTTGTATATTATTATTACTAGGCAGAAATGGAATACCCTCTAACCTATTTAGGTTACATTTGCTTACTTCTTGACAAAACCATGTTTTGGATGAAACATTCCCTGGTATTCTACTGCTGTATGATAGTTTTCCAAATTTGGATCTCCAAACCACCATTTTTTTCATATTTCCTTAAAGTTAAAGCAACTAAAGCGACTGTTATAAAGATAGTTGAAGCTGAAAAGTGATGTTAAAACTGCTTTCAGCAATTTTGCAATAATAGTGCAATCAGTGCTAATGTTTAATTTCTTATCTAGATGCACAGTTGATGCAAAGACTGAATTATACATTATAGTCATATGCATATTTAAATTTAACTGCAGGTTTTAAGAAATGCAGCTGACATGTTGGAGATGTCACTTAATAATCAAAGGATGAGAGAAGAGATGAAATTTTACTCAAAGGTGGAAGAGACAAAGAGAAATTCTGCTTGATCTAAGGGGATGAGATGATGAGAGAGAGGTGACATTGTGGTCTCTAGCTCATTGCCACCAAATTAGAACTAGCAGTGACAAACAAGAGACCCTAAGATCTTAGCTAATGGGATCTAGGAACTTCTAGGGCAATTTGTCTTTATTTCCTGAATCCAAAACTTTGAAAAACTTGTTAAATAAAAGGAGTAAGGCCCTGACAACACTAGGTGGTGCTATAGGAACATAATATTTTCCTGTAAAATCAATTGCATTGTGCCTGTTGAAAGTAAAGCTTTATTGGCTACTTACAGTTGTCAAGACCAATTACTTTGGATGGACATTAGTGAAAATGGTCAGTTAATTACCTTGAGACTAAAAGGAGATTAGACTATATATGATAATATGCTACGGGTTACTGTAAAATACAACCCATTACCATTCTTGCATGAAAGCCATTTTCAAAATTGCTTTTGCCCACAATTTAGTTCATCATAAGAGACTCCTGTGGAGAAATATTACCATTTGGCTAAATGTCAACCCACTTTACGAGGGAGGAAGACTTGGCTCTTATTTGCACAGAGGTCATTTTACACTGCGGTAGCAGCACAGGGGCGATTTAAAGTAAAAACAAACATCACAGCTGATTTCTTTTAAATGGGGAAATTCAAAGATGGATGAGTAAGTACACCCCCAGGCAAGTAGGGGAAAAGCTGAACTGTGGTGGAGCTTAGGCATACAGTCTGATGGTGAAAGTTGTGGGTCATGAAAGATACATAAATGTGCAGAACCAAGGCATCATGAAAAGTCATCTGTTAACCACTGACACTCTACTGCAGCATACAGAGTGGTTTCCTAAATGCAAGAAACATGATGTAGCATCCAGATTGCCTGATGACATTAATTGATGCTCATGTGCTCTGGAAACCCTAGTGCTCCATTTCAATTTTTACTTCTTGAGAAGATAACCCATTTTCTAATGTTACAGCTGATCACTACTTTGGTATGTATTTTGTAACTTTTTTACTTTGCAACCTGGATATTTAGGAAATAAACATGTTTGTTTAGAGTAAAAAGTAGGGTTTCTCTGTCTTAGACAGAAAAATATTAAAAGTACAAGTTTACCAGCTAGTTCTGAACATTAAGCCACCTAATTCCAAAGGAGATGAGAACATATCCTGATATAGAAATACTGAACAAGTGACCAGAGTGCCAAAAAGCCAAAAGACATACTGCATGGATGCAATAATGTTAACAGGCTGATACAATCACCTGAAAGCAGGCTGATGGTTGACACAACCTGATGCAATCATTTGGTGGCAGGTGGACAGGATGGGTGGATAGTGACCCTTTCAGGTCATTGGTTCCTTATGACCTTGTACAAATCTCACTTCCCATAATGAGGGTTAGTTAGATCTGTCTCTGATTGGACAGATAGAGGATGGAGACAGTATAAAAGTCACCTTCTGAGAGACAAGAGTTAGGCTGTTACAAAACCTTCAAGGCTTTGATGATCTTACTAGCTTATAGATTATTATCCTTGAAATGCTGGTAAGAGAGAGGGAGAGAGAACTTCTGTTCTCAATATTACATACAGTATAGTATATAGATACTGCTTACCTGGGGAAATGAATGCTTGTTATAGAAATATATGATAGAAACTGCAACGTATTGCAATTCCAGTGTGTTTCATCCACACACCTTGTAAGATATATGATTCCTTATATGCAATATAAAGAAAAGTCAATATATGTGCTTAGAAGTGAGAAGTGTATGTTTCTCTCTATGGTGTGTGTGTATGTTCGTGTTATATTTTGTTTATCTTAATAAAACAGCCTAAAAGACTAATAATCTGCCTGCTCATTCTCCCATTTTAAAAATCCTGAGACTGCTTAAGTGGAGTGATGATGCTAAATTTTCCTGCTTGGACAATACCATTGATCAGAAGTTGGGAACCAGGTGGGTGATGAGAGGAAGCTCTAAACAGATACACATTGGCTAACGACAAAAAACCCTAAATCCCTTAATCTAAAAAGATAGGGCTTGTGACAATCCTTTTGAAAGTGCAGGCAACAAAGACAATGGAAAATGAAATTGCCCAGGTGAGGCCATCAAAGACCCACTATGATCTTACCCTATAGGAAATCCTTCCTGGACCCTCTGCCTGTCCAGACATTAAGAGACCACCAATGTTCTGTCACCTAAAGTTAAGATAATCAGTCCATTCCAGACTCCTTTGTCAATGCTGTGGAAAAACAATTACCACTTTGTACCCTCCCTTCAGGGTGGGAAATCTACTATACAAAAATCAAACTTTGTCAGTGAGTTTGTCTGTTTGTCTGCATCAGGCAGGCGAAGACTTCATACGATTGGCTGTTTGAGGTGAGAAGACCTCATATGGTTGGCTGGCTGTGAAGATTCTATGGAATCCAGGGGTTGGCAGTTTAGGGAGAGGCCTTTAAAATTCTCAGCCGAGAGTTCTTGGGCCTCAGGCCAGTTATTATGGAGACGAGACCTACCAGCAGGAAGAAGGGCAGTGTATTCCCTCAGAAACCAAACCTTCTATATGTTAACAATTCTGAATACAGACTGGATTGGGGGAAATGGGGATAAGGTACAGGTGCTGGAATAGGCCACTTGTGATAGAGATGAGGCCTAGCAGCAAGGAGGAGGACAGAGTATTCCTTCAGAAACCCAACCTCTGCATGTTAACAACTCTGAATACAGATTGGATTGGGGAATATGGGGATAAGTTACAGGTACTGTAAGAGATTGGTTGCTATGAAGACAAGGCCTAGCAGCAAGGAAGAGGACAATGCATTCCCTCAGGAACTCAAACTGTGTATGTAAATAAATCTGAATACAGATTACACTGAGAAATATGAGGGAAAGTTACAAGTACTGGAGAAGACAGTTTGGTGAGTTCTTAAGAGGAAAATAAAATCCCGGGCAACACCGGGTAAATACGCTAGTAGTGTATAAAAATCCTGGCCCCAGACCAAGGTAATTTGTGGTACATTTGGTGCCACACTGCATGTGGTACCATCAGACTCTTGTTTGAGACTCTCCATTCCAAGCTTCTGCTTCAGATACGGTAAAAAGCACACCCTCCACCCAGAATCTCTTTCTATCCAACTTTTCTCACCTTTCCCTTCAATAGACTTATTTGGTTTGTGAGATTGCTTGATTTCTTGTGTGTGCCTAATCTCCAATAAAATACTCTTTTAACTTCTAACAGAAGTCATCTCTGCAGCTAGTACTGGTATATACGGGTGAAAAGGTCCAGCCATTACCTTCCTCTTGCAGGCTTCCTTTGAGCTAATAATTCCCCAAATTCCAAGGAGATGCTGTTATTGTGGATGGACCCCAAAGTCCCCCGCCTTTTATAGTAATGCATTAATAAAAGTATCAATATTAAATTTTTAAAAAATTAAACTATGTATAAAGTTAAAACATTACACATTAAAAATATTCAAATTCCTTAAAAGACATCACACAAACTTTAAAAACAGCACCACACAGTATTAAAAATCTAACCCTAGTCAGTTTTGTAAATGCCTGATGGTACAAACATATTTTGGACTACCAGTAGAAGGAGAGAAAGGATGGGGCCATCTTGGCCTCTTTAGGGAGGAGTTCCAAAGTCTGGGAGCAGCCACCAAGAAGATCTTTTCTTTTGTTCCCAGCAAACAAACCTGAGAAGGTGGTGGGATAGACAGAAGGGCCTGTCCAGATGATCTTAGGGCTGTAATGGGCTCATAAAGGGAGATACAGTCCTTCAAATAATCTGGATCGAAGCCATATAGGGCTTTATAGGTCAAAAATGGCACTTTGGATTGTGATCAGAAATGGATCGGCAACCAGTGGAGTTTTTGCAACAAGGGGGTTAGTTGTATGTGCCCTGTAGCCATCCCCAGTTAGCAACCTGGCTGCAGCTTTTTTGGCCAACTAAAGTTTCTGAGCATTTTCCAAAGGTAGTCCTGCGTACAGTAATCCAAATAGGATGTTATCAAGGCATGTATCACTGTGGCCAGATCCAATTTCTCTAGGAACAGGCACAGCTCACACAATAGTTTTAACTCTGCAAATGCACTCCTGATCACTGCTGAAACCTGGGCCTCCAAGGCTCAGAGCTGAATGCAAGAATACCCTCAAACTGTAAACCTCCATTTTCAGGTGGAGTGTAATCCCTATTAACAGAGGTTAAATTCCTATCTCCAGTTCTGTTTTTCAACTGACCAGAAACACTCTCATCTTATCTGGATTAAATTTCAATTTATTTGCCTTCCTCCAGTCCATTGCAACTGCCAAGCATCAGTTTAGTGCAGAAATAGCTTCCCTGGAATTAGGTGGAAAGGAGTAATAAAGCTGGATATCCTCAGCATACTGGTGATATCTGATTCCAAGATTCTGGAAACCTCTTGCAGTGGTTTCATGTAGATGTTAAGACAAACAGAACTGAGAAGTTTGAGGGACTCCACAAGCCAGTGGCCAAAGTGTCAAGAAGGAATCCCAAAGCATTACCCTCTGAGAGCAGCCCCACCAGGACAGAATGGAGCCACTGTAGAATAATACCTCCAAGCTCCATCCCAGAAAGATATGATGGTCAATGTCATCTAAAGTTTCTGAAAGGTCTTGCACTTCTCTTGTCCAGCTCCCTGCATAGATCATTCGTCAAGGCAATCTAAGCTGTTTAGATCACATAACCAGGCCTGAAAACAGACTGAAATGGATCTAGCTAGTCAGCTTCGTCCAGAAAGCTCTGGAGTTGAGAAGCCACCACATGCTCTAGAATCTTGTACCCAAAGAGACAGATAGTATATGAAGAAAATATTACAATAGCTGGCAAAATAAAGAACATAAGCAATTACAAATTCAGTGTTGAATCTTTTAAATTGTCTAGTCATCCCTCATTAGCTACAGACTGGATCCTCTTCCCTTTAACTCAAAATAGCTTTTATTCTGCAGCTCCTCCAATGTTGTTTTCTCTGAATGCTAATGCAAGAGACTGGCAGGGAAAAGAGATGACAGGGCATTATTTGTAGATGTCATTTGTCTCAGCTAATGCTTGAAGTGGAAAGTATTTTGTAATGCATGTAAATGAATGTATGTTCACATTACCTTCCTGGCATTAATAAAGATTAATAGTCCACAGCCTGATTTGTGTACATTGATCTAAACAGTCCTGGCAGGATCCATTCATGTTGTTTGTCAAGCTTTTCTTCTTAGTTCTTTTAAACAAATACAGCATCACCAATTTAACCAGGGCTACCATCGGTTTAGGGCCAAACACATGACACTTAATATGTTCCAGTAGTGTGTACTGTTTAAATGACTGTGATGAAGAGGATTTAATTCTTCCTTGCTACCAACAAAAAATGCTATTCAACCTGGAAAAGAAGATTGGAATTCCTATTAGCATCAGTGGGAGTTTCCTAGCTAGGAGAGAATATTGCAGATACACCATAGATGATTTTTATCTTTTGAAAAATTTCTGTGTGACACTACCCCTGTAATGCCATGGGAAGTTTGTAAGCTGCTTTGAGTCCTTTTAAGAAGAAAAGCAGGGTATAAATAATGATGATGATGATGATGATGATGATGATGATGATGATGATGATGATAATGTTATTATGTCAGCATAATGTTGTTATACACATGGGCTGCACTTCCAAGGGGAAAATAAATAGGGGATTTCAATATGCACAAAGATTTAGTTTTTATTGAAGCGGGTCACTATAGGCTTTTGGCATTTCTGAGCTGAGCTGAGTCTAGAAGTGGCTAAATCCTGACCTTCAAAACATCAGTACAGAAGAAGCCTCTTTGTAGGAGGCATCTGTGACATACTCCAACTTATCTGTAGCAGGCATCTGCTTACAAACCTACCTGTAGCAGGTTATCTTCCTATAGACTTATCTATAGGTATCTGCTTATAAATTTACTTGTTAACAGGGGTCTTTCTATAAACACTACCTGCAGCAGGCATCTGTGACAGACTCCAACCTACATCTGCTTACAAACATACCTTTTAAGGCTTCTGGGACAGACTTCTGTAGCAGGCATCTGTTTATATACTTACCTATATCAGGTGTTTTCCTACAAACATACCTATTGCAAGCATCTATGACAGTCTTTCAACTATTTTATGGAAAACTCTTTCCTAGCTCTACTTGGAGATAACAGGAATTGAACCTAGTATCTTCTGCATACTTAGAGTTGTAGTCCAAAAAAATAGTTTTCTATGAACTGGAGTTTAGACTTTAGATTTAGTAGTTTTATCGTACAAGTTTTTGTGTGCACACACTTTTAATATGGTAAGGTGTTCTGATTCACTGACCAAAACATGATCAAGCAGGATACAGCCTTTGGGACCCCCTGCTCATTCCACTGAGTGAGGCACCATCTGTTAGAGGTGTAATATAGATCTTTTCTTTCTCCACATAAAACAACAACAACAAACAAACAATAACTTTATTCATATCCCACCTTTTTGCAAAGGATGGGACTCAAGGCAGTATGAACCTCCATGTGTGCAAGACAAGACATTGGGAGCAAAGAGGCACTTCAGAGTGAAGAAAGATGGCCTGCTATGCACCCAATTGCCACACACTGATTGGTTTCCTCTGCACAAAGCCAACCAATGAGAGGACAAAGTCAAAGAGCACAATCCTATTTCCTCCTGCCTGTGTTGGTGGCTTGCAGATATGTTGTATGAACAGCCAATCAGTAAATGGAAACTTCTATACATACTTTAATTAAGTGATATGCTACATGGATCCATGAAGCAGCCCATAGAAGGTGTAGAAATTCTTACAGCATTGGAGTTTTCTGGATACAAGCCCTGTGCATTTACTCTAACAATATTATTTGTTTAAAACAGGGGTTGTATACAAGGCAGTAGCTCTGCCAAATATCAAAATTCCTTGTGGAATTCCATGTATACGAAATGGCAAGAAAACACTAAAACCTGTGGCTGACATTAACTCTTTCTGTTCTAAGCTCGTATTAAGAATTAGACATGGCAATACATATTAATTAATAATCAATGCCTTTATTTCCTATATACATTTTAAATATGTCACGTCAGGCAGTAGTTCTACCATAAACCCAAACACTGAAAAAAGATGAACAGTAGATCAATTATTCAGTGCTGAATGTATTAAGGAAAGGAACTTCAGCAGGTCTGAAAATATTACCCTAAAGGCATATGCTCAGGGCTGCCTATGGACTGAAAGAGCAGTAGGACAGGTTTCAGCATTTCCAAGCTGCAGGTAACAATTCTCTCCATTTCAGCCGTGCCAGTTTCTCTTCCAAACAACAACAGCATTGTTGATTTAGGTCCTTTTGGGGAGCTCTTAACAGAATAAAGATAATTTGTTGTAGCAGAGGCCTGAGGCTAGATGACAGTGTCCTTGCAGATCCACCTTATTAATGAATATGTACTGGATTTTGTGTTTCTACCAGTGAAGTCAACCATATAGCTATGATAACTATCGTTTAATAGCCAGTGACAGGCAACTACTTTGCAAAGCAGTGTGGTGGTTGATACAGGAGATAAAAGCTCAGCTAAGGGTTTTCTCTGCTTTGGGACCCATAAAGGCTTCTTCCTCCCTTCAGGCAACGGCAGTGCCTTGAGCACACTGGTCGTGCAGTTGGGCACATTCTGGACTGGAATGGACATTTATCTTCACAACTGTTTGAAGACAAGAAAAATTAAAAGAAATGAGACAGTGACCATACAATATGAGCTCGGTGGGATTAAGAGATCCTGCCTGTTATTACTTGGGGAGCGATGTAACCTATACTCCTCATTTTGGTAAGGTAGATTCTCACTGTTGTTTTGCAGTCTGGATTTCTGAATCATTCAACATGTGTTTTTCACACTGCAGTCCCTCCTCCTCCATAAAAATGTTCACCCAAAACAAAGGTTCCAGTTTTATTGCAGACATGGCATGGGTCCATGAAACTTAACATATTTTTTCTTCCTGAGTAGATCTGCCCATTCACTGAGATCTACAGAGGACACTTTCTTACATGTTTTACTGACAGAGGTGCATCTGGCTGTGAAACTGGAGTGGGTCTTCTTTGGAGCAATGGAAGTCCTCACCTGAGAGAATTAGGCCCTTTCTGCAGCTTATCTTTTTTCGGCACTGGGGTGCAGGGATCGCACGAGCAGCCTCCAGCGAGAGGCTCTCATGTCCTCTGTGCTTCAGCTCCACACAAGCTGCCTGCTCCTGAGCAGGCATTGTGAGCGCCCCGCCTCTTCTTTCCACAGCACAGCCTGGGAGTTTCCCAGGCTGCGCTGGAACAAGAAGTGCGACCACCGTGGCTCTGGAGGCTCCGCACGCACGGCAAGTGGAGCAATGCACGATCATGCACCATTTTCAGCTGAAATCAGAAAATGAAAAAGTGCGTGAGCAGTGCCTGCCCTACCCTGGAGCGTTGCACAATTCTGAGTGCATCACGTAGATTGCTCCTCACAATCGCGCAACGCTTCGGGCGTCCTTTTGCATGGCAGATGCCGTGCAAACAGGGCCCAAGTTTGCTTCCTCTCTTCTCACCTTCTGTATCCTGGCTAAGAGTGTTTCTTTCCTTTGATGAGTATTTGGCTTGCTGGACTCTAGAGCTGCATGCTCTCCCATTCCCCAAATTTTTAAAGCAGGAGTATGGAAAAATTGGTCATCTAGATCTTTCGGTCTGCAATTCAATCAATCAATCAATCAATCACAGTATTTGTACATCACCTCTTCCCCAAGAGAGGGACTCAAAGGTCCGCTGTACACTGTCTATACAATTGAGATCTGATAAAACATTAATGTAAAAGCACAAACTAAAAACAGCACAGCACTAAAATGGGAAAACCCATTATATAAAACAATCAGCTCCCAAATACCTTTCCTTTCATCTTTTAAAAATAGTTGTATTGGATGGGCTGTTAGGAGTCGTGAATAAAATCATCCAGAATTTAAAGTAAATCTTAAATAAAACATACTGTGCATATTCTGGGAGTTTACAGTATATCAATGCTAAATTAGTTGCATTTAAATTCCACTGAAATCAGTGGGAGGAATTACTTATGGCTTAATTTCTAATGATTTTGATGGAAGCAAAGTCCAGCTAACCTTGTATGTGTCTTACTACTATAATCTCTCTGCCAGAAACGTCTGTAAAGAGCTCTTATCCTACCAGAATTTTTCTGAGCAAATTTATTAGAATATCTTTCAACAAACCATTGTCCTGACTACTCTTTGTTTACTTTTTTCTTTTTTTGTTTCTGTGTGTGGTGATTTTGTTATATTAATATATGCTTAAGGATGTTCTGTATTTTCATTGAACAAATCACCTTGTAGTGTGGAAAAACACAAGTGTGTATGCACAGTTGTGATCTACAAACCAGAGGCTGGAGAAAAAGACCTGCATTTAGAATAAAAGAGACCTGAAACCAGGAATTTGTTTGTACAAAGTTTGTAGTCCTTCCAGACAAAAATCGACTTATGGTTATTCCAAGCTGTTTTGAGCTCAAAGCTCTTTCTTCAAGAATTTCCCTCCCTCATAGAATCATAGAATCATAGAAATGTAGAGTTGGAAGAGACCACACGGGCCATCCAGTCCAACTCCCTGTCATGCAGGAACACCCTCAAAGCACTCCCGACAGATGGCCATCAAGCCTCTGCTTAAAAACCTCCAAGGTAGGAGACTCCACTACTCTCCGAGGCAGCACATTCCACTGCCGGACAGCCCTGACTGTCAGGAAGTTCTTCCTGAGGTTCAGGTGGAATCTCCTTTCCTGCAGCTTGAATCCATTGCTCCTTGTCCTGGTTTCTAGAGCAGCAGAAAACAAGCCCCCTCCTTCCTCTACGTGGCATCCCTTCAAATATTTAAACATGGCTATCATGTCCCCTCTTAACCTCCTTTTCTGCAGACTAAACATACCCAGCTCTCTCAGTCTATCCTCATAGGGCATGTTTTCCAGGCCTCTCACCATTTTGGTCACCCTCCTCTGGACTTGCTCCAGCTTGTCAATATCCTTCTTGAATTGGGGTGCCCAGAACTGGACACAGTATTCAAGATGGGGTCTAACCAAAGCAGAGTAGAGTGGTACCAGTACCTCCCTCGATCTAGACACCATACTCCTGTTGATGCAGCCGAGAATTGCATTGGCTTTCTTGGCTGCCGCATCACACTGCTGACTCATGTTCAGCTTGTGGTCTATGAAGACTCCTAGATCCCTTTCACACGTACTGCTATCCAGCCACGTGTCCCCCATCCTATATTTCTGTATTCCATTATTTCTGCCTAAGTGTAGGACCTTACATTTCTCTCTGTTGAATTTCATTTTGTTCGCCCTGGCCCAGCTCTCCAATCTATCCAGGTCATTTTGAATTTTGATCCTGTCCTCTGGCATATTAGCAACCCCTCCCAATTTGGTGTCATCTGCAAATTTGATGAGCATGCCCTCTATTCCTTCATCCAAGTCATTGATAAAAATATTGAACAGCACTGGGCCCAGGACAGAACCTTGTGGCACCCCACTAGTCACTTCTCTCCAGGATGAAAAGCAGCCATCCGTGATCACCCTTTGGGTTCGGTCGGTCAACCAATTACATATCCAATTAACAGTAGCCCTGTCTAGCCCACATTTTACTAGCTTCGATGCAAGAATGTCATGGGGAACTTTGTCAAAGGCCTTACTGAAATCGAGATATGCTACATCCACAGCATTCCCTTCATCTATCAAGCTAGTAACTCTATCATAAAAAGAGATCAGATTAGTCTGGCATGACTTATTTTTGAGAAATCCATGTTGACTTCTCGTGATTATTGCGTTGTTTTCTAAATGATTAGAAACTAAACGCTTAATGATCTGCTCCAGGATCTTTCCGGGTACCGATGTCAGGCTGACTGGGCGATAATTATTTGGGTCCTCTTTTTTTCCCTTCTTGAAGATGGGGATAACATTTGCTCTCTTCCAATCTGCTGGAACTTCTCCTGTCCTCCAAGATTTCTCAAAAATTATAGCAAGCGGTTCCGAAATGACCTCTGCCAGCTCTTTTAATATCCTAGGATGCAATTCATCTGGCCCTGGAGACTTGAATTCATCCAATGCGGCCAGGTATTCCTGTACCACCTCTCTACTTATTAAGTGCCTCATTTCCTCTGCTTCCTCCCCTGCTCCCCTACCGCCAGGTTGAGTGCTTGTATCCTTCTGGGAAAATACGGAGGCAAAGAAGGTGTTAAGTAGCTCTGCCTTTTCTCTCCCCCCTGTGAGTAATTCGCCATCTTCTCTGCGTAGCGACCCTACTGTCTCCTTCTTTTTCCTTTTGCTGCGGACGTATTTAAAAAAACCCTTTTTATTGTTTTTAATGTCTCTGGCCAGCCTAAGTTCGTTCTGTGCTTTAGCCTTTCTGACCTCCTCCCTACATCTCCTGGCTACTTGCTTAAATTCTTCTTTGGTGGTTTCCCCCTTCTTCCATTTCCTATACGTGTTTCTCTTAACTCTTAGCTCAGCTGAGAGTTCTTTAGTCAACCATTCTGGTTTCTTCAGATGCCTTCCATTTTTCCTCCTTATTGGCACAGTTTTAGACTGTGCCGTCAGTATCTCCTTTTTAAGGAACTCCCATGCCTCCTGAACTCCTTTCCCTTTCACTATTCCTGACCACGGAATTCCAGCCAGCAGCTCCCTAAGTTTACAGAAGTCCGCTTTTTTAAAATCTAAGACGAGTGTCTGGCTACCCTTATCTTCTCCTTCCCACTGAATGCTAAATTCCAAGAGGGCATGGTCACTCCCCCCTAAAGACCCTCCTTCCCTCCCTCCCTCTCTCTCTCTCTCTGTGTGTATGTGTATACACACACAGAGACACACACAAATGTGTCCGTTTGTTCATGGACAATGCTTCAATTAATGAACCATGTACATTCTACTACAACTCCCAACATCACCAGACTGTTGTCTCCAAAACATCTGAAGGGCTCTAGGTTATGGAAGGCTGTTCTGCAAAAAGTATTCCCATTCAATAACATCACTAACACACCAGGAACTCTTTCAGTCCATGGGATAATTCAGTTTTAAAAAAGTTCTTGGGGGACACTGGTGGGCAAAGCCAAAAGCAAAAGGACAGAACCAAAAAAACAGCAGAATATTTCAGCTTAAGCTCATCATTAAGTCTTAGGAGAGGCATTCCAAACTCTTGGAAAGCTGGGAAAATGTCATCAAACAAAAATGTTATGGAAAATGAGGTACAGACATTTGGGCCAGGAGTTGGAGCAGATTTAGCCTCAGGGCCAATTTAACATGAATTCCAGCTTGGAGGGAGAAATCATTCAGGAACACAGACAGGGATCAAACAGGCTGTTTCAGCTTCAGATCCAATAAAGAGCTTACCTGCACGTATCTGCATTAAATGACTTGTGTTTCTGAAAGCAGCTTTCCTGGCTCTCTGTACACAAGTAACAGCTACAGTTCTCTTTGTTCTGAAATAAATTCCCAGAGCACTTCCATTTACAGATGCACTCACAGTTTTCCTCATCAAAGTCCATATTTGGTGCACACATTGCAAGTTCGGCAAGTGGAGGGAGTCCTGGCATAAAAGACACATTTTTCAGAAGAGAAAGAATGTGAAAAAGATTTACAAGCTACCTACTGATGCCCCAACATACACAAAAGCCCTTCTCAAATTGTTGGCAGTTCATCACACTGGTAAAAGTGACAGAAATCAGGTGTAAATCCAAGGTAATATCCTGCAAGGTTTCTCATAAAAAGTCTTGGATTTGACAGATGAAATGCACAATCCATATACAGGTAGATGAGCTATAAAATCTATAGCTTATCCACTGGAATACAATTTGAATTTTCACCAATATATGACTACAACTGGGGAAACCATGGCTTCAAAAGAACCTAGTAATCTGAATACTAGCATTTTGAATACATAGCGTTACGAATTATGAAATTAACATTGTAGTAGAAATGAATCCAGAGTCTTTATGATGACTATAACCTTTGAAAGCCATGCATATTGATTTATTTTGGCTGCATCCAAAGAATTTCAGCAAACCTAGTAGGAATTTTGACTCTGTTGGTACAGAAGACCACCTATGACATATCATCAAGTCTCTTTTAGTCATCTCTGTCTCAGAGCTGTTTGGGTAGATTAGGGCATAATTACAGGGGGAGAAGTATGAGGGCATTGTCCTCCCAAATTAGAATTTTGCTCCCCTAAATGACATTTTCCTTCAGTCACCAAATTTCTAGCATTGAAGTAAGTTAAAACTTCAGCTAAGCATTTAGGAAGAGACTTTATGTATCCAATGAAAAGGGGCAGGCAAAATTGTCAAGGGAATGCAGACATAGTAGTTAAAAGCACTGCTGTGAATGATTTTCAAAGTCTCTGTCTGCAACACTAGAAATTTGGGGAAAGAAGGAAAATTTCATCTGAGGGGAAGAATTCTTCTTTGTGGCTCAATGCCTTAATTCTATACCCTGGGTAGAGTTACACTTTACAAGAAAGTGAAATCCAAATCAATTTTGGACATGTGGTGCTAACATAGTACAAGTTCATGCACTACTTGAATTGGGAACATCACAACTCCCAGAATTTCCCAGCCAGTATAGCTATGCTATTCCTTGTTCTTCCCCAAGCTCTGAGCTTCCTTGTTATAAGAAAGACCTATAACAAGAATCACAAACAGTCTATTTTATGAAACACCTGTTAGAAATGTAGGATGTACCTTCCCTTCTTCCAAGATGGTCTTTGTTGACAACACATTCACACTTACTGCTATCCCAAATCCAGCCTTCATGACACAGTTTGCTTATATGTGGGCAACTGGATGAAAACAAAACACAAAGCAAATATTGTAAGAACACAAAGAGAAAGTATACACCTGACCCATAAGATCCAGCTACCCTCCTATTAAGCAGAAAGGTTATTTTGTGTATGGGCATCAAAAGAAATATTTCCAGAAGGGGCAAAGCTGCACAATGGGATGTGATTGCATTTCCTACACAAAGCAGCACCAGTGCAATGCACCTGTGCATTTTACTTATTGGGTGTGCTCTCTTGGTTAGAGTTACACTCTCTCAGCCTTAAAAGAAGGCAATGGCAAACTTCCTCTGAAGAGGTTGGCATTAGTCAGAGTTGTCTGTAAGGCACATCAGAACAAGAAATATAGAAGAATGTTATAGTCATATTTCACAGAAGAAGCACAACGAATGCCCACAAAGCTTTAATGGGGATTCAAGGGGACTCTTGTGGTAGTCTCCTCAGCAGAGCTCCTGTATCAGAGAGTATGATGTGTAACCTTATGTTGGTGGAGCTGTGTTGCTGATCTGCAACCATGCTAGCGAGTTGTGATGTTGTACAGTTGGGCACCACACTTGATGTCTCAATGCACAATGGATGGGCTCCCACTGCAGAATGGGACATGTCATGCCCTGGACATCTTGCTGGTTCTGCACACACAATGGTTCCAATGGCATACCTATGTCTCTGCTCACCTCTTAGGCATACAAATGTTGTACAATGGCATAATTCAACTGTACATGATCACAACTGGTTTTGCAATGGCATATCTTCCCAACAGGATGTCAGCCAACATTCCCAATCTCTGGCAAATTTCTGCATTCAGACACAACTTCAGAACATTCCTGACTTTAAGATCATTTGACAAGAAACCTCATTATCATCAAAGGAACAATTCAGGGAATTACATTTGCTAAGTCATCAAACCAGGGCCTCCAACTACATTCCAACAGCCTGCTGTTTCTTAATTTGCCACAGCTGCCTCTGTCAATTTTGACTTAAAACAAAAACAAAAACAAAAAACCTTCATAAATATTAAAGATGCCATGGTAATTAAAAACTGCTGCTAGAAGAGGAGAGGTCCTTATATAACATTCTTACCAAGTAGGCACTGATCCTTCTTCAGAACACTGGAGAAATACATACTTCTCTCTATATGTTAAGGAATCATTAGTCTTTAAATAATGCATACGTACAATTTAAAGACAGTCCCAGGAAAAATTCATGTTTAAATATACTTTTTTTTCCTTTCCTTTCTTTTTTAAAGTAGGGATATAGGAGGGGGAAACTGACTGTCTGTCTTACTGATTCAGCCTGGTGTAGTGGTTTGAGTGTTGGGCTACAACTGTGGAGACTAGCGTTAGATTCCCTACTTGGCCATGGAAATCCACTGGGCGATGGGGGGCATGTCGCATACTCTCAGCCCCAGAAAACTCTGTGATAGGTTCACTTTAGGGACACCATAAGTCAGAAATGACTTGAAGACACACAACAAGAACTTACCGATCCTGTTCTGGATCCTGGACAGATCTTCGTATGACAGTATATGATTGGCGCTGAACATTTGTTAGACACTTACATCCTGTGTGGTTTGCAATTTTTACTTGAATTGGATCCGGCACATTTGTTAAAGGTACAGAAATCTCAAAAAGCTGTAAAGTTGAAAAATAATACATTTAAATTATTGTGACTATACTTAATTCCATTAAAAGATAGTCCTCTCCCTTACACTCTCTAGTCAATGAAGCGAAAACTGGACATTGTTTTTCATCTTCAGAATGTTTCATTTATGAGTACTGTCTTACAATCCATTGTAAGGACATGATGTAGACATTCACTCAAGAACTGTGATAGGTTATAGCTCCCTGGGCCACCACCACATCTTTGAACATCATTTGTTTGAAGGCATCTACAGTTCACCCTTCACATTCGCAGGTTTCACTTTTGCAGATTTGATTATTTGCAAAGTGCCCACTTGCCTCTCCCCCTATTCTCCTCCTCTCATTCCCTGGCCTTTTGGCCAGGCGCAGAGAGGAGGAAAGATCATCCCTTCCCTGTACTCCCTCGCCACTGCCTGTGCGGGTGCTCCAGCAGCAGCCAGCAGGAGCATGGGGGAGGATCACCCTTTCTCTGCACGCCCTGGGGCCTCCACCCTCACAGGCACTCTGGAAGAGGCCAGCAGGAATGAGGGGGGCAATTGCCCATTGCCTGCATGCCCTGGATTGCCGCTGGTTCGGGTGCACTGGCACCAGCCAGCAGGAGCATGCGGGGGGGGGGGCGATCCCTGTTCCATGAATGCCCTCCACCACCCTCCCCAACATGGGCAGGCCAATAAGGTTGGAGGGCAGAAGTGTGAAGGGCAGGTGTGAGTTATTTGCATTTTTTTTTACATTTGCAAGAGTTCTGTGTCCCTATTGCTCGTGAATGTGGAGGACCTACTGTACTTCCCCTTTCACATTAGAATTAGCACTGCCAGATCTCAGGACCTCACCCTAAGCCTCCAGTTTTCACACTCATCTCCGAGCAGGCGACAAGGGTGCAAATTCCACAATTTTGGCAAACTCAGTTCTTGCCAAGAAGTAAGAGCTTTATGCAGATTCCCTGCTCAGATGGTAGAGCAGCAATTTGCTACAATTTTGTAAGGATAAATTGATTTGTTGCTGCAACCTGCATAAAGCTTCTAGGAGGTCTATGTACTTAACATAGCTTCCTCCTTCCCTCCCAGTTCTTGTGGTATCAGGGTTCACACACATCCCACCATCTTTCTGCATGTATTTTCTGTCTGAAACCATGGAACGCCACTACCAGTCAGCGTAGACTAGCTTTCTTCAACCTGATTCCCTCTAGATGTTGTATAGCTACAAATCCTATCATATCACCATCATGCTGCCTGGGAATGATGGGAATTGTCCCATATTGGGAGAAAGGGGCAAATGAATAAGAAATAAATCCAAAACAACAGATTTTGCAAGAGGGCAGCTGGTGGAGACACTATTGAGCTAGAAGGACCAACAGGTTGGCTCAGCATAAAATGGCCTCCTATGAAGACTTGCTTAAAAATAAGCTGCTAGCACACTGAATTAAGTAGGACTTCTTCTAAAGAAACATGCATAGCATCAGATTCTTTGCCAAGGTGCTGGGTGGCTGCAGAAGAGCAGAAAGTGATCTAAATACCATTTTGGACACATAAGAGGTGCTAGTGTTCATACAGCTGAGGCTCTCTTCATTGCAGCATCCTCCGCATCTGTACACATTCACACAGGGAGGCTTGAAGAACTTATTGGTGGATGCACCCAACTCTTTGGCCACTTCTACACAGGTCTCTCGTGGCATACACTGAGTCCTCTGCCATTCCTCATCTATAACTGGAAAACACAAAACCATTCACCAAGAGTCACAACTGGCTTACAGGTCAGTGGCATTATCCCCAACTAAGAGAGATGAGACAGTGCTTTGACAAGGAACAAAAACTGACCAAGATCCTACATTAGGAGATGCATCTCTGACATGCAGCTGTGCGACATGCCTGGATGTAATCCCTCCCAATCCATGTTTTCAGTTTGGCAGCCCCTCTTTCCAATTTCCATGTTGGTGGAGAGCAGGGAAAGCAGTAGAGACATCAAGTTATTTTCTTTTAGTTGGATGCACCTCAACAGACATCCTCAGAGACCTCTAGGGAATTCTCAGGAAATCTCTGAGGATATTATTTCTGTCTTAACTCATGAACAAGATGCCAACCATATCTTAAACCAAGAAATGGTACCTGCAACAAAATGTTGCATTATCAAGTACATCTACTCAGGGGTCTAGTCAGCCATACCTTCCCCCAAAGCTTATAAATATTAGTATTAGACCACAACTCCCACAATCCCCCAGCCAATATGACTAGATTCACCGTATCTCTGTTTAAAAACAAACAAAACTTTACCAAGCCCTGTTTTTCCTCATGCTAGTCCAGTCCATTTCCCACTGACCAATAGTCAGTCAGCCCAGCAACACACCTCTTCTTTACTGAACACTATGACCTTAGAGATCTGCTTCCCAAATATTTTTGTACTTCCACAAACTTTGGAATTTCACCAAAACTGTTGGTCCTTTCTTCTTAGACAGAGATGGCCAACTGCCTATCTTTTAGAAAATGTCATCTCCTGGAGGGCAAAGGGACGATTCTTGCACATTCCCCTCTCCCAAATATTTTAGGACCAGGAGAGGTCTTTGAAAAAACAAAAAACAGGAATCCACACTTCCCTACTCCTGTTCTTATGGTTACATAAGGATCAATGTTTACCGCATTCTCTAACATTTCACATATTAAAAAACCAGGACATGTGTGATTCAGCAGAGTGCAGTCAAGATGGCTAGTACAAAAGATAAGCTGGTATGCAGCTGCCATTTCACACTAGAAGATTCACTAGTGGGAACTGTGTGGCCCTCCCAAAGCTGATGGGTTGCAACTTCCTGCATTCCTCAGCACTGGCTATTGTGGCTAGGGCTGCTGATAGCTGCAGGCCCAAATTATCTGGAGGCCACATGATCCCCATCCCTGCTCCAGTTCTCCCTTGCTTTGTGAGAATAGCCCTCAAGGCCTCTCTTGCTACCCAGCAATGTCCAGGCTAATGTGCTGTTTTATATCAGGACACACCTAATAAAAATAGAAATTTAAATGCCATTTATTTTTAAACTGTTTCTTTCTGAGGTGCTGGCAAATCTCTTTCTCTCTGTGTTTGTGCTTTGTGTTTGTGTTGTGTACATGTGCTGCTGTTGACACGTTCCTCAGGTTGTGACTCCTGGATGTTTGCTTCTTGTTTACTTGCCTTCTTTCTTTGTTGAGTGAGGAAATGCCTATATTTTTAAAAAATAGCTTTGAGTGGAAAATCCAAAGAATTCTGTGGCAGGCACTGGGGACATTTCTCCCATTAACTCTGCTTTTCTCTTTTGTTCAGGTCACACTCTGTACAAAAGATGACTGCTCATATAACAATCTGTATATTCTCTAAAGCAGGGCAGAAAATAAATGTGGATCTACTGGCAGATCGCTGGGTGAGCTGCAGTTGATGAGGAGTGAGTAACTGCGATAGGTCCAGAAGCCACTTTTATGCCCTGGGATCTTGCATTGACTATTGAAAAATAAAAGAGAAAAATCCAAAGTGACTAGAAGTCTACTTCTGTTTCACAAAAATGAGTTTGTGTGTGAGATAGACAATTAATGATACAAGGAGGTCTTGCAGCCTATTTAAAAGTAAGTTGTTGCACCTAGAAGTTTCTAAATTTTTCTTTTCACCATCAATTCGCCTTCATTTTTTGACTAGGAAAAAAAGTCAGTCTATGGCTTGGGCGTGCTGAGGGCCACAAAAATATACCTGAGAACCACATGCACATTTGGAATCAACCTTTGTCCACCCCTACAGTAAATCAACAAGTGGACCAGCATTTATTAAAGAAGAGCACAGGGTTGCAAGGTGAAATAAGGGACAGGGCTCCTGTCCCTTGAATGGTTGGACAGAAGAAATTTTGTCATGTTTTGCTTGAGTGAGAAGCAGTACCTCCTGAAATTTCCTCTTCTACACAACCATTACAAGTGACCAGAGCCCAGTCCCTTATTTCACCTGGCAACCCTGGAATATCACTACTTAGGCCATTTCTGCACTACACTGTCATAGTGGGATTATTCCACTTTCAACATCCTATGGAATCCTAGGGTTTGCAGCTTAGGGAGGGGCCACACAGCTACAGAGTACAAGTACAGATGAAATGAAGAAAGCCTTGTGATATAGAGAGTGAGTTGGGTTTCTTTTAATGGAAGGACTGTGAGCTCTGTTGACTTCTGGTACTTTTGTCAGAATTATTTATGTCTTTTGCACCACGATCTGATTGGTGGCTCTCCATTCTAATAAAAAGCCAGAGTACATCCCATAAGCTTGAAGTCTATCCAACCCTGCTTTAGAGGAGCCAAAAGATCAAGCTTATAAACTTTGCACGTACTTTTGAGCATCTCAATATCATAGAAAGCAGCTGCAAATCTTGTGGAGCGGTGTGAGGCAGTTCTGGAATCCAAGGCAGCTATACTCTTGAATTTTAGTCGGCACTTCCACAGCTTCCAGTCCTCGGAGTGGGTAATTCGAAGGAGCTCCTCTAGACTGGCAGCCTTCCTGATCTGTTGCTCTGACCACTCCAAGGCAGAAAGTGCTGTTCTCTGCAAAGATGGAGGCAAACCACAAAAGATAGATCCAGAGCACCAGTTCCTTGTAACAGCCAGGGCGGCCATGTTCAGTTTGTGTTGACTAAGTCAATAGAATATAGATAGCCAATGGAATACAGAAATAGGTTACCTAGCTTTAAAATCAAAGCGACAACAAAAACCTAGCCTTAGGTGAAAGGAAATGTTTTGAGACTAGATTTAGTAAAACTGTTGGAGGTCTTGGTGCTAGCATTAGCTCATGGACTACCAGTTGTGCTGTAGGAATGTACATTTTTGTTCCCACAGGCAAAAACTAGTAGTTTTACTATTTTTATCCTTGAAGAGAGAAAGTCAGAAAAAATTCCACAGTTTTCAAAAACTATTCACGGTTCTGGACTTATTCTGCACAACACATACACACACAATAAATATCTGTGGTTACCAACACAGAAAACTTATTTTCCATACAGAAAGGCCAAGGAAACTTGTTTTCCGCACAGAAATCAAAACTGAAGGAACCAGGAATTTTTTTCACTCCTTCCTCAAACATTTTAAAATATTATTTCCATCACTACTGCAATGTAAAGGAGGGAGGAGGGTTTTACATGTGGAGAGGATTTCATGACATTTCAAAATGCTTATTATGAATTTTAGTTACCCTTTGACCACCTGTGATTCCAGCTAAAGATTAGAACACACAGTTCTCAGAGAATGTCACTTCTACAAATGCCTCCTTGTAGAGGATGTAAAATAGTTTAGGCTTTCTGCTCCAAGCTTTTTGCAGTTTAAGGACTGGTAAGTCTCAGGCCATTTCCACACTAGACTGTTACAGTGCTATTTATTCCACTTTCAACATCCTATAGAATCCTAGGGTTCGCAGGGTTGAAAGTGGAATAATAGCACTATAACAATCTAGTGCAGAAACGGCCACATATTCTTGTTATTTTCAAATAGCTGAAACAAGAGTAGAGCTTTTGCTCTGTAAACCATTTTCATAGTGTAATACAAGAGAATGGACAGTATTTGCATTTTGGTTAGCCAAAAAGTTTGTTACCTGAATGTGCTTCAGGTAATCCTTTATGAATAGAGTTCTATGTAAGCAAGAACTCTACAATGTTGAATCATCTTACAATTTGACTGATATGGGTTGCTCTGCATATTACATGCAAAAACTTTTGGATTGAAATAAATACAGCTGAGAAGTTCCTGGCTTTAAACTGCTGTAGCTATCAAAATTTTTAATAAAACATAGATTGTTTTGGTGCTACTGAAATATTCTACTAGAAAATATTGAGTAAACCAAATAATTGGAAAAACATGCAAATTTATTTAGAAGTACAATTCCATTATGTTCTGTTCAAGTTTAATAAACATAATTGAACATGGTGGAGTTTACTTCTAAGTAAAAATATATAACACTGCAGTGTTGTTTCACCCCATTATAATTTAATGAAATAACACATTTGAATTAAATATTAAGCACCATCAGAGAAGGAAAAAAACTGATATACTAATAATACACTTTAACAACAACATAAATTACCAGACAAGGAAATACAAATGTAATAGAACAAGAGTTAAAATGTTAAAATCAGATATGAATGTAGTCAAGCTTATAATACGGCACTGGTAAACACAATATAATAACACAGTGGCATTAATATTAGATAGCGCACCAGTCAGAAACCGAGACAAGGACTTTGTTTATCAATAAGAGGACACTCCTGATCCCAGTCAGATATAATTGTGAATCAAGTGCTACTTACGGAGTCAACTACACTACATTATTTACACAGACACTAATCAGAGCAAAGTTGTACAATGTGTGGCCTTCCAGATGTTGCTGGACTGCAATTTCTAGCAGCCTTAGCCAGGTTGGCTGATGGTGAGGATACTGGGAGTAGCAGTTATTTGAAGAACCAAAAGCACCCCTGCCCTCTGCAGCATAACTGGGGTGCTACCATTGAACTATGTGAGGTAACTTCACAGGCTGTACTACCCCAAGGCACTACAAGCACAGTCTATGGTCTGTATGCATAACATCCTTCAGTATTGTTCTGAATGTGGTACATATTAGAGTGTGCACTTCTGTGCACACATTCATATATGCATACAGAACTTTCCCCTTTCATTAAAATAATAGAAATACTTGTATGTGCAGAACATGTAGTATAGCACACACGCATCCTCCTATTCATGCCATTCACATGCTTCAGTGTGGCTTACCAAGCATGTGTGTGCTTTCGGAAGAGGTGCAGGGGCTATCCTTTAAGCCCCATCCAATCTTCTCCCATCTGCCAAGACCCCCTGCCAACAAGGGACCTCTGCTGCTTACCAGTGGGAAGAGGAGGCAATTCAGAGAAGAAAGATGGTCTAGTCTCCAAGGGGAAAGGACAGGAAGGTGTGCACCATCTGCAGGCACACCTTGTTTCTTCCCCCTCTGAGTCGAGACCTGCTGCTTCTTCCTTATCCTTCTTCCCCTCTCTCTCCTCACCATTAGTTAACAGCAGCTGCAGAGACAAGAGGCAAGGCACAGAAAGAATAGATGCACAAATTATACTTTGCCTTCTAATTACTACTGCAAGGAACCCGAAGCACCCCAAGATGGATGCAATGAGCATACCCTTCACAATGATAATACTCTTTGGTTCCACTACTGCCTAATGAGTGTGTTGAATCATAAGCTATATTATCTAATGATGTAAAATGCTTGTGCCCATCTTCTGCTTAAATTTAATTTAATAAATCATTAAAAAGAAAAATGCAAAAAAGTAAAATTCCCTTAGCATACCCATGAAAACCTTGAAATTAAATAATCCTTTTTTAGAATTATGAAAGACTGGCACACAGCTGGCACAAAACAACATTAATAGCTGCTCAATGCCCCTTTCATCTAAAGCAAATATTCTACAGCAATGTGATATATAGGTAATCCCAAGAACAGATCAGTAGCTCCCATACAGATATGGCCACCATGCCCAGAGCAGCAAATCAAGCTTGAACTGTTGACTTTAATGCCGGGAAATGATGGCAAAGGGAGTCTTTTAGCAAATGTTTTTAAGTAGGATCAGCCAAAAAGCTGAGCCACACAAGCAAATAAAATCCTTATGCTGTTGACTTTTGTAAGCTTTGCAGCATAGGGAATATTTTGTTGGGATAGGATTGCTGCTACTACCCCTACTCCACTCTCTCCACTGCAATTAGGCTCTAAAGGATTTGAAAGCAACATAGACTTTTAAAAGTTCCTTTGCAATGCTGTGGAGAGGGGCATTTAGGAGGACTGCCATTTTATAAGGGTGGCCCAAAATTGCAGTCCCCATATACTCAAACCACATACTCTACAACATGTCATAGATGAAAACAAGGATATATGTGGCCAAGCAACATTTGAATGTGATCAAGAAAGTAAAAGAGGAAGAACACATAAGCGAGGAAAGACTGCAGCAGTTTGCTTTATTCCTAAGATAAAGATTCTGCCCCTCCCCTCCCTACTACTGAATTAACTAAATGCAGAATACTTTTGCCATTTGAACTCAAAATCAGCAACTAAAGCAAGCTGAGGAGAAAGAGGAAAAGTGGAAGGAGGAGAGAAATTGGGACATTTTAAAACCAGTAGAAAAAGTGGCATGGCAGAGAATTAACCTGAGTTGTCCCTGACAAATGAGGACAATTAAAGTGTATGGGGCAGTTGGAGAGTATACACTGCAGTGATTATTTTCAAAAAGTCTCCACTGGCAGCAACTGAAGCTTTTAAAAAGCCTGATTATAGTGTGAAGGATGTGATGTGTGAGTTTGTAAGTGTGTGTGTAAGAGGAGTGTTGCCACTGTGCTGAAGTTTTAGGAAATTGCTGTGCTTCTCCTGGGCTTCAGGAGGGCAGAGAAATGTGTGGGCAAGCAGCATTATATTGTGTGAGGTGGTCTCAACTAGTGATGTGTGAGTCAAACATAATCTGCCCAACAGGAGTTTTAATAGCTAAGATACTCTCATTCACGGTGACAGAGCAAACAGCACTGTTTGGGATTTCTTTTTCTTGCCAGTAGATACGGGGCAGAAAATAACATATAAAAATAACACTAGCCTGAAGCCACTCATATGCATATGTACACAGAAGAATGTGTTCCTGCTTCTTGTTTATTTCCATCTTTCTTCCCATCATCCGAAAAATAACACTATATTTCCTACAAGCATTTCTGTAAATATCTTCAGAAATGTGGACAGCAAAATCTTTCTGCCTGGCTACATATTCCATTGGGACAAGGCAATCCAGCATTTCAGGAAAGCCATCCCTTTGCCAAAGAGAAAATCTGGTACCAGGAGATTGCAAGATGGATTTCACCAGCTCTGCTAAGCTGCAGCCCATCTTCTCCTACTAGCCCAAATGCATAGATATGAATAGATATGATACCAAACCAATGAATAGACACGATCTGATACTACAGGCAGCCCTCCCCATTCACTAGCCACACAATTCAGTGGGATAGGTTTAAACAAGGAGCAATGGAGGGAAAGCCAGGAGAGAAAGAGGATTCAGGATCCCCAGGCAGCTGCCTTCAAAATGTTTGGCTTCTAAATGCTAGAATAAGGTGTGTGTGTGTGGGGGGTATGTGTATGAAAAGGTGTGTAAAAAGAGTAGGAGATGGATCTGTTTAAACAATGTGAGATGGCGGGTAAGCAAGGAGGGGAAGGGGGTGAAGGATCCCCAGGTGGCTGCCTTCAAGGTGTTCATGTCTGGGAAGGTGTGCAAAGAAGGTAGGAGATGGGTCTGTTTAAACCATGGAGGATGAAGGGAAGACCAGCAGGGCAGTGAGGTGGAGCTTCCAGCCAGTGGTGGCTGCTTTCAAAATCAGATTGAATTGGGTGGCTGCTAAATGCTGGAATTAGGCCTGTGGGTGCAAGAGTGGGAACAGGAGACAGAGAGGAGCGGGAGGTGTGGTCAAGGAGCTTCAAACTCAAATAATCAAATTTGTAAAAGAGAAACTCATGAAAGCGAAGGGCCAATTGTAATTCAAATAAGAGGTTAAAAACATATTTTAGAATTTTCCCCCATCCAAATGAAATTTTCCTTCAGCATAGCTAGAAAATTAAATTTAGAAATACAGTTGAGGCACGCAAGTGCAAATGCAGTAGATAAAAGAGGTCTGGATGTGAAGGATTTTCAGTGCTTCATTCTTTGCAGTGGCAGAATTATAGGGATAGAGTAAAACTTTAATGGGGCAAAATTCTTATTTAGGGACCAATGTATTCATTTTGTCCCCACCATAGCTACACACTGGGAACAATCGCTTCTGAATGTATATCAAATGTGGAAGTTGGCTGTGGCCTTTACACCTGTTGGCGCCCTACCACCAACACCATGAGCTTGCCTGAAATCAATTTGGCCCTCAGTCTAGAATGAGTCCCCACCCCTGCTGTACGGAGTGGTTATGGATCAGTACATCTCCCCTTTTGCAGCTGCTGAAGTGACATCTCACTGGAATTGTACACAGGAACACCTCTGTTGTTGCCTCTTCCTCCTCCTGCTTTTCCTCACCAATATAAAATATTCTAATTATTTGTAAGAGAACAGGGAGCATTTAATTTGCTTCCCATTTGAATATGACATTTTACATGTAGTTTCTGAAGATCTCAGCAAATGAGTTTGCAGCCCAAGCATTTCATGATGCTACAATGCTGAAGACCTCTTTTGGTTCCTAATCCTAACATCAAGAATAGGCATTTCATTATAGTAGCATCCAGAAATAATACAATTTTGGGTTTGCAGAAAATATGAACTACCTAGTCAATTATTATATTCTATTTTACTTTTTGCAGTGAGACCAGAGTCTCTAATCCAGACCACAAACTACTTGATTGTCAACATCTCTTAGGAATGGTGAATGGCTTTTGGTTTTCTGCACACCTGTAATTCAGAAGAAAATGGTCCTGAAGAACAAAACTGCACCACATATAGTTTACATTTCTTGTAATTCTTATAGAGAAGAACTTTGCTGTTTCTTCAAGGAACAATATGATGGAGGGAAACCCATTTCATCCTCAAAACATCCCTCTGTGATAGGTTAGCCTAGGAGAGGAAGATTGAACCATAATCATAGAATTTACTGCCTAGGGTGGAATGAATCTGCCTTTGACTCCAAATCAAAAGTGAGAAATCTGTACCCTTCTAGATGTTGTTGGACTCCAGATCCCATTAGCACAAGCAATCCTGATCAGTAGTCATGGATGAAAGGGGCTGTAATTCAGAATTGTTAAGAGAAGAACACTCCTACCACAACCTATATTGTCTCTCCTATACCACCATGCACACATGATTTCCTCTACAAGGGACTGAAGTGTAATCTGTGATGCAGGGGGAAGAAATCGTCAGAGGAAAGGTTCTGAATGGTTCCTTTTCCAGCAGTAGTCCTGGTACAAGGTCCAATTGGCCATTTTAACACAGAGTATAGGATTCCCACTCAATATACCAATGCAATGTATTCAAATTGCTTCTTTTGTATTATACATGGTCAACTTTACATGGATTTTTTAACACTTGTACCAACAGTTTTACTTCACTTCTGAATGCACTCTTTTATCCTACTTTCCTCATTTTGAGGAGAAGAGCTGCTGTGGCATGTATTTATTCCACTGAAGATATCAACGCTCATATGTTTCTGAAAAGGTGGCAGTCCATCAGACCTAGCCCAAGACATTTTGCTGCCTAAGGCAAAGCTGGATGTTCTCCACCCACGATTCCTTGCACAGAACAACTGGGATGTGGGTGACTCATATTTCAACACTGGTCACTGGACATAAGGGCACTGCACTTGAGGGAGCCAGACCATTTCAGAGTGGCACACAGAACTCTGTCCTCTAGTCCCTTGACATCACCTCTCAACAACCCCCCTGCAACATCTGCCACCTGCAGTGGCTCCTCACACTCTATAATGCATATCAATATGTCAAAGCTGGAAAGTGTCCAGATGTTGTGGAACTGCAACTCCCATCAACGTACACCAGAATAGTTCAGCATCTGGAAGACCACATGTTTCCCATCCTAGAGTTATATAGGACAGCTGTGCTCTAGAACAAGTCCATAATTCAGTCATTCTCCACCTGCATCTCTAGGAACTTTGGATGACAACCTCCATAATCCCAAATAGCATGGCCACTGATGATAGCAATTATAACCCAATAAATCTGGAAGGCTGAGAAAGGCTGTCATCATCATTTGAAATGAAGGACTCCCATTAGAACAAAGGCCATCTTACAATGGTAACTCAGTTTATACCTTTAGGTATATCGTAGGCTCCCAGGGGCCAATTCAGGGGTATACCAAGTTCTGAGATTTCAGGGGTGTGGGCAGTCCCTTCTGCTGTCGTGAAGAGTAGCTCTTGGAGGTATGCCCCCTGGAAAGGGAAACCTTTCCCCTGCTCTATTTCCACTCACTCAAAATGGCCATAGTTGTGGTATGGAATGGGTTATGGGACTTGTAATGTTTTTCCAAGCTCTGTGTATCCTAATATATTACAGGTGTGGTGTAAGTGCAGCTTTACACTGGTAAAGTTCCATTAAAAGAAGCACATATCTGCATAAGAAAAGAGCAATTAGCTTCACACAGGACAGAGGCAGCCTGGATCTCAAAGAAAGTTACTTTTCTGTTGCTAATGGAGTTGAAATTTTGTTACTTGTCTTTTATTGCCCTTTGTCTCCAGTTTCCACATGGTCAGGAAGGGAAATAGCCTATGCCTACACTGATATCCCTCTAGACCAGTGGTTCTCAAATTGTGCGACCCCAGGGTTAGTTGTTTGGTGGGGAGAGTGCAAGAAAAGTCATCCTGCAAGTTCAGCAAACGTGTTTGAGAATGAATGCTTTAAGAAAGCCAGACAGCTGCAGATTTACCACCTGCACAGATGGTGTCTTGGTCTCTCTGTGGAGATGGCAGAGGGCTGGAAGAAGGCTTTCCTTTGTTCTTGCGTAAGATCACCCTGCCCCCAGTTGCTATGGAGACAGTGAATGTGATGAGCAGCAAGAGCAGCCCTACTTGGTCCTTCATTGCCACCATCCTTCTCTACTTGGTGAAGAGCGGGGGGAATGAGGAGGCATGGCAAAAGGACATGAAGTGTGCGGCAGTTACCAGGACAATACTATGGTGAGCAAGCCGCTTCCCAACACCATCCACAGGTGGAAATGAGCAGGAGGAGGAAGAACGGATATGGAGCTTATGAAACGGCAGAGAGAGAAAGTGGCAGTAGCAGTTCAAGAGACAAGCCATTTCCGCACAGGTTAAAAAAAACGGTGCAGTGCATCCTCCACGGAGGATCCGCACCTCAGTCCGCCCTGGAGCAACCCCAAGTGATCCTCCAGCATGTTTTTGAAATAATAATAATAATGATAATGATAATAATAATAATAATAATAAAATTTATTTGTATCCCGCCTCTCCATATGGATCGAGGCAGCGAACAACATGAAATACATTATACATTAAAAGACATTAAAAACAAACCCAATCCTCCCCACCCTCCAACCCACCTAAACCAACCCCTTAAAATACACAGCAATTAACAACCCATCAATTACTATTAGCAAGCAGCAAGGCAATAGATGGGAGGCGATGGAAATGATAGTCTGGGAAGGCCTGTCAGAAGAGATCAGTCTTGACTGCTCTTTTAAAGCTGCCAAGACTGGTAATATGCTGAGTCTCCTCCGGCAGGCCATTCCATAGCTTGGGAGTGATAGAAGAAAAGGTCCATAGGCAGCCAATGTAACAACTTCAGAAATGGTGTTATGTGGTCAGTTTTAGGTCTACCAGTGACCAACCTGGCTGCCATATTCTGAACTAATTGAAGTTTCCGGACTAAGCACATGGGTAGCCCTATGTAGAGCACATTGCAGAAGTCAAGCCATGAAGTTACCAGCGCATGCACCACTGTTTTTAGGTGTTCCAGCTCCAGGAAGGGGCGCAGCTGGCGTATCAGCCGAAGCTGATTTTTCAGTTTTTTTAAAATGCCGACGCGCACCATTGTGTACCTGCTCTCCAATGCAGATTTTCAGGCTCGCACCAATGCTAGCCTGCGATCTGCGGAGGGCGGGCTTTAGGCTGGCGAGCTTCAGTGGTCGGTCATGACCCACGACCAACCAGAAGCCGCCATTTTGGACAACGGAGCAGCGCGGATCTGCAATCATGCACTGCTCCTCCTCGTCCCGGACCAAACTGGACCCAAAGAAGTTCCAGTGAGTAGCGGCAGGGAGCGATTCCCTCGCCACATGTGGAAATGGCCACAGTTATGGCACAGTGGCATAGTGCTGGGTTTTTGTCTGCAATGAGCAGCAGTATTTTAAAGGGGCTGATTTGGATGGGAAGAGTGGGAGAGAGGAGTGCAGCCCAACCAAAACCCATAGGGGCCATGTAGTAAGGTAGGGTCGTCAGACTGAAATCTTGAGAAGGCTCCTGTACCTTTCAGGGTTGTGTAGAAGGGAATTTCAGCAAACACTGCTTGTTACCTGGTTGCGTACCAATACTTGCTGAAGTTTTCTTTTCCAAACAGCCATTAAAAGTACAGGAGCCCTTTGCAGGTTTCAATCTGGCAAGCCTAGGGAGTGAGAAGATGGAATGAGGCAGGCATGGAGGTACACATGTATATATGGACAGTCAGGAAAATATGAAGGCAAAATAAAACAAAAGGATTTGCCTAACTAGATAAAGTTTCTCTGTTTTCTCCTCAAAGAACAAACAATATATACATATATTGTTTGTTCTTTGAGAGAGAAAACAGAGAAACTATCCTGACTGAAAATAGAGAACCTATCCAGACTATGAAACTCAGCATAGAAACTGACTTTACCACAAGTATGCTAGCATGCTTGTAAATATACTTTTTAGAAGGGCTGTAAAAACAGTTAGAATTATGTTACTATGTACGATGACCCAGTTATAAAAATTATAACTGAGTAATCATATTTAAAAGTATTTTTGTTTATATCCTGACTTCCTTTTAATGAGGACAAGGTGTTCTATCTAACACTCTTTTTCACTTTGTCTTTACAATTATCCTGTGAAGCCCATTGGGCTGAAAGAGAGTAATTTGCTAAAAGTCATTCTATGAGTTTTATAGCTCAGTGGATACCTGAACTCAGATCTCACTACAAAACACTTCTAAACATCTTCTAAAAGCTTACTGCTGCACTCTGATGTGAATTTATGCAATTCATATGCAAAATTCATATGCAATTCATATGCAAAAGAAACTCAAGACTGGGGAAAACACGCTCACTCAGAGAGATTTGGGAGCAAGCAACAGAAGCAAGCACATCAGGGAGTACATGATCCAGAGGATCGGAAGTTAAGATTTTCGTCCTCTTCTACAGAGAAAGAAAAGGAAATCAGCATCATTCTAGTGTCTTATACAAGCATAAGTACAATGGATGCCTGTGTGTGCCCTGTTCTGCTCATTATGGAGGTTGATATTTTCTTCTTCCCTACAAAGCTCATCTCCAAGACTGACCATTTTGCTTTGATTGCCTTCATGGCCATTCAGTGGCTGGTGGAGACTGGGAGGGAGGACTGATCCTTTAGCCAGATCCAGAATGATGATAACATCCACCTAGTTGAATCCTCTGGGGGTCTTGTTTGATGATGTAGTCATTCTGTGTTTGTCCTGCTCTTCACCAGCTATTGTGTGGCTATGGGATGGACTACTGCAGTGTAATGATGAGTCTTGGGGTAGGGAGAGAGAAGCCATAATGTTGGTCTTGTTGCAGAACTGTTACTTTATGGTTGGTGATGGAAAATCTTGGCCAAAGAGAGACAAAGAAAGTTTCACTCCTTTGCTAAGACTGCACCTTTTCTCATCAGCATGATTTCCACATATTCTGGGTTGCTCAGCCTCCTGGCTGCAAGTACTACAGCAAAGCAAACAAACCAAACATGATGGTTTGGATGCTATGGCAGAGTAGGGGGACTCTAGCCAGGACGCTTCCCTCTTCCTGCTATATTGTTTGCTTTCGAAAGCAGTAACAAAGGACTCAGCTTTGGTATAATGAGCAACAACTTCAAAAATAATTTCCTTCAGTTCTTACTCTTAGGGAAAAAAAGAGAAGAACAAATTAACAGTTGGCCCTCCACATTCACTAGAGGCGGGGCACAGGACCCCTGCAGAACTAGGGGAAAATGCAAATATCAGAATGGGGGAAAAGGGGTTGGAGGCATGGTGGGGAGAGTGGGCACTCAGAGTCCAAACCAGTCCAGGGGAAGGAGAGGGAAAGCGGGGTGGGTCAGCATGGTGACCCTATATCCTTCCTTCCCACATATCTCCTTCCTTGGGTGTGTTGGAGGGCATTGAGACAGGGTTTGTGCTACTGAGAAATCTATGAGTTATCATTAGCTGGCCAGGCAGTGACTGGTGGAAGAGGAAGACCACAGATGGGTTTTTAAATGGCTGTGCACCCTGGCTGGAGCCACCAAGAGGGACAGCTCCCCTGGAAAAGAAGCACTTGAGGTGTGAAGGGGTGGCAGGAGTTGAACAAACTCACAAATAATCAAATCCATGAAAGTAAAACTCACAAATCTGGAGGGTTGACTGTAGAAGCATCTGAAAAGGAGAAGAAATCCCCACTCAATTCATCCCCAGCATAGACGCAAACCAAAGTAAGACGATCTGCTCTGCAATCCTACATTATTTTAACGAAAGTTCAAGAATCCCAATGCAACAGTTTGCAAAAACAAGAAGGAAGATAACTTGACCACAGACCAAATTACCATAACAAATGAAGGTAACTGAGTCTTCTTTCTGGCAAATTGTTTGAAAGGAAAATGGTATAGCTTTGTCCTGCAAAACTCTTGAATTCTCCCACCTCCTAAAAATGAACTGGCATGTTTGATACGCTGCCTCTGAGAACATTAGGACAACCCTAAGAAAAGTTTAAGCGGCCCAAATAGTGTTGGAAAGAGAATGAATCACAAACTAGCATAGCAGGGGTGATTTATTCCATAAACCTTGCTTTCCTTTCCTTGGTACTCTATCCTGACTCCTTAATCCAGAGCAGCACATGTACCTTCCACCTCTATTGAGCTACGTTGCCTGCTTCAGAGTGGAAACAGAGGGAAGGAACAAAGACCTCCCACCGTCTCTGGAATCCATCCATCCATCCATCCATCCATCCATCTGTCCAGGCTTTGCAATAGCTGGCTTGGAATCTGGTTTTGGGATTGTTGTTGTTTTGGCTTAAGGGGGACACAGTGAACCCTTCTGGAGTTTCTTGACTCTATTCTGCATTGGTTAGGCCTCATTTGGAATACTGTGTCCAGTTTTGGGCACCTCAATTCAAGAAGGATATCGACAAGCTGGAACATGTCCAGAGGAGGGTGAACAAAATGGTGAAGGGTCTAGAAGCCATGTTGTATGAGGAACGGCTTAGGGAGCTGGGTATGTTTATTCTGCAGAAAAGAAGGTTAAGAGGGGACATGATAGCCATGTTTAAGTATCTGAAGGGATGTCATGTCGAGGAGGGAGCAGACTTGTTTTCCGCTGCACCAGAGACTAGGACAAGGAGCAATGGAGTCAAACTGCAGGAAAGGAGATTCCACTTGAACCTCAGGAAGAACTTCCTGACAGTCAGAGCTGTCCGGCAGTGGAATGTGTTGCCTTGGAGTGTGGTGGAGTCTCCTCCTTTGGAGGTTTTTAAGCAGAGTGTTACCCTGTTTACTGGGGGTCCCGTGAGGGACACCAAAGTGCGCTCTCAATTATCAAAAGGTGGGGAAATTAGCACAGTGCACAGCTGGCAATGCGGGAGGCAGGGCAACGCAGCGAGATCTTGAACCCAATGTCTACGGGGTCAGGCCGAGTCAAGGAGCAGACAGAGGTTGAACTAACAATGGTGATCTTTATTAAAATACAATCAAACAGTGTATGCAGCACACTCACACAAATAACTATAGAAAATAAAAGTGGGAGTGAGACAGAGGAATTTTTAAGAGGGATTGTTGATTTGGGTGATACTACACCTGTCCTGAAGCCCGGGTAGTTCACTGCGGAAGTTCATAGGTGCGTAGTCTCCGTACGTGGGACTGAGGGGAAGGCTTGCCAAGCACAGTGGCAGCAAAGCTGGATGGAAATTGGGAGTGATCCGAGCGATCCCAGCGATCCAAGGAAGGTCTCGGAATCAGGGGTTTTTATAGGGACAAATGTGGCTGCAGGCTATTCTGTGCTTGGGGAAAACAATGAGTTTCGGGCTGGAGACAAAGCCTCCGAAAGGTCAGAATTTAACATGATTGAGTTAGTTCCAAATTGACAAAGGAGTAGACTGTATGCAAACACAGAGTGCTTGACAGATGAGGATTCTCCTAATCAAGCCTCTTGCTCGGGGCAGGGAGTTCTTTGTAAGTAGCGTGCATACATAATAGCGTGCTTGCCGGGAGGTCTCCTAAAGCGGCGAACTGGCTATTTCTGGCCCGCCTGGGTGGGTAATGGAATGTCCAGCAATTAGTGGCTGTGCCTAGTTTCGTGCTTGTCCAGGGGCCTCACAAACATATGGAGAGGGATAGTAGAGGACTGCCAAATTATTGATATCAAAGTGATATCTAATGTCACCCCAAGTGCAGCTTAGGAACTGCAGTATCAAGAGGCTGGATGGCCATCTGTTGGGAATGCTTTGATGGGTGTTCCTGCATAGCAGGGGGCTGGACTCGATGGCCCCTGGGGTTTCTTCCAACTCTATGATTCTATGATTCTATGACTACTCCTGCAGCCAAGGGGTAGGACTTGATTCCTGGAAACACTGGGAGAGGTCTGGAGATTTGGCAATGCTTTAGACACCAGTTTTTAATAAAGGGATGATGTTTCTAGTCTTTAGTCTCCTCCTCCCCTCCCTGCGCTAGAGGCCCCAAAACTGAGAGCAGCTAAATGCCTGCCAGCCTCGAATAGACAGTACAGTAGTCTGGAGATTGTCACTGCAGCCACTGGGTCTTTTGTTTTGCAATGGGTGGCATGAAATGAGGCAAAGCAAATATCTTACAAACACTTATTAAAATATTTTCATTCTGCCTCTCAAAGACTCCAATAAAAATTGAAGAAAACAATTTAAAAGAGAAATAAAGTCCATAAACAATAGAACAGACTCGGACTGAAGCAACAGCAATAAAATCAATAGTAAAATCAGATTTTATTAAATACTGGAGAGAATAAGAAGGTCTTGTAAGTGTTACTATCCATGTAATGCTGTGTGCAGGGATTTTAAAGTTTGGGCTTTTATATTGCTGCTGTTTTGTTTTTAGCAACTTTTTAGTTTAGTTTTTATTTAATTCTACTGGATATTTCTCCCTTTATAAAATGATTTGAAAGGTGTGTGTTTTAAAGGGCAGTAGGGTACAAATGAGAGGCAATGTGCAGCAGGAGGTTGGGTGTTGGACTAGGACTCAAAGGTCTAGAGTTTGAATCTCTACTCAGCCATGGAAACCCACTTGGTGATCTTGGGTAAATCACTCTCTCTCAGCCTCAGAGGATTGCAGTGGAAACCCCCTTCTGAACAAATCTTACAAAGTAAACCCCCATGATAACTTTATCTTAGGGTCACCATAAGTCAGAAATGACTTGAAGGCACACAACAACAATGCTATGAATATGAAACAAAGGCCATTTCTACACTCTTATAGCACAATTATTCCACTTTCAACATCCTATGGAATCCTGGGGTTTCAGCCCCTCCCTAAACTGCAAACCCCATGATTCCATAGGATGTTGAAAATGGAATAATTGTGCTATAAGAGTGTAGTGCGGAAATGGCCAAAGAGGAAGAGGAAAACTAATGTGAGAGGGAAGTTTAGGGAACTCAAATGGACAAAGAATTCCAAAGCCAGAATGCTATAACTATTCCATCCACATTTCCAGTGGAGGAGAAATGTTCAGAAGAACATAATAGCTGGGCAGGTTCTCAAGAAAATGCAGGTGCACGCGGGAGCTTCAAATATCCTCAGACCCAATCTGTTCAGGGCATTAGAGGCCAGGAGCTGTGCTTTAAACTGAACCCAGTAAATACGGTAGGCAGCTGATGTAGGCACTGTCAGCATACACTGTACCCTCGAAGTAGTCCGCAGCCTACTTACTGCTTGCCCAAGCAGTCATTTAAAGCAACCTGATTCACCATACATGCAGTAATAATCTGGTCTGGAAGTTATTGCAGTATGAATAACAGTAGACTGCCAGATTTTGGTAAGTTACTTTAAGAGGAAGGAATATAACAACATGCTGAAGCTACCCTACCTAAGCAGTGGTAGCATCAAGATCTTGGGGCCCAGAATACGTAGTGTAGTAGCTTCCCAAGCTCTGTGTGCTCCTGATTTACTAAGAAAAATGTATTTACACAGAAATAGCACTGTGGCATTTTAGCACTTACTGGTTTCTCTGTCCCTGTGAGTTTAACAGCAGCAGAACTGCTTCATCTGGAGAGGCCTAGAAGTGATACTGCATATCTGAATGGTATTAATGTCAACCACTGGTCCTTACAGAGTACTCTGATGTAAAACACACACACACACACACACACACAGTGTCTCTGCCTATCTCCCTTCCTCCCTCATTCATGATGAAGCAGGAGAAAGAATTTTTAAGATTTTAAGCTCCAGTGGGAGAGGATTTGGGAGATGGACTCAGAAACCTGCAGTTTCAAAACACTTTCTGCATTTCCCTCCTGTCCAGTGATTTCATACTTTGCAGCATTTACTTACAGGGAATTTTTGATTTTTTTTTTAACATTAAAAAAAGCTGGCATAATTTTCCTTGCCTCCTGTTAGTGAACTGCAAGATTTCAGGCAGCACAGCAACCAGGGCTCATAAACATCTTAACATGGCATGTGTATAACATGAGGACTGAGCTAGCTTTTTATGTTTGCAATGAAATACCATCAAACTTTCTTACATTTTGCCAACACTGCCGCCAATATTTTATAATCTATATTCAGCAAAGAGATTAGACTGTAATATTTAACTGCCATCAAACTTTCAATTGCAGTCCTAATTATATATGCCACTTTCCTAAATAGGACAAGAACTGACAGCTACTCATCCCCCCCCCCAAAGTTAACCTATATCTAGAATATGTACAGAAGAACATTAACTGTATCCCCCACACATTGCCATTAATTTCAAAAGTAGTATACAATATCAAAAATCCTCCTAATGTCTTTAGTTCATAGCATCATGGCAACAGAACAGTCTACCATATGATTCAAAAGGTCAGATTAGACATGCAATTACATTTATTATGAATTTCAAAGTTGTAAGTAGCATGAATGAAAATTGTATCAGTTAGATAAAGCATTCCTAGTTCTCTTTTTCAAATGAGATAAGGAATTTAGTCAAGGAAAATAGTGATTATATTTTATCTGTCTTTCCTGTATTAAAAAAAATGGTGCAGGCAGAAACTCTGAACTAGTTGGGATTCTTACAGAATTTATTGGAAAACAATCACATTCCCTCAGGGAAATGAACGAGACTGATTTTCTGGAATATTATGACTACGGTTCTTTAAAATATAAATGTAGTTTACACTGTATTAGTCACAGTGAATCAACAGAAGCAATGGTATTTTATTGTCGTGTGCCTTCAAGATGTTTCTGATTTGTGGCAACTCTATATGGGGTTTTCTTGGCAAAATTTGTTCAGTGATAGTTTGACATTGCCTTCCTCTGAGGCTGAGAGAGTGTGAGTTGCCCAAGATCACCCAGTGGCTTTCCATGGCCAAGTGCAAATTCAGACTCTGGTCTCCAGATCTGTCAATGAGCAATAAAAGTATTTATTGACAACAATAAATACTTGTGTACCATTTATCCTATTTCCTAACCCTTATACACAGGTCTGTTTGGCTTATATCACATCATGATTGAGAAAATTATTTGTAGCAAAACAGTAACAATGAATTTGCTTTATTTCCCATGCTTCTATTTCTCTTGTAGCTGAATGAAAAGATACCTCTCTGTCTCATAAATTTTGCAAACTAACAGGAAGAAAAGACAACAGTTTCCTTGAGTTAATCAGTTTGCTTGGCCTGCCTATTACTTGCATTGGAAAAAGCCTGGGTAGGTGGCCAACTGATTATAAGAGCTGGACATCAGAGATAGGCTCTGGGATATGTATTTACTGTCTTTTCCCTTAGGACAGACAAAAAACAGAAGAAGAGAATTTTCTTTTACAGCTCTTTATCTCTTAACTTCGGATAAGACTTCATCAGATGCCCCTAGCATTTCTCCCCTGGAACATCACCCTCAAAGATGGGATGCCCACCCTGCCATCATGTGGAAGGTGAGGCAGGTGGTGTTGCACTGAGTACCCATCAGGGAGCTGGCACCATGCGAGATCTGTTCTAAGTTTCAGATCTCGTGAGACTTTGAACAAGAGTTGGGTACACCTATATGTAGGTCTGCTGGCTCTCTAGACAGCCATTGCTGCCTAATCCACCTAGCAAGCAGGTTGCGCAGTGTTGAGCTGATTTTCTGTCTTCCCATCATGTGGCTTGCCTGGACCATCAAGAATCCAAGTGAGAATTGCTTCATCTATTATTTCACTTTCAACATTTTCACTCCTTTCTTATTTGCTTATCTTTATTTCTGTGTTTTTTTTCCTTTTCTCTCTCTCTGTCTTCCTTACCTCCCTGCCTTGTCTTTCACTGGTTCTGTGTCTCTTTCTCTCTACATTCTTTCTCTCTTCTCTTTCTTTTCTCCTTCTCTTTCACTAATTTTGTGGAGGGATCCTTTGCTCCTTTCCTTAGCCCCTTCAATGCATATGGCCTGCTAGCATAGTCTCCACAACTTTGTGGTCTCCTTGGACACCTCTGGGTTGTCTGCCAAATGGACAGTGGTCAATGAGGTGGTCCTCAAATATGCCATCCACCTAAGGGCCTTGTAGCCTGTCCCTTTCAGACCATCCAGAACTGATCAGCTACCTTGTCTTTTTACTCCAAAGTGGGTGGACTCCCTGATCCCACATCTACTTTCCATCTTTTCCAGGCACCCAAAGGTTGGGCTTGGGAAACCCCTGCCCACCCTGACACCTGATTGCCATTTCCTACGTGGTTCTTCCAGACCTCTTTGATTCCCTCCCATTGGTCTGCTCATCCCCTGGGGAGGTCATTCTTTTCAAGGCAGCGTTTAGCTCTCTTCGCAGTTAGGCAAGCTTCTTCCTAAGTCCAGACACGATACGTCTGCCCAGTTCCTCCTTTTGTTTGACATCCATGTAATTCTTTATGCATCTGCTTTAATTACTCAAAGACAGAGCACAGTGGTAGGGGCATGTTGTCACCATAGCTATGGCACCTATGGGGAGGATTTGTCCAGTACACTCATACTGGATTACTTAGCCCAATGTTCAAAGGTTCTGGGCTCTTGTTTTTGCACAGGTCAGGTCACTCTCTCACTCAATACCAATTCAAGGCCACCCTTAGACAAACACTATTGGCAGCTGGCCTACCCTCACTTCAGTTCTCCACTCATTCCTTCTGCATACAAACAGCCAAGGCAGCAGCGACTCACGGCCTTCCCACTGATGCCATCTGTACCCACCCCCAAAAAGCCCATCAATTGCCCTGCCAATGTCCCCTGGACAAAGCATACCATGTTTTTGATCCTGATTGGGCTTTTTTAGGTCCAGGAAAGAATTTTTTTAAAGTGAACCCAAAGTCAAAAAATAATTGGTGGGTGTGCTGGGCTGGTAAGGGGCCTCAGAAACAGCTTTGGGTGACATAGTTACTCCAGATCAGTTCTATACCATGCAACCATACTACAGTCTCGTGTACAGCTATCACCGTGAATAAACACATCATCAGTCATTACAGTGTTTATCATAGATGTTGTAGACTTCTCTCTACACTTCTCACTTTAAGCTACTGTAGACTGAGTACATCCTATAAAATTACAAGGCAAACCTTTATCTTGAGTTAATGGTGAGGTTTATGCTGGCTTCTCCTGGGGTTCCAGCAAACAATTAATGATTGAGAAGGGAATCACTTCTGAGTTCTAGCTACAGACTGGTGACACTGCCTTTAACCAAAATAAAGTGTGGGGGAGGGGCATGCATGCATGCGTACCATCACAACCCAATGGAATAGTGGAGATTGTGATGAGTTTGGAGCTAGCAACAACATTGCTAGCACCAGTGCTGTGGGCCTGTATGACAAAAAGGAAGAAAGGGCTTCTTGTGGGTGGTAAAGCTGGCCACGATGCAATTTCAAGGGCTGGAAATCTTATTACTGTAGATGCAAAAAAATGCATCTTGTAAGGCATGGTTTCGGCAGGTTTATAGAAGGCCAAGAATTTAACCACATCTGCATAAACAACTAAGTGCCTACAGGGGGCAGCATGGATATAGCTAATTAGGTTTCTTTGGTATACAGTCGCCACTCCACATTTGCAGGTTTTATTGTCACAGTGCAAGTTTCTCCAATCCCTTCTCCCCCAGCTTTTCTTTTCTGGGGGAACCTTCCCTCTCAACCCCTCCAATCAAGCCATTCAGCCCTTTAAAAACCTGCCTCTTGTCCTCCTCTTCCACCTCCAGCTGCTGCCAGGACAGCTAAAGATGGATCACAACCTGATTTCTCAGTACCACAAACCCTGTCTTGATGCCCCCAAGAGACAAGCAAGAGAAAGAAAGTATAGGGCCAACATGCCAACCCAACCCTTTCCCCTGACCTGGTTTGGACACTGGGTGCCCACTCTCTTCACCATGCCTTGCTCCCCTCCCAACAGACAGACACACACACAGACACACAGTTTGATATTTATATTTTTCCACTTTCGCAGGGGTTCTGTGCCCCTAACCCAAGCAAATGTGGAACCACCTGTATTCCCTCTTTGTATTGTCTGTTCTGTTACTTCCCCAATAACAATCTTAGGCCTGACTTTACTTCCACTCAGCCTCCGCCCCGTTCTTGGTTGGTTGTTTCCTTCCTAAAATCAGAAAGCTAAGGTATACCATCTTTCAGATAATGTCCTAAGAATTTTTTTCTCTTTGTTTAAAATGATCTCTGATACATTAATTTAATTGCCAGGTTTCATACAAATATCTCTTTGAGTTCCCCCTCCTGCATGCTTTCTAACATTTCCTATGTAGGCTCCACCTCTGTTGTTCTAAGCACATGGCAGAAACAGTGTCTAAACTGAGCCAAGCAATGGATTCTCTCCCTACTGGTAAGAGCATTGTTTGGACAATTTTCAGTGATGTAAAAGGGTGAAAAAACCCAGTGTTTGGGGGCAAGACTGGTAGCCATTGGTTCAGAACAACATTTTCATATGGAGGTCAACTGACTGGATTCAGTGAGCAAGGGCTGAGCTGAACTGTATTTAAAGCCTTGCATTTCTCTTGTCCGAAATGCCTACCTGGGCCAGCATGCAGAGAGATCCTCTGCTTTTGTCTTGCTAAATGCATGCTGCAACTTGCTAAATTAGCTTAGTGAACTTCCAAAGGAGCCCGTGCTAGGCAGTCTGGAGTAATTTCAAAGTGCTTCAGAGAACATAGCCACTACTTTTTTGTAAGTGTGGGGAAAAAAGTCAAGATAAGCCCATTAAATGGCAAGATACTCCCACTACAGAAGTAACATGCCTTAATTTGGGGCTCTTCCCTGTAGTATATTTAGCATAAAGATTAAGACTAACCATATCTGGCAACTTATTTAATTCATCAACTAATTCATTGCCCATAGTAGTGTCAAAAAAGAGCTGTTTCGCTTCCCTGGGTTTTTCAATAACCTGCCACTAAAAGAATGTTCCTAGTACAGGCTGAAATTTGATACCTGCTTACGTAGGACTAAGAAATCCTACAACCTAGTGGGATATCACTCACTTTTAAGCAGATATGTATAGAACTGCAATGTCTGAAACGTGAATTAAGCAGCTAATAAGGAGAAAAAGCAAGCAATCAAGTGATTTGACTAGTAATATTAAATAGCCTTTCCTCATTCCTACAAAGAAAACATCTGTGGTTGACTCCTATGCATTAGATTTATACAGCAGAATTTATTCCCAAGTAAGGATGCATAGGAATGCAATCTTAATCTGACCAATAGTGTTCACAAGTTAAATGGAAACCACTTCATGCACAATAAACCAAAGATGATATACTATAGCATGAACTAATGATTACACAGTTTCTTTTTTTAGATTGACCTACACTACTTCTACATGTTGCTTGTGGAATACAATTGGGATTATATCATTGGCTCATACAACATTTAAACCAAATGTTAGTGTAATAGAAGTTGCTTGCTTTATTAATGCAAGCAGGACAGGGTTATCACAAGAACAAAACACAATTTGTTTGTTCATATCATATAAAATTTTCATATACAAAAGGAAACTTTTACTGCTTAACTATGCCGTAATTTGAGAACTATGTGTAACTTCTGAACTCTCCTAAGATTTATTTATCCCATGGTTGAATCTTATAATAGTTTTTCTGACATACTTATTATTACTGCCATGTATATTATCCAATATGTGGGAGAAATCAAGGGAGACTGACACTTTTCCAATGTAGAAACTATTTACACAATACAAGTATTGGGGGGAAAAATACATTTGAAAGTTTCCATTGGGAACCAACTTTTCTAAGTGTTCCCTCTGTCAAAGAATTCTGTAAGAATTTTTTGGTATGGACTAGATTGAGTTAGTGGATAAGGAATGTAAGAATAGAGAAAGAATATTACCCAAATAAATGTAAGAATAGAGAAAGAAATGTAAGAATCGAGAAAGAATATTACCCAAATAAAAATAACACTCAGAATCTGAGTGTTAGAAAGAAAAGAATAATAGGTGATGCAAACAGTGTTTAGAAACCTAATTCTTTTCGGCACGGATCAGCTCAAAAACACACAACTAGGACAAAAGAAGCAAGATGTAACAGCAGGCTTTTTTTCAGGAAAGGGAATGATAGTGCTAACAGTGTTTAGGTGGTGTTACAAAAAAGTTGATTGCTAATATAAATTAATGGAAGATATTATTACAAAAAGTGATGGCACACCGGGTTCCCAAAAGCATTCATTTGACAACTTTTACCACTACTGTACAATAGAATACCCAAAATCATCAGTAGTATTCTAATGGAAGGAGCTGTTCTGTTCACAGATGGGTCTAGGACCTACCTGGGGAACCTCCCTGGCACAAGAGGGATAAAGGTATATTCCCTTTCCCCTAACTGTCCCATAGGTTCTCTTGGCAATCCACAGCAGAATTTAACAGTAGCACAAGCAGCTGCAAGGGGGAATAACTCAAAATTTCCCCCACTACCACCTTCAATGCCAGAAATGAAATACTGTTCGAGGAATACTCCTGCCAGTGGGAGCAAACTTTGGGTCCCATCTTTAAACTGTCAATAGAGCAAAACTGCAACAGTGGTGAAAATGGATCCCCTAAAGTATTATTATTGTTATATATAATTTTGCTCAGGCAAGATTCAACCAAAAACTAAATAGTTAAGTCCTGTTAACGGAGTGTGCATGGATTAGTGGTTTAGAGTTGGACTACAACTCTAGAGAACAGTGTGAATCAGCTGTGGAAATCCACTGCTGATCTTGGGCAAGTCACACCATCTCAACCTCTCAGAGGAAGCCAAAGGCAAACCCAGTCTGAAGAAATCTTTCCAAGAAAACCTCTTGATAGGGTTATCTTAGGTTTACCATAAGCTGGAAACAACCCAAAGGCACACAACAGAAGTCCTGTTTATTCCAATGGGAGGAGCTAAGCAAGCAGCTAAATAGTTCCTGTGGAAATCTGTAGGTCTGAAAATTGTTGAATTTTGGCCAGGTTGGACCCTAATAGTTTTCCTACTTGCATATGGTTTGATAGCACCCTCCCCTGGCAAAAATCAAGTGTTACTGCAGCTGTGCGACTACTCACATAGGAAAATCCACACAGTCACAAAATACTAGTGTGCTTCAAAATTTGAAGGATTATCATTTTTTTTTAATAAAAAATCCCACCTACCTTTACAGTTCCATGTTCAGAACCTTGCAGCAGATGTATGCAGGACACAATGATTATGTTTACCGCTATCCACAACTTGTACATCCTTGTATTTAACAGCCACACTTTGCTACACAGTTGCTATCACACAGCTGGGAAAGGAGTTTTTTCAAAATACATTTCTTTATGGAGTGTTCATTTTTAAAAAATGCACAACCAGATCATTTCCCCCCCATCTGCTTGAAGAATATACATCAGAAGTAAACAAGTGTAGGGGTTTTTTTAAAAAAAAAAAATGAGTGGAATTCACATAAAGAATGTAATTTCTTTCCCGTTGATACTTTTTTAGATGCAAAAATATAAAAAGAGTAAAAAAGTTTCCACATGTAAAAAAAAAAATTAAAAAGTGATTCCAATTTGTAAACTCAATCCATCTCCCACCTGGATACAAAAAGGAAAGTCAATACTCATCTGTGGTCCAGGAAAGGTTAAAATCTGCTGGGATTTCTTGGTGCTCCATGTTACAGCTTCCTTTTAAGACGGCAGTGTTAACAGCCAATGTTTTGAGCCAGGGAAAGCTGTAATCCAACTCTGCATTAAAACTTTTTTTCACAGCCTTCATGGAAGCCTGCAGAAGCGTGTGTCTTAAATCCGATACAGACACTGGCAGAAAACACAGTCACATTTTGGCTCTTATCCCACTTTATCCCTACCAATGGCGTAGCATTTACAAAAACTGATGCAATGCAGAATGCCATTATTTTAAGGAGAATGACCTGAAACCTGACACCACAACACATGCTCTTACATGGATATCTACTATAATCGGGGCTGTCCCGGCACCACCTTATCCTTACACCTTTAGGTTCCTCTGTGTTGTAAGACTCTGATAAAGCATATTCATTGGTGTTTAAAACAGTGTTTCAAATATATATTGAAATTTGAAGGTACTTTTTTATTAAAAAGAAATAGAACATTTGCTATGACAAAATGTTTTTGAAAAACAAACAAACAGGCACACTATTCTATAACAGTAAGTTAACTTTGCTTCTATAAGTCAATCTGGCAAGACCACATGATTAGCTCCAGTGAAGCAAACAGAGTCACTCATGAGGAAAGACTAGGAGGATCAAGATGTACAGATAAACATAAAAAGTCAGCTGGTCACATTTCTAATATCCCCAGTCATTTGTTTCCAATCTTTGATTTCCAAGAGGTAGCTCTCTCAAATCCATTTTTTGCATTTCTGTAGTCATCAATGGCTTGTAGAATTTCTTCCTGGGTATTCATAACAAATGGACCTAGAATAAAAAGAATACATATACATTTATTCAAAGAGCACTCTATTAAGGCCATTACAGTCAGTCCTCCATATTTATATACACGGATTTAACCAACCATGGCCTGAAAATATATTTTTTAAAAAATCCTTAAAGCAAACTTTGATTTTGCCATTTTATATAACAGATACCATGTTACTACATAATGGGACTTGAGCATCCATGAATTCTGAGATCCATGGGGGACCCTGGAACCAAACCCTAGAGGATACTGAGGGCCCACTGTACTGTGAACCATAGCTTTTTTAAAAAAATAGTTGGGATTCAGACTGCATCCTATTCTTTGCCTTCTCTTCACTTTCTCCCCTTTTAAAGTCCAACAATCTACAATGAAGTGCCACTCAGTTGTTTTGGACTATACTTTGCAATCCTGGCCCTTATGGGCCAGGGATTAAGGGGTTTATAGTCCAAAACAATTGGAGGACACTGCAATGGGGTATACTTCAGTTTTAATATCAAACAAATAATATTTTCATGTATTCAATGTTAGTCTGTTTCAGCATAAAAAGACACGCAGGAATCATGTAGCACCTTGAGACTGAAAAAAGGAAGACATTTCTAGCATAAGCTTTTATGGATTTTCAGTCTTCATCATGAAGTGGATGTGAGTCCATGGAAGCTTATGCTAGAATTTTTTTTTCTCTGATTAGTCTCAAAAAAATCTTACAGAGAGAAGCTGCAGGAGGCATTAAACCACAGAGAACTGCTGCTAACACTAGCTAGGTGATTGGATGGACTAGATATACCCACCAGCTATGTATGATGATAATCTTTGGAGGTCTTAGTTATTGGTCTACCCGAAGTCAATAAGACTGGCAGGCACTAAAAGTGTACTGCTCCAGATCTTGTTGAACTACAGCCCATCCCAATAGCTCCTGCCAGCAGAGACAAAGGTGAGGAATGCTTGGAGCTGAAGTCTAACAACTGGAGGGCTACATTTTGCTCACTACTGCACTAGAGGGATCTAAATGTACTCCCCCTATCCTAGGGAATTCCTTCCAAAGAGATACATAGACATGTTTTTAACAGCTTTAACTAATTGGTTTTAAAATATTTGGCCTTTGGTTAATTGGTTTTTAAATATTTTATGTTACTAATAGAATATTCTGTGATATTTGTGTGTGTGTGTATGCCTTATGTATTGACTTAACAGCAACCCCATGAATTTCATAGGGTTTTCTTAGGCAAAGAAGTGGTTTTAACAGTTCCTTCCTCTGAAATATAGCCTACAGCATCTGATATTCACTGGTGATCTCCCATCCAAGTATTAACCAGAGCTGACTCTACTTAGCTTCTAAGATGAGACAAGATCTGTTGCCCTTATGGTATTCAGGCCCTGCAATGGTACTTAAAATTGTCTTGTCTTGTCACTAAGTTATTTAGAACTGTTGACTTTAGATTGCTTTTATCCAGTAAGGTGCTTTTGGAAGACTCTGATCTCTTTATTAAATGCACTAATTTAATAAAAGGCAGCTTTATATAATCAATTAGCCAAGGAATATGAAGCTTTGGGTTTAATTTGACATTCCATCTGTCCATCTGACATGGTAATTCTGGCAAGCATTTGAGATACTTGAATAAAATTTAGCTCTTGTGTTCATGACAGTTCTGTTTTAATGTTAGGATACATCCTGACACCTATATTGCATTTCAAGTGGAAAAGGAAGATGCAAAAGTCTACCATAATCTAACTTTTGCCTTGAATCACTAAAATGGAAGGTGGTATGTATGTTCAGTTCACTGTTCTGTTTCAGATTCAAAACCCAGCTGAGTGTCTTTCCAAAGACACCAATAAAGTTCATTTGCTTATTTTCTTTCCACTGTTTGTATGCCATTTGCCAAAACATGTTAAATCCTTTCACCAATAAAATAAACCAAACAAAATTTGGTGTGCATATTTATGATGTGCAGAGACCTGTTCAAACCCAGGCCTGTTTTGAAGAACAATATAAGAGATACAAAAGAGACTGTAACACAAGATCTGAAGTGAGGCCTCTGAAACCCTGGAGATGTTCATCTATCAAAACTAGAAGAAGGCTAGAGAAACCAGCCACTGGAGATAAAGAAATAGTTTTGCAGGTGAAGAGGCAAAAAGGAACACCTATAACACTGTGTGTAGCCAAGGATGAAAAAGACATCACAAATGCCTCACAAGTATTTACCATGTTGAACCACTGGTTCCTTAATTGGTTCCCCAGCCACTAAAACAAAATGGCTTATTTCGACATCCTAAAGGAATGAAAACAACACACATTTTATTATATAACACACATTTTCATAGATCAAACCCTGATCAAGCATCCAAAGCATGTTACTAATATTGCGATGAACTAGAGAGGATGATTTTTCTCACTGGTTCTTCCTGCCATCCCCAACCCTGCCACCCAAGGATACAGAAAAGTGTAAGAAGGGAACGTACCCTATGTGTTTATGTGCTTCCCATCCCATGAGCTTGCCTCCTGTGTCCGAACTTGGAAATATCAATTTTATTTATTTATTTATTAAAACACTTCTATTTCACCTTTTATTGTGGGATCTCAGAATGGTGTACGATATAAAACAATTTGAAGATTAAATTTGTAAATCATTTAAACAAGATTAAAAATATTAAACTAAGCAACAGTCAAAACCCCTTTAAAAACTGCAACAGCTTAAGATGATGTACATGTATACTTTGGCCATTTCTGCAGTAGACTGTTATAGTGCTATTATTCCACTTTCAACATCCTATGGAATCTTGGGGTTTGAGCCCCCCTCCATTTGAGGCCCCTCCCTAAACTGCAAACCCCAGGATTCCAATAGGATGTTGAAAGTGGAATAGTAGCACTATAACAGTCTAGTGCGGAAACAGCCTTTGAAATAACTAACTCCCCCAAAGGCTTTAATAAAAAGCCCTGTTTGGGCTTGGTGCCAGTAAGAAACCACTGTCGGAGCCACCTGGACCTCCACAATCAGGGTGGCAAAGCCAAGAACGGCCGTCTCCTGTGTTCCTCCACTTCAAATCTCCCTCACTAGTGGGACATGAGGAAGGCCTTTATAGCAGACCTTAGTTCTCGGGTAGGTATATATAGGGAGAAGTGCTCCTTCAAATATCGAGGTCCCAAACAATTAAAGGCTTTAAAGGTCATCGCTAGCACCCTAAGTTCAGATTGAAAGTGAACTGACAGCCAGTGCAGCTTCTTTAAGACCAGCATTATGTGTTGTCCACATGGCAGCCCAGTCAGCCATCTTGCTGCCGCTGCATTTTGTACTGGCTGTAGCTAGTACAAAACTTCTATTTGAAACCCTGAAGAGTCATCTTTATGGGCAGCTCCAAGTGATGATGCTGGCTGGAGATTCTGCAAGCTATAGTCCAAATAGTAATTTTTCCATGCTCTGGCCCAAGCGAGGATGGCTCTCTCTTTTGGTAATGTTTATGTATGAAAGCCCTCTGAGCTCCTTGCAAAATGACTTAAATCACTATTTTACTGTACCTTCTAGCAAACATAAGACCTTCACAGCTACATGTTAAATACAAGAATTGGAAAAAAAAATCAGTGCAAAACTCAGACTGAGTTTTGGCGGAGTAAACAAGTGTGTGTATCCATCCAGAACGCCCATGGGACAGACTAAAATTGATTCACATATTCATTCATTCACTTAACTGGTCTGGGATACAAGCAAATTTCCCCTCTGAAATTATACAGCTGTAGAAACTTGAACAACATGGTGCTTTTTCCCTCTTCAGCAGAATGTGAAAATCACAAGCTCTTTTTGACTGAGCTGAGGAGAACTGCTAGACATTTTGAGAAAAGAAGAAGAATTGCAACAGAATCTATTGTTGCCCTAAGGACACATGTTGCTCAGTATTGCAAAACTGGCTTGGGACATAAGGGTGTAGCCCACAACATATGGTAAACAAAACAAAAGAAGAACCATTTTTGGATCATGTCAAATCGACTTTTTCTAAGAAAGCACAAGAGGAGAAGTGCCACAATTTTTTTTAAAAAAAATTTCAATTATATTCTCTCCGTGATCCTCTCCAGAACAATATATTACTCTTTTGAACAAGCCAGAATGTAATCTATTTTCTAGCCCAGAAAAGCTTGGATTCAATATAAATGTAAAATAAATCATCCTTTTTATTCCACAACATTGATCACACTATGTAAATTATACACTCAAACAATGGAAAATGTACTTGTTTGGGAACAACTTCAACAGACTGAAAAAAAAACACATTAGTTTGATTTGTGAGACTATATAAAGAGACCTTACAGTGATATACAGTACTGGTTCTTTTAGTTCAAATGTCTTCTAGCGTTTACTGACCTTGGGTTCCCAGATGTCACTGGACTATAATTCCCATGCCACCCAGCCAATAAGAACATGGGTTTGTACTCAATACCATCACAGAACCTAGCTTTCGGAGCCATTAGTATATGGTGACATACAACAACTCTCTGGGGTTTCAAATATAAGGTTTTTTTTCTCCACCAGATCCATCTGGAGATACTACAAAATGAAACAGATCCTCTGTGTATAAAGGATGCGATCATCCATGAGCTACAATTCCTGAATCTCTGTCATACTTGGCAAGCTATGACACTATCAGCTGAAAGTATAAGGCAGACATTCCTAATTTTTAGATTGTTTTATAGTGATCTATAACACTCCAGTCTTCTAAAACCTTCAAGGGCCAGTTTGAGTGAGTTTGTGTCCTTCTGAAAAACACTTTCAGGATGTGCCGTATCTCTGTTACAGAAACGTGGCATGTTACAAATCAAAGTTTAAAAATAATTAAGAAAAAGTTGAGATAAAAAGATTAAGAACAAATGAAGCCTATGAAATCCAACCTGCTTATTCTTTAGTAGTTATACAGCAAGTTACTGGCACAGGTAAAACTTTCTAAAAATGCAGACCAAGCCTTGCTGTTGTACATCACATGGCAACACAAGACTCTTGAACATGATATGAGAAGAGTTTTGATACTTGCAAAAATCTGTAGCAGTTTTTATGGCAATGTCATGGCTGTTTTCTCCTGCTGTGGCTCTTTATTTTGGGCCCACATTCTGTCCTTGACTGTAACTTCTATATCTTTTCATATGAGTTTAATCCATTCAGATGTGTTAGCATAAGGAAAAAATGTTGTTTTGCATAGCTGCAAAATACCTTGTTCTCAAGCTGAACGCAGTCTCCGTCATCCAGCACTGCTGTGTGGTGAGGCTCTATTTTTTGTTGAGCATCAGCAGGACCTTTAAAAAGAAAATACCTTTTGAGAAGGCAGTCTGACAGTCTTACTGGTTACTGAACTTTACCCACTGTTTCTGTAACATATATAATCATTTCCCCCCTTCCACAAAACATGCCGTTAGTCAGCAGGTCAGACAGACACAGAAGACCAGAACTTGTAATGTAAAATACGGTTCCAAAATGTCTAAGCAGCATTTTATGGGTATTTTTTGCAACCTCTCTGTTTGCCTATGCTTGGAAATTATATGGGACATTTAGTTTCACTATGGCTATCCCAGATAACTGTTTAAAAAGAAGCTGTTACTCAATTCTTCCGTGTGGAAGGAAGTGTCTTTTCCCCCATACCACAAGTAGTTAGGATTGTCAGCAAGTGATCACCAGCAAATTAAGAAAGAGAGTAGGCAGAGTTAATCCAGCCCATCTACTAATTTTTTCCAGTAATAATTTACAGAGAGGAGAAACTGCACCAGAAGTCACTGCCTGTTAAGACTAAATTCCAATTTATTTCTTTTGATAAAAACATCTTGTATTTGCTTTTGCTTATTCTTTAACAAGAAACAGAAGTAACTCTTTAGTAATTAAAACAGCAATGAGGATTCAATGTTAAACTTACCAACATAAAGATTGCCAAAGAGTGTGTAAATAAATGCTGTCCAACCTGAAACATAAAAGATGGAATATCTTAGAAAACAGAGAAGAATTTCGCATATGACTGCCAATATTGAACTAATCTGTAATATTATAAAGTATGCAGAATTTCAGTGATGTTGAGAAGGCTTTTAAAAAAAAAAAATTACAAAGCACAAGGATTTTGTGACCCTGAATCATTACGTTTTAAGTAGCTTTAACTGCAACAAATCCACACACAGATATGTATTTCCTATCAATGCAAATGCTTCAGTATTTTTTTATTCACTCTTGTTTTGTATTAAAATCAATATAGCTATTCACTTTTCTCTTCTGAAAAGCTCCCTTTATGCCCATGACATACAGCATCCAACCTTTCATATGCTCTTGGTTCTTTCAAAGTGGGTCTGGAGACATAAATAATTTTGCACAATGACCCTATGAACGTGCTACTCTCAGCACCACCTACCCCACCCCTCTCTGAAAGTGATCAAGATGTCCAAGTCCAATGTAATCCTCCTTATCTATAATTTTACAAAAATCCTTTGCATGCCTCTCCATTAGACCTCACTGGTATGTTGAATTCTCAGGTACATATTTCCCCAGGTGGTTGGAGACAAAAAGCAGGTTTCCTTCAGCTTACTCATCACTTTATTTCTCTCAGAGGAAATGAAGAAAATGTTCATATGTGGGCATATGCGCACACACACACACACACACACACCGGGGGGCCTGGGGGAGAGAATGAGAGTGTTAAGGGAATTTGCAGACAAATCATCAAGTTTATGGAGTGGCTGAGGACTGAGGGACTGAAGGATGGCAAAACACATGCCCCAAAGAAGTGCTGGGAATAGGATGAGACTATGGGAATGGTTACCAATGACTTTGGATGTGTGTGCATCATGTGAACAAAGAATTTAAACATGGGAATAGTTGTATACAATCAAACTGATGAAAGTTAGCATAACTTTCATCAAATTTGATTTATCCTGTATGTCAAAATAACATCGAGCTGAGGTACTATATGCAGTTTGTATATTCATTTTTAATTTGAAGCTCATGCATTCTATTTCAAGGTTTATTTTATTATCCTAACCCGTCTTAGAAGAGATTCCACTCAGAAGTAACTCCACAGCTTGAAAAAAAATATTTGTGGGAAGCAAATTATGACCCTTGGCACCCTCTAGCCAGTATGGCTAATAGCTACATGGGTTGTGGGATTCTGAGACTTTTCGTCTCAAAACGTGACATTTCCATTATCTGCAGCCCTACCAGGTTTAATGGGAATTACTGAGCTAACAGACATACAGGAAAAATATCAGATAAGATTCTGCTTTTCTAGACATAGTCAACAATTCCCTTTCTGCCAAGCAAAATGCTTAACGTTTTGAGATTCACAGATGAAAAATGCAGCATTCTAATTATGTTGCATTCTAATCTACTCATATTTTTGTTAAAACATTAGTGCTAAGACTATGGTAGTCAGAAAACATCTTTTCAATTGAGCCTCTAAAATAGTCACATGGATTTCAGTTACAGCTACTTTCCTGGCATCTATCCCAGAACAAGCAGAGAGTTGCATAATTTAAACCCAATAATCCTGCCACATTAAGGTCCAAATAAGAGACAACCATTTTTATCCATAAATAGATACATACAGGAAGACTCTCTAAAGGCAAAAACAATGTTGTATGGTTATCTTTAGGGTTTCAGCTCATGTAAGGGGGCCAGAACTGATTGTATGACATGTAAGTAGATTATACAAGCACTGCAGCCATTATATCACACCCTCTTTTTTCTCATCTTCACGGGAGTGATTGTTGATGCTTATACAGGCACCTCCCCACTTATCAGACAGGTTAGGGACAGTCAAAAACAGGTTAGGTACTGTAAAAAAGCAGAAACAGGTGAAAAACAGAGATGCCTGTATAAGAGACTCGCTGCACACAATTTCTAAGAGATTCATAATGGCTCTGTAGTGGAGGATGGGCAGCCATCAACAGTCTCTGCTGTTGCCTCACCCCCAGCACCTTGGAGAGAATCAAAACAGCAGTGGCAGCTGCCTTTTCCTTCTCCACTGTTGCTCCTTTCTCCTCCTCCCAGAGCTTGAGAGTGGCAAGGAGAGTAGCCTTCGCCACAGCCACCATCTCCTCCAGCAGTATTTGCAACCGTGTGCTGCTGTGTACAGACTGAGCAAAAAGATGGCATCCAGTCATAAAATCATAGAATCATAGACTTGGAAGAGTCCACAACAATCATCAAGTCCAACTCCCTGCCATGCAGGAACACCCACTCAAAGCACCCCCAGCAAATGGCTATCAAGCCTCTCTTTAAAACCTTCCAAAGAAGGTGACTCCACCACATTCCGAGGCAGCTTATTCCACTGTCGAATGTCTCTGGCTGTCAGGATGTTCTTCTTGATATTTAGGTGAAATCTCTATTTCTGCTCCGTGCCCTAGTCTCTGGAGCAGCAGAAAACAAGCTTGCTCCATCTTCAACATGACATCCCTTCAAATATTTAAACATGGCTCTCATGTTACCTCTTACTCTTCTTTTTGTCAGGTTAAACATTCCTAGCTCCCTAAGCTCATAGGGCATGGTTTCCAGACCCTTCACCATTTTGGTTGCCCTCTTCTGAACACATTCCAGCTTGTCAATATCCTTCTTGAACTGTGGTGCCCAGAACTGAATGCAGTATTCCAGGTGAGGTCTAACTGAAGCAGAACAGAGTGGCCTTATTACTTCCCTTGATCTTGACACTATACTGCTATTGAAGCAGCCTAGAATCACATTGGCTTTTTTAGCTGCCACATCACACTGTTGACTCATGTTCAGCTTGTGGTCCACTAAGACTCTTAGATCCCTTTCACACATACTGTTTTCAAGCCAGGTATCACCCATCCTATATCTGTGCATCTCATTCTTTCTTCCTAAGCGTAGTACCCTACATTTCGCCCTGCCAAATTGATTTTGTTAGATTGAGCCCAGCTTTCTAATCTGTCAAGGTCTTTTTGAATTCTGAGACAAAATCTTGATTGAGAGCAGAAACAGTGTGTGGTAGTTTTTCAATCATCTGAGTTTTCAACCTTTTTCAATTACAACTAGAACCCTTATACAAGTTGAGTCATCATTATCAAAAGCGCTTGGAACCAGAAGTGTTCTGTTTTTCAGATTTCAGAATATCTGCATATACATAATGAAGTTGTCTTGGAGATGGGATCCAAATCTAAACATGAAGTTCATTTAAGTTTCATATACACCTTAAACTGTAGATTTAAACCACTGTCAATTATACACTCTTGTATATTGCTGTTGTATATATATTGTTGTATAATAGTTGTAAATTATTTACCATTCTTTCAATGCAGAGTCTGCTTTTTCATCAGTTCTTCTCCCCCTGCCTTCTTCCTATAGGGATCATGAGGGAACTATTGAGGCTTCTTTGGGGTTCTGTGTGTGCTATTTGCAAAGTCTCTCAGTCAGCTTGGCACCACTTTTTTTCCTTCTCAGCTTGCTCAGCTTGCTTTTTTCCCCCTCAGCTCAACTGGGACCATGCATGGACACAGTACCAAGTGAGCCTTTGGCCCTTTTCACATGGCATTTGCTATGCGAAAGGGCCACTTCAAAGCGTCGCGCGATTGTGAGGAGCGATCTGCACGATGCACTCACAATCACGCAACGCTCCAGGGTAGCGCACGCGCCGCTTGCGCACTTTTTCATTTTCAGCTTTCAGACGAAAATGGTGCGCGAGCACACACTGCTCCAGGGCCCCATGCACACTTGCCCTGCCTGTGGAGCCTCCAGAGCTGCGGCGGTCATGCTTCCTGCCCCAGCACAGCCTGGGAAACTCCCAGGCTGCGCTGTGGAAGGAAGAGGTGGGGCTCTCGCGTTGCCTGCTCAGGAGCAGGCAGCTCGTGCAGAGCTGAAGCAGCGGGGACATGAGAGTCTCTCACTGGAGGCTGCTCGCGCAATCCCTGCATCCCAGCGCCAAAAAAAGGTCAGGTGTGGAAAGGGCCTTTGTAATTTCCTCATGTTCCCAACAAGAAGAAGACTGGGTTCTGCTTTTTGAAAGTTTCAGTTTTTGGAGGTTTTCGGATTTCAGATTTCCAGAAAAGGGATGCTTAACCAGTACTGTGTTCAATGCATGTTCAAAAGAGTGGATCATGCATCAAATATATGGGTTCTGGTTGTAACTGAAGAGGATCAAAAGAGTGGGTCATCGAAAAGCAGACCATCAAAAAGCAGTGGATGCCTGTACAGTCAAAATAACAACAGCCATACACAAGAGGGAGATATCAACAGGTTCAACAAAGTCCATGTAGTTTGGATATATAACTACTGGGTGAGGAGGTGGAGGAGGAGGAGTCACCCCAGCCCACAAGGATTAAAACATAACTATCTATATCTATATCTATATCTATATATATGGTGACATTCCTGAAGATGATGATGAATCACAAATGGAAATGAGGGAGAGGTGAAAAAGAAAATCTGTCTGAAAGACTATATTTTCTCACATGGGCCTGCTTGTTTTTTGAGATGCTCTGGCCTCCTCTGCATCCCACCACCCTTGCAGGGACATCTGGTGGGAACACAGAAGAGGACATTCTCCATGGCTGCCCCTAGGCCCTGGAACTTCCTTTCTGAGAGAGGTGAGACTGGAACCCTCCTTGCTATCTTTCCACAGGCAAGTTAAGACTTAAAAAAAATTGGCAGGCTTTTGAAGACTGACTGCTCAAGCGGACTGGAGAACCGTGCTGTACTGTGTTCTGCTTATTTGTTGTGTTCAACAACTATGTTTTCTAACTGGTTTTGATCCGTGGCTAGTTTAATGATATTTTTAACTTTGGTATATTTTTAGCTATGTTCCTTTTAACTGCTGTAAGCCACCTTGAGTCTCAGACTGGGGGAAAAATAGGACGATAACAACAACGGCAACAACAGCAGGAGAAAAGATACAATTGAGGTAGGAGAAAATGGAGGAAGTGTCATGTAGTAAATGTCATGGGGGAGCCCTGAGCCACCCTTTTTTAGATGCAAGAACATATAATAATATTTTAATGATATCAGAATATACTGTAGTCATAACCTGGCACCACTAATTCTGTGTTTGGACTGCAGCCATGACTCTAAGGCCCTTACATGCAAAGTTTGAATTGAAGATCTATTTTTGATTTTACGGTTATTTTAAGTTTTCAAACATTCTTCATACTGTTTTCTTCCAATGTCAACATCCACTTCTCTGCCTTAAGCTTTACATGGCTTAAGTATAAAGTCCTGATGTGCAAGAGAGTACTGCATTCCTTCTATATTGCTTTCTACAAGATCTGTGAACCAAACAGAAAAAGCCTGAAAATATGAGAAAATCATGGGAAGCAGGCTTATAATGGACTGGACCATTGGTCGCTCTAGCTTAGTACTATCTACTTGTTCTTACAGCAGCTTGCCAGGCTTTCAGACCAAAGACCTTCTGGCCTTACATGGGAATGGCAGTGATTAGCCTAGCATCTTTTCCATGCAAGCCACATGCTTTGCCACTCAACTGGGCCCATTTTAAAACATAATATAGTTGTAGTTTTACTGCTAAGAAAGGGAAGAGGTCCTTGGGAGATTTTTACACCTGAGATGCAAATATAACTTGTCCAGCCTAGGGTACAACTGACCGTGAGTCTGGGAAGAGGAGGCATTATTTGGTCTGCTGCCTCATGTAGCAAAAAGTCTTGGTCCTGCTACAGCTTCCCCTCATGCGGGCACTCCATTTTCATATAAGTCTGATATTTAAAAAAGCATGGTGTATCATTTACCTCATTTTCTGGAGGTCCTGCTTAGCAACTCTCACCTCAGAATACAAAAGCAGACCAATACTTTAGGCCAGATGATGGGAACTCTCTCACCCACAGGCTACATATGGGTTTGGGGTATCCAGTGCAACCCTTGGATACTCAACTGATCCTTCCCAAGTCCCCTGAAAAATATGTCCCCCACCCCCTGCCCTGCAAGCATGGGTTCAGACTGCCCAAAAAGAGACAGAATGGATTTGGGATGCTTCAAAATGCTTTTCTGAAAGCCCCCACCTAGAAACAGTCAAAAAGAGGTTAGTACATAAAAAAGATCCAAAAGGTAATTTGGTGTGACATGACGTCACTTCCAGTCTCCCCAAATGGAGGCCACAACAATGCACTGTGATCCTCTGGAACAGCAGAAAACAAAGTGGTGTGTGACCAGGGTAAATACATTGCTGTCCCAGGCCTTTTTTTTTGGTAAACCAGCAACAGTGAGAAAATTAACGAAACCAAACTTAACTTCACAGTTATACAGCTGAAAATTCTATATAAGGTATTTCCATCCATTTTTTCAGCCATGAGTTTTTAAACAATACAAATGCTGCCTAGATCCATAGCATTACTATAAACACTAATACTGACTCCAAATTTCTTTATAATCATCTAAATAAAACACAGAGCTTACTGCTGAGTATTTAAGACACCATACCTCCAACCGACACCTCTTGTTTTAGTATAAGTGCATACTTCATTATAGAGAATCTAGCAAGAAAGACTTACTCTAATTTTATACAATTAAAAGCACTCATACACCAATATCTTTGTTTACAGATTGCATGCAAAAGGCTAAAAAGCTGTCACAGCTTGGCTAAATTGCAAAAGTGGGGAGAAGTGGCACCTGCAGTCCTAATTACAGCACAGCCATATACATACACTCAGAAAGTCAGGTCTTCCATAGATTTGCTTACTTACAAATAATAATAAAGGCAAAGTATGGATCAGTGCTTCATAGAAATTACAGAATGAACTTACAACAAATTCCTTGACCACTACCTAAGAGAAAAATGTGGGTCAAATGCTAAGGAATGCTGCAGCTCTAGATCCTAAGCACATGCAGACGGCCTTGCCAATCATTATTTATATGAAACTTACTGAAGCTAAGACACATAAGTAGCGAAGCAAGGGTCTGGATAAAGCTTTTGGATTCAGCTGTGGATTCTTTGCAACTGATGCTGAGAATCCAAAATGTACAAAGATCTTACTGGCTGACCTCAGTGGTCAGTACAAAACATCTGTTTTCTGAAAAAAAAATTGAGGCTGAATTACATATTGCATGACTGGGTATTCTGACTGCAGATGTAGCTCTTCATGTGCATGCGTATGTCACCACTTCAGCCATCAAGATCACTCTTCAATTGTTCAGCCAAGGAAGTTGTTTTGTTTTTCACCCCACAAAGCAAATGGAAAGCTGGGGGATGGTCTCTCCTTCTCTCTCCAACCCACCCACAGTAGCATTTCAATGAAGAACAAAGCATGGGGAGAATGAATCATAAATTTCCAGCTTACAATGCAATTTGGCCCTGAATTAGAACAATTCTGTTTTCTACTAAAATGAAATCTGAGTGATAAGATTTGAAAGAGGCACTTCACATGTGGTCAACAGCATGCGGTCAAGGGTCTAGCACTTATGTTATGTTTTTCTATGGTTGTGCTTGCATGTTATGTTAAGCCAAAAAAAGCAACAAAAAAAAAAAAATCCAACCATGCATCTTAATGAAGTATCAAGATACACATGAAAGAGTACGATTAGCAGAACCACCTTGCTCCCACTTTGCTTCTCCATTCTCAGAATGAAGAAGCCACAACTGATCACCATTTCCTGTTACATGTAAACTGGGGACTGGCTAATTGCTCTTAAATAAGGTAAGCTCATAAACCTGTTTAAAATCACAGCCTGAAGTTGGCTTGTGAGTGCTGATGTTTTTGGGAGCAATTACCCATAGCTTCAGTTCCTATGTCACAAAAATGTTGTGTTTAAATACAGCTTCATGCTGAGTTTTGCCACTCATACGAGGCAGCTATATGCCCCTACAGGTTGCTTCTCCAGAATAATTTAAGCTGGGATTTCTGACTTGATTGTTACTAGTGAAGCAGGACACTTGTGTGAAGCCACAGCAACACGTATTTCATTTTTGACCATGTATATATTGGCCATGGATGTAGGTTTTTTTATGTATGTATGTATGTGTGTGTGCATGCGTGTGTGTGTTTATTAATGTAAAATATCTTACAAAACAAAAAGTTATACACATCACATCTTAATAGTATACTCAACATTTAACAACATTTAACTTTTAACAAACCACTCATACACATGCAATAGTTCCTTCTTTTTTGCCCTGAACCCCCCCCCCGCCCCCTACCCCCCCAGGGAACAGTGTAGCTTGTTAGTTTTCATTTTTTCTCATGTGGAAAATCATTTTAACTGTTTCCTTTACTTTCTCATACCTCTCCCTTTCCTGAACAAACTCAATCATTAATCTCCAATTACTAAACCAGACCTCCTCTTTCCTTTGACCAAAATATACCCTTCTTTTTTCCATTATATAATCAAACATCATATATTCCCATATGTATTGCATCCATCCATTACGATTCCATCTTTCTTTTTCTTTCCATCCATATGCAATTACTGCTTGTGCTGCTATAATTAATTGTTTTGTTAAATATTTTTGTTCCTTCTTTAATTATGTATTCCAAGCATTACAAGTTATACGTATTTCTTTATTTAATTGAATTTCTCCCCCAATTATTTTATGTATTTCTTGTTCTATTCCCTTCCAAAAACTTTGCACTTTGGTGCACTCCTACCACATATGAATATATGTTCCTTTACTCCCACACCCATGCCAACAGGCAGGTGATACATTTTTAATAATATATGATAACTGTTGTGGTGTTCTATACCATCTTTCTATGACTTGGCCATGGATGTAGTCACACTACATCATTATAGTAGTTTGGCACTTTTTAGATGGCTACATTTTACAGAATCCTGGAATTTGTAATCTGGTTTGATGTTCACAACTCCCAGTTTGATTGCTCTAGTGCTATTATTTTGAGGGAGTGCTCCAGAACTCTTGAGCAATCTATGTGCCCAAACTATAAATCCCAGGATTCTTTCACATGGATGTCAGTTAAAATAGCATCAACTGCTATAACCATGTGCCCATGTCTTTTCCTTAACAAGGAATCTTAAAACCATGTAGAAAAGATTGGTAATGGATGAAAATGAACTATTCTTTTCCAAGATTTTTCACAGCGTTTTCACATAGCACACAACTATGCTATTTGTGCATAGCATGTTCCAACATGGAAATGAAACCAAAAGTACTATAAGGAAAATATCTAAGACCAGTTCCAAAAGTGTCCACCATTGATATATTTAAGTCTTTTACTCCAGGTGTCAAGTCTCTACCTTCAAGTCTCAAGTCAAGTCTCAAGTCCTTCAAGATACTTTCAAGTCAAGTCTCAAGTCTGGAAACCAACTTTGTATCCCAACCAAAATTCCAGAATTATCGGACAGAGAAAAATAAATTCAGTTTTAACAATTTGAGCAGAGTTGGCTCTCCACATGTGTAATTTTGCCATCTGTAGCTTTGTGTGATAAATGATGCCTCTGAGATTGAGGAGCAACTGATTGTGCCAGGAACTGAGCCAGTGAGTGAGCAAATCAACTTGCAAACATCCCCCACACTGGAAGGTCAGGCAGAGACAGAGTTGCCCCGGCCAGCTCATGACAGAGAAGGAACCAGCAGTGATTCAGAGGAGTTACAGCCACCTTTGCCCATCAGCCCTCAATCACGAAGAAGGCTGAAACAGACTGCTCAGAGGGAGGCTGCATGGACTAGGCTGAAGGAACAATAACAAGCAGCACCTGTTCACAGCAGCTATTTAAGTCTGCTGGCGTGGCTGCACTTTGCTTGCAGCAAATTACTAGCACGCCCTCATGACCTTTGTGTCTCCTGCTGCCTGAAACCTTCTGGATGGATCTCTGCCTCCTGAACCTTAGGACTGGACCTTGACCTGGCTTGGTTGTGTCTTCCTTGTGTTCGGTGTATTCAGACTCTCTCTGCAAGTATTCCCAGCCTCCCTCCTCCCTTGCTGGCTGAGGCTCGGCAGGGAGAGAATCCTGACACTTTGGAGTGGTGAACAGGATCCTATCTTGCTCCCCATTACTGAAGATTCAAAAGAACTAGAAGGAAGGATCTTTCCTCCTTATGCCTGTTGCCTAATACATTTGCTGTTTCCCTCTGAGAAATGTACCCTGCACTCTGGGGGTGAGTCTTGTCTTCTGCTCTTAGGAAAAGTTTTAGAAAGCTCCTCTGATATGTAGCAGACACAGGCTGCTGAGCAAACCTCAAGTCCACCTCAAGCCCATTGCCTAACCCATTTGCTGTTCTCCTCTGAGAAATGCACCCACACTTTGGTCTTGAGAGAGATTATCACGTGACTAGTAAGCAAAAACAGATGGAGGCATTGTTCAAACTTGTAAGGTTTCTGGATGAATGTGTTATGTTACTGAACCAAGGGCATCAAGTCAGTCATTAAAAATATACAAGTCTTGAGTCAAGTCGAGTCAGTGCATCATTTATGGCTGAGTTGAGTCTGAGTTGAGTCACTGAAGTCACTGACTTGAGTCAGAGTCTACTGACTTAAGTCTACATCACTGGTATACAGGCTCCTTATGACTGGATGACCAGAGACCAAATTACATGTCATGCTTACAGTTTCGTACATAGCTATGTTTTCTGAAATGGGATGGGGGAGGAGAAGGAGTGAAAGAGCGAGAGAGGTATGCTTGGGGACACGCTTGTACATAGCATACAGCAAGGGGAGGCTTCTCTCATGCTTCAGTTGAAAACTGGTCTCTTCTCTTCCCAACTGCACCATACACTTTTTTGGGGGGGGGGGGGAGGAGTTTCCATTGCCACCAAAGGGATTTCTTTTTTCCTAAAGCATAAAGCTGAAACATGGTTGGGGAGTGGAGAGTAGAGGGTTTCTCTCCCTGCACGTAGCCTGTGAAATAACAGTAAGTGTAATGTATAGCTTGGCCTTGGGAAAACAATGATTCTGTCAATTGAAAACGACCCTATAGACACAGTACTGCACTTTGGTTTTGTTGATGTTGTTGTTGACCCCTGCGTCCTGCCCACTCTGCAAAAGGAAACTCACCCTAACTGCAGGCAGTCCATAAGATCAAAAACATTCCATGTTAATAATTCACTCCAGAACATTATGTCACCAATGAGATTCATACCCAGGCACTATCATTTAAGCTGCTTGAGATGCCTTTTCCACCAGATTGAGAAAATGCTTCTTACCTTTGGGAACTGGTTGTGTGTGTTTTGCTCCTGCATCTAACTTGAAATCCAGATACAGAGTTGGTGTGCGGGTGTACACTTTGGACTGGCAAGACAAGAGCAAGAAGAAATAATGAGATTTCTATTGGTGGAAGATGCTACAGCTGCACTGGAGTGTAGCTACTGGCAGGAGGAAAGGAGGAGGACTTTGGCCTCCCAACTAAGAATTTTGCCCCTTCTCCTGAAATTTCTCTCCAGTCCCCAAATTTCTAGCGCTGCAAAAACTTAAAACATAAGCTGATCATTTAGAAATACAGTTTAAGCATCCAAACAAAAGTGGGAGGCAAAGTTACCAAGGAAACATGAACACAGTAAAGATAAAAGTTCTATATGTGAATGATTTTCAATGTCATGATCTCTGTAATGCTAGAAACATCCATGTGCAGCACAGACCCCATCAAGACAAATACCAAGATTTCACCAGTTCTGCCTGTCAAGCGTACATCACATTTAAAGTCAAGCAGTGTTACCATACTGTTTTCAGAGATGCTTCATGAAACAGATTAAGAGCAGAATCTTATATATGTCTAGCCAGAAGACTAGTTAAAGTTAAAAAGAGGAAAGGGAGACCAGAGGCAAGTTTTTAAAAGGGCTGCATGGCCTGATTAGAGACACTGAGAAGGAATGTTGCCCTGGAAAAGAAGTGCCTGAGGTGGTCAGGGCTGGGGAGCAGGAATTGGAGAAACTCACAAATTATCAAATCTATGAAAGTCAAACCCGCAAATCTGGAAGGCTAACTATACTTGATAATGGATACTAATCATGATGACTTCATACCTAATCTTTTAACTTCAGGGCAATAAAATTACATATATACATAAAAATAGTATACACATCAGTCTTTACACAGACTCTTCTTCTAATTTCCTCTAAACAATTTATAAGCAGAGAAAGCATAGACATGGGCTGGAGGAAGTATGTTCCTCTTCTGGTTCTGATCTTCAATCATTGCCTGTATTTCAGTAACCTAATCCTTAAAAGCTCACACTGACTTCATTAGTCTCAGCAGGGATGCCAAGGATTAATTTAGCAAACAGAATAACCTCTCAACCCTGGAGGTGGTTCCTTTCAGGATCAAGAGAGCACTTCAGTCATTCACCAACAAGTTAGATGGGTTTTACCAGGTGGTTGGATCAACACTGTTACAAGACGTGAAAAGTGCTACAACAGCAAATCTAAAGAAAATGTCAAAAGTCTCAAACAGTCTTTTGTTCTACAATAATTTTTACAACTACTAATTTCCATATAATCCATGTTAATATAGCGTGCCTATGACTAAGGGGTCAGAATTCCTACAGTTACCTCTTGCAGGCCTAGCAACAATTTAGATTGTAGGCACTGGTGAAACAAATAAAACTCCCTATGCAGACATGTCCAAGAGAGCACAAATTAAAAGGGCAGTCGTATATTTCTGTAGTAATGTTAACTTCCAACTGTTCTACAATATGTCTGTAGTACTGTTAACTTCCAAGTATTCTACAATTCTACAGTATCTTTATCCCCACATCAAGCTACACATCTCTCAACTGAAATCTGTTTTGTCCTCATAAGATTAAAAAAAAATGCATTGTTCTCAGAGGGGGGAAAAACAAGCCAGTTCCACCTCACCATCAAGTTGTGGTGTCTTGTACTTCAGTCATTCTACAAATTGTAACCCTGGTCAGGAAATGAATCACAGGAAGAAATGCATCTCAATATGGAAGGGGGTGTATTAAATCAAAATGTCTTTTAAAACAGCTCCGTGAAGTACTTATGGAAACATCTAAAGCCACATGTTGAAAGAATTTATGACTACTTTGGTATGCAAACCCCATTTTGGTTCATCTCACATACTTTGTTTTTCCCCCCAGTTATATATCAATAATATACCAAGAGCATTAGAATGATTCAACAAGTCAGCTTCTAAATGCAACAGAAAATTTATGCTGGGCTTGAAGTATTTTTCCCCTGTTCTACTTGAACTAGAAAAGGCAATGGTTATCCACTGGTATGAACACAATTTCATTAGCCCGTGCCGATTACATGTGGCATTGATTTCTCTCCATAATGAACAACACGTTTGCCAATAAAATCCAAGGAAGGAATGTCAGAAGGTGATAAAGTTAAAGACCTGCAATTGGAAGAGTTTCAGAAAAGTATGCAATGAAAAGTCATCCTTTGAGTGCATGAAGAACATTTGTTGTAACCTGACTGCAGACATATCTTTATTGTTAAAATGCTGAGTATCACCGTATGGTTAGGATTTCATGGTACATACCAGTAGCTGGACAATGTTAATGGCTTACACTTAGTAATACTGCATTCCACCAACTCTGACTAGAACAAGAAGTAACTCATAATTCATATTTCTATGTGCCTTCAAGTCATTTCCAACTTATAGAAACCCTAAGGTAAACCTGTCATGAGGGGTTTTTTTGGCAAAGTTTGTTCAGAGGGGGTTTGTTTTCACCTTCCTCTGAAACTGAGAGTGTGACTTGCCCAAGGTCACCCAGTGGATTTCAACAGCCAAGTGGGGATTTGAACCCTTGTATGTAGTTGTATTGTAGTTCAGCACTCTAACCACAACACCATGTTTCCTTTCTTAATTCATATTCTAGTCCTAAACGTACTTGTTGCCATCTCAGAATTGCCACTGGGGCAAAAGGCTTTTGTGCTGGCGACAGTAGCTGTTATGAAGCTGTGATGTTCACTGGCTGGCTGGATGTGGAACGCTTCCCATTTGTGAAGCATCAGAAACTGGAATAGTAAACAGTAAGAGCCAAGTTTTGAATCCCCACTCAGCCACGGAAATCCACTGAGTGACCTTGGGACAAACCCCTTCCAAACAAATCTTGTCAAGACAACCCTGTGATGGGTTTGCCTTAAGATTCCTGTAAGTCGGAAACAACTTGAATAGCAATAAATACTCTCTTTCTTCCATGGGGGGTGGGAAAGCTTTTAAATCACTGATACAGGCAATAGGCAAACAGAGACCTGCGTTCTTTGTTCAGAGCAGAGCTTGGAAAAGTTAGTGCTGAACGGAAGATTCTGGGCACTGTAGTTCCCCCATAAGAGCCAGAGGACACAGATGGGTCAGAACATTACTTTCTTTCCTTAGCTCATTTGTAACGCTGATGTAATACTTTTGCAGTGCCAATACCACACTATATTTTCCCAACACTGTGCTTGCATAGCAGCTAGCATATCACATCAAAAGCATTTACATTAGTCCTTCACATGGGAGATTCTCTCAAGCGAAATTTGGCCCATCAGGTTTCCTTTGTTTTCTGCCTGGGAACACAAAGCAAGAACACACACGTGCATTCACGTCAGGGTTGGCAAAACTGATGTCTCACTGCACATGGCTGATGGGTTATATCCCAAATGATGGAAAGACCCATAAGTTGTGCACATTGATTTGTGTGCTGAAATACTAATTCTCAGTCTGGGCTCTGAGAGCATTTGGAAGATGCTATAAGTAGAAAGTGGTTATGAATTTACTTTATTATTATTTTTTCAAAGTTAAACTCTCAGAAATAACAATGCAGTATAATAAAATATAAGTTTACCAAAGTTGCAATTTTTTCTATACATCAGTTTTAAGAGCATTTTTATTTTATCTGGGACACTACAGTTCACAGGGGGCTGAATACTAACTGCCACTATTAACCAACTGTTCATCCTACATTCTGCTTTAGTGAGATGTCAAACTTACATTGGCAACAGGTTTGAATATTCAAATATTCCTTTCTGAACTCTCTCCTCCACCCAATATCTGGAGTTCACATTAAACCCCAAGTCAACTGCCTTCACACTGAAGAACTACGCCATCTAATGATCAATTACTGAGAAGTTGCAAATAGGATACACACTGTTTCAGTGTTCTAAGTCTGAGAATAACAAGAATTACATTTGTATTACATGTATGAGTTCTTCCACTTGGAAGATGTTCAGGAAGCATTGAAGGATGTAGTGCAGATCAGATCTGTCAACTACAGTAATGTTCATCTCTCTCCTACTACATTCTCTACATAAATTATGTTAAGCACCACAAAGGCCACTTCCTTACTAGACTGTTAGGGTGCTATTATTCCACTTTCAACATCCTATGGAATCCTGGGATTTGCAGTTTAAACTGCAAATCACAGGATTCCATGGGATGTTGAAAGTGGAATAACAGCACTATAATAGTTTAGTAAGGAAATGGCAAGAATGTCCGTCTATCCTCCATCTCACCAGAGGTAAAACTGGAATTAAAATAGTATTTTCCTCATAGATATTCTAGACATGAGTCAACTGCTGTTTGGACATTAAAGCCATGAAGGAATTTTGTCTGACTCGCACACTTTTTTCCCGAAAAGAGATTAACATTCTAAAAAGTGGTTAGATTGATTTGATTGTACACTGCCATGAGATCACTGAGCAGAATACATATGGCTCAGGTCCAGGCTACCTGAAGGACTATTCCCTTTGAGGGACAAGTAAGATTATAGGTTTGACTTGATGATTAGCTCTCTCTTCAAATTAAAAATTGAAAACTATAACTCCTGGGAAAACTGATCCATCTTCTTTAAAAGATAATGATTATATTTGGAAGTCACTGGAATATTAATGCATGTAGCAGAAGTGTCTTGAAACAATACTTTTGAGTTATGAAAAGCCCAATCAGTTTGGTTGGTTTTGGCACAGCTAAACGTAGATGGAAGAGTGCCACTTTACTGCATACATTATCATTATCATTATCATCATCACCATCATCATCATCATCATCATCATCTTTATTTTTATCCCGCTTTTCTCCCCGAGGGGACAAAAAGCAGCTACATACAGTCGATATTTATTTGGTTTGGGCCCAAAGGACAGCTATGGGACCTGGACTGCTTCCTCCTCTGTCCAAGTTTTAAGATGTCTAGGGGAGGCATTTCTCTTGATCTCACCACCTTCACAAGCACATTTGGTGGTACCTGAAAGAAGGTCTTCTCCATGGCTGCTCCCAGACTATAGAACTCTCCTTCTTTGCTTTCTTTTTTGGTGGCAGGTGAAGACCTTTTTATTCCAACAAGCCTTTGGGAACTGATTGTTTTACAAGGGCTTTTTGGTGCTGTACTGCTTTCATTCCCTGTTTTAAAGTAATATTTTAAATGGTGTTAATTTTGTTGTTTATTTAATACCATTTTAATAATCCCAGCTTTCTGTATGTTTTTAAACATAGGTATTTGATTGTCATTTTCTCTCTTCTGGAAGTTGCCCTGAATCCCAGTCTGGGGACAGGTGGGGTGAAAATAAAATGACAGATGGTTGGATGGATGAATATAAATATTTTCATAAATTAAATACTAAAATACATAAATTCATCCTGTGACATGTTTAGCTAACCTTAACCTCCCTCTCCAAACATAAGGCTACATTACTGGAGGGAAAATTATACAGAGTAGATGAATGTTTTTTAATGGAGGCATCAGGACAAGAGAGGAAACAGGTTCCTTCCATCACGCAAGTATTTCACAACTGCTCAACAACAGAAATTAGTCTCTCAGGATCTCCTCCTGCACTCTCACTAAATATCACAATGGCAATAATAATCAGGACTGAGGAGCTTCTAATCTGACCAAGAGCGAGGCGGGCGTGTCTGGGTAAAAAAACCCATCTGCTTCTATATAGGCAAGAGAGAAGTTAATAAAACAAAGACATGGAATGCAGAGGCAGAGCACAGAGGCCAGAGTTCAGCTCTGAAAGTGAGGGGTGGGCATAAGTGTTCTGTGTGGGGTCCGTAGGAACAGGCTTAACAAGCTGTGCTGCTTGTTTTTCCTTTCCAACCTTTTCTGATTGGAAGTGGATGTTGGTTCATGGCAAGAACAAAGACAGCCGGCTTCCTTTGCAAGCCACATTCCAATATATCACCCAGGCATGCCTCAACATTATATAGGACAGGATTCACTTAGCTCTTTTATGTGCCTTTAGAATGATGTGCACAGCAGGGCATTTTAAAAAATAGCCGTTAAAAGCCTTGTGACAAATACCAAAGTTCTCATCCTTAACATTCAGTGCCTTCCAGCCAGGTCTTTCAGGGTTCAGCTCTGAAACTGAAGAGCAGAAATAGATAGGGATGTGAAAGGATCTTTCTCCAAAGTGTACCAAGGTCCAAAAGTGTATTTTCCAAAGATGTTCTGTAATCCATGGATGTATCTGAATTTAGAGGTGTGTAAGTGGACTGGCATTTCCTCAAGGACTGTTTGAAAAATTACAGATTTTTTTGTCTTTTCTCCCTAACTGGTACCGCATCTATTGATACGTGCTCCCAAGCATGATAGACATGGCTGTGAAGAAATCAGAACAGTCAGAAAGGTAAAGGATTCACAAAGGAGAGGGATTTTTTTTTTTTATAAAAAAAAAGAAAGAGGGAAAGAGAGACATATCTTTTCTAAATACACACACTGACAGGGAAGAGGGAAGATACTTATGCCAAAACTGCTTTATATCTCAGTACCAATCTCCTGCCCCAGGAATGTTTGAGGGCTACACAGACTGCTAAAACTGCATACCCCTCTGAATGCTAACGAAGAAGCAGAAGTCAGCTTCTGCTTTTGAAAAATTGGTATTTTTGATGTCAACCAGTGAGGAAGGGCCTGCAATCTCTTTAAAGGGATGAACTGATTGATATTCTTGGGCACTGTTCACACCATGTAACTACACCATTATGATTCTGCGTTAACTGCCATGGCTGAATTCTGTGGAATACTTTGGTGAAGCACTAGACCTCTATGGCTGAGAATTCTAAATATCTCTCCCTAAAATGGGACTCCCAGAATTCTACAGTGGAATCATACTGTATCTGTGTAGTGTGGAAGGGGCCCTGGAAGCTTCTAGGAGAAGCAATTTCCCCCCTCTCTTTTGGCCAGATAAAAGGTGGACTGGGGAGTCTCAAGGGTCACAAACACAGCCTTGTGGAAGGGCACATGCCATATTGTGCCTGCCCCTGCCATTAGATGGCTAGGAGGAGTGTTCATTCAAAGTTTCTGTTCTTTTGTAGTTTGTCAGAAAATCTTTTACCTTTACACCTAGTGCCTCTCCTGAAATGACAGACACTGTCACACCATTCTCTGAAGGTTTAGGTATTTCTTTGCTTTTCAGTTCTTGGTATTGAGGTTCAATCATCTTCTCAGAACTTCTCAAATTGACCCAAAGCTGTAACCCATGGGCTGGCTCTTCAGAACAGGGCATCTCTGCATGGAGAATACCACGGCCAGCTGTCATCCACTGTGGACAAGAAGAGACAGGAAGAAATGAGAGAGAATTGCAGCATGTTACTTTTTTTTAGAAACCAGATTGACACACAGTCCAGAACTCCTGCTCTCCCCCACATGTACTTACATGTACATTGTTGTTGCTATGTGCCTTTAAGTCACTTATGACTTATAGTGACTCTAATGTGCATCTATCACAGAGTTAATCTGGCAAAGATTTGTTCTTAAGGGGTTTTGCCTTTGCCTTCTTCTGAGGTGAGAAAGTGTGGTTTGCCAAAAGTCAGCCAGTGGGTTTCCATGGCCAAGCAAGAATTCGAACCCTGGTCTCCAGAACTGTAATCCAATGCTCAAACCACTACACCACACTGGCTTTCATAAATGTATACACCTGTGCGTAAAATAAGTTAGCCGCTCCAAATTTATATATTAAGTCTTCCTCAGAACTGGAAACAATGAATAAAAGAGAAGTGGGGACTGTGTGATTCTTTACATGTTGTCAGACTGTAAGACACATAATCTCTAGTCAGCACAGCCAATAGTAAGCATGATGTAAGACATAATACAAAAGAGATTAATAATTACACATTCCCCATCCCTGATCTAACATTTATTTATTCAGCCTAGGTGCAAGAAAACATACTTCTAGTTCTTTTTGAATGACCAGCCAAAAATATTTCATTTTTAAAGCCAGGAATCAAAATGATCCTATAAGATTGTGGCTTGTTCAGAATATAAATACCCTAAACGTTTCTGAAAATATTGTATAGGAAAACAAGGGTAGCCATGCTGACCATAAACAAAATCTTTATGGTCTATAAGATCTCCTAAATCTTTATTGTTACATACTTTTGTTAGAAAAACCAGAAAGGCACTAAATTCATTACACTAGGTTTCAAAGATCAAAGGCAAAGATGTTTATCTTACTGAAGTACGCAAGGAATGAAAAAGGACAGTGTAGAGCCATTTAGTGCAAGCCAGAACTTAGAACTTCTGCAAGTCTCGACTTGATCTGCTGTTGTCAAGGTTAGCTCCAAATATTTTGGTTCCTGAAGGCTACAGATTATAAAAAAAGAGTATACCCCCGAATGACCATGAGGTGGCTGGGACAAAAGAAGAAGAGGACAAACAAGAAAATGTGGTGCTTCATTTAAAAATACAAAGAACATCTGCCTATGCTTCCCATGAAAACTCAGACCTTGGTTAAATCTGGAAATACTGACACCTTCTACAACAATAGTTTCCTCCTCCTTTTAGACTATCTTTAATACCGCACTCACCAACTGGGCCCATTTTATTCATTTAATAGTATCTGTTCATCTTTATTTTTGGGGTGATGAGACATAAAAAAAGACTGAACACTTTAACATTTACATAGAAGTGAAAGGTGCAGGCAGGTGTAGTTTGCCACTGAGTAAGACTCCCCCTGGCTTAAATACCCCAAAGGTACTACATCCTGTCTGACCTTGGAAGCAAAGTGGTATCAGTCCTGATTTGTACTTGGATGGGAGACCATCAATGAATACCGGGCATTGTAGGCTATATTTCAGAGGAAGAAACTGGCAAAATGACTTCTGAGAATTCCTTGCCTAAGAAAACCCTACAAAATTCATGGTGTTACCCTTAGTCAACAGGCAAACTGAAGTCACATACACACCCAAAAGACTATGACTTCCAATATACCCCGTTTTCAAAACAAAAGATACAACAGCTCTGTTCTTTTATATTTGTATACCTCAATCCCCACCCTCCTTGGTTGAGCTCCTCTTTAAAAAAGAAGCCCCAAATATACACAAAGTAGCATTAGTACTCATATCATAACCACACCTTGAGATAGTTACTTTTTGGATACAACTCCCAGAGTCAGGCTGGGTGGGAGATTTTGGTAACTGTAGTCCAAAAAGTAGCTTTTCTAAGCTCAACACAATCCACCATAAATCAGGATGTAGCCCACTGGTGGGCCCTGACTTATCTGCTGAGAACCAGTGATCTACAGTGGTCCTCCCACGCTTGGATCCTGCACTATTGCTGGTTTCTAAATCCCATCATTTCCAGACAGCGTGGCCAACAGTGAAAGATCACAGGGCTTGTAGCAAAACAACATTTGGGAACCCAAGTTTGGAAGCCCCCATTCAAAATATTATATTAGAGAAATTAAGAAAAAAAATACAGATTGTGACAAACAGAGGGTCTTCAAAATCAACTTCAAAAGGAAAGAACAGGGTTGAAAAAATGATTCCCAAAGAAAATGTTTCATTAAAATAATCAACTGCAGTTCTTGTCACCTCGGCTTACCTGCAGATCTCCTGGATCTAGTCTACCTGTATGGCCACAAAAGTCTTCATGGGCCATGGATCCACCTGACAGTAGATATGTTACCTGAAAAACAGAGGTGGTTTAGAACTTCAAGCAAGTCTAAACTTGCTCTGCTTTTATCACGGCTAGCTCAAAATATTTTGCTTCCTGAAATTCTGTTTATTCATATGCCACCTTTCTCTCAGAGTGGGGTTGAAGGTGGCTCACAAAAGAAATCAGTTAAAACTTGACAATACAATTTTAAAAACAGTTAAAATAATCACATTTAAAACAGTATAAACATTTTTCAAAGCATACAAAAGCTTAAAAAAATCAATTAAGCATACACCCCAATAAGAAGCCTCCCTGTGAGTGATTATATTAATCCCTCCAGATTCACTAGAGTTAGGGGCATAGGATCCCTGTGGAAGTGAAAAAAAGTGAATAACAGGCTCTCCCAAACGATATTTAACATACAAAAAAGTATGATCACCATATTCAACCCACCATGGATTACTCTGTGGTATCAGGATTCCTTCACAAGGCAAAAGTGGCTGGCTGGTGGGGCTCACTGCCACCTCCGCTGCTGCCCCACACCATTTTTCACAGGGACTTACAAGCCTCGTTCACAGTTTCTCAGTCTTGCAAGGCTTGCAGTCCCTATTAAAAACGGCATAGGGAGGCAGCAGAGGTGAACAGCAAATAATCTGTGAATAATCAAATCTTCAAAAATGAAACCCACAAATGTGTTTTATATATTAAAAGTCTACTTAAACAAAAAGGTCTTAGTGTGCTAGCAAAAGGAGAGCAGGGAGGGAGCCAGCCTAACCTCCTATGGAATGAAATCCCAGAGGGTTGGGAGCAGCTATTGAGAAGGCTCTCTCCCAAATACTCACCAAGCCGAAGTGCAGTAACAAAATTTCTCCTTGCCCCTACAAACCCAAACCCAAGCTAAGTTATTTCGGTTCATGAAACAGAAAATCCCACAAGCACCTTTCCTGCTCCTTGGCAGTAAAAATACAATGATAAATTAAATATCTAATCATTTATTGCACTTTCATTGTTGTTGTTATATGCTTTTGAGTTGCCTTCAACTTATGGTGACCCTAACCTAGGGTTTTCCTGGCAAGATTTATTGAGAGTCTTTGCCATCACTCTCTTCTAAAGCTGAGAGAGTACAACTGCACCAAGGTGACCCAATGGGTTTCAGGGAGTGGGACCATCCCTGACTGATAGGTAACAATATAAGTAAAGCATGGTCAGCCTCAATTTGCAATGCAAAGTACATTTGCAATGCAGCACGTTCACCTGCGATCTCATCCTTACACACACAAAGATATTAAAATAATGTCATCCTTGCTTTCTTTAATCTGCAGCACAGGTGCTCAGCACAAGACATAGATGCTGTAAGTCAAACTGGGAGTTTATGACATTCTTAGATAGGTCCAAGAGAGCCAAGGGACCTGGCTAATCATCAAGTCAAACCTATAACCTTGCCTGCCGCTCTAGTGTAACACTACAGCCTGCCCTCTGAGCTGAAACCAAATGCATATGGAGTGTAGTACGCACTAAAACTGGCACTCTTCCATCTATGTTTACCTGTGCCAAAACCAGACAAACTGACTGGACTTTTCACAGTTTAACAGTATAGTTGCAAGACACCTCTGCTACATGCATTAATATTTCAGTAACTCCAGACATAATCATTACCTTTTTAAGAAGATGAATCAGTTTTCTCAGGAGTAACAGTTTTTAATTTTTAATATGAAGATATTTGTTCAGTTTGATGACAAAAATAAAGAGGGCTATTAAATAGCTATTATATGAGTAATGTGGTAAAAACATCTTCAATATTCAAAAATATATATAGTTCAGCAGGAGGATCAATGCTGAACAGTTGGGCTATACTTATCTACTAACATTTTGCTGTTTCCTTCACAATCCACTGTTGACAGGAAAGTCAAAGGCATTTTATCAGGTTAGGCACGCATGCCCATGCACGAAAAGCTCCTGCTACATGTATTACAAGTCAGAAAAACTGCCACAAACCAGACCTTTTGGGTGAACTACTAGAATGCCCAGAACATCACAGTGAGCAAATGATATTAATTTTGGTGGAGACCATTTGTTTGGAAAAAGCCACTGCCTTTGGGAGCTGGTGGGGGAAAGGAGAACCAGACATACTATGGATGTCTGAAAACAACATGAGTCAGCAGTGTGATGAGGCAGCCAAGAAAACCAACGCGATTCTTGACTGCATCAATAGGAGTATAGTATCTAGATCGAGGGAGGTAATGGTACCACTCTATTCTGCATTAGTTAGGCCTCATTTGGAATACTGTGTCAAGTTCTGGGCATCTCAATTCAAGAAGGATATTGACAAGCTGGAACGTATCCAGAGGAGGGCGACCAAAATGATGAAGGGTCTGGAAGGAACGGCTTAGGGAGCTGGGATGTTTAGTCTACAGAAGAGAAGGTTAAGAGGGGACATGATAGCCATGTTTAAATATTTGAAGGGATGTCATGTTGAGGGGGGAGCGGGCTTGTTTTATGCTGCTCCAGAGATTAGGACAAGGAGCAATGGATTCAAGCGACAGGAAAGGAGATTACACTTGAACCCCAGGAAGAACTTTCTGACGGTCACAGCTGTCCGGCAGTGGAATACACTGCCTCAGAGTGTAGTGGTGTCTCCTTCTTTGGAGGTTCTTTAAGCAGAGGCTGGATGGCCATCTGTTGGGAATGCTTTGATGAGTGTTCCTGAATAGCAGGGGTTTGGACTGGATGGCCCCTGGGGTCTCCTCCAACTCTATGATTCTATGATAACCAATTAGTTAGTCCATATTACTCAAGTTCATATCTGGGTTTTATATACCAAACCTCTGAAACTATTTACAAGGAAGAAAAATAAATCCACATTATATTGCCTGGATTTAGAACACTTCAGAAAGGAGACACTGAGTTGTTCCAGAAGCTTAATTAATCTGCCAACACAGACACACAGTTCATGATCAGGCTAAATTTAAATACTAGATGAACTAAGTTTTGGCTGTCCAAAAAATGTTCCCTAATAAAAATGAAGGAATAAAAATACATTATTCTAACTAAGGTAGCAATAGGCTTCCCCCACCTTCAAACTTAACTTCATTGTATTTACAGAAAATTACTTTGTATTCACGGGGGGAGGGGGGAGTCTGTAATGCATATACAGGTAGAACTTTAGCTCCATGTATGAACTGAAAGCTTTTCTATTCACCACCCAAGGAGATGGGTGAGTTTTTGGCAATTCTCTTTCCAATCTGCACTTCTTTGTGCCAGATTGATACTCCTAAATGCCTGCAAATCATCTTAGGGAGTGTAACCGCCACAAGAAAGGTGCCCCAAATATTACTGCATATGTCTTTTGGAATCCCTGATCGTTGTTTCTCCCAGACAATACTTTTATTGTGGAATTGCCTCAAATATTGGCTGAGGGAAGGATCCAGAAATAGTCATCTTCCATTTGTAAGCCTCTCATGCTCTTCAGAGAGACAGTGTAGTGTAACGGTTTGAGTGTTAGACTACGATCCTGGAGACCAGGTTTCAATTCCTTGCTTGGCCATGGGAGCCCACAGGGTGATCTTGGGTGTGTCACACACACACAGCCCCAGAAAACCCCATGACAGGTTCCCCTTAGGGTTGCTAGAAGTTAGAAACAACCCATGACAGGTTCCCCTTAGGGTTGCTAGAAGTTAGAAACAACAACTTGAAGTTAGAAACAACAACATGCCTTTTCTCCTTCTTCCTTCCCACAGAAATCCACTGAGCAAAAGAGGACTCAATGCCTGAGCAAGATCTTCTGACTGGTAGTAAGAGCCATATGTCTCACAAGTGCCGCATATGTATCCAAACTGCTAAAATAAATAACAACAACAACAACAATAACAACCTCTTGATAAGATATCCAGATTTGAGAGAAACTCACAATAACCATACTCCCAATCTGTAGAAAAGCTGAAATCCTGCTTCCTTTTCAATTTTTTGTTAACGACTTTAGTTTCATACATTTTAAAAGCTCTGCTCGCTTGTACGAACATGCACCACTCCCCACATACAACAAATAACTATCTAGCATAGCAGGAATTTGTTTGGGTTTTTTAAAGAATAAATAAGCCCACAAATCTCCATAATTTGTTTTGTTTTGTTTTGTTTTTAACCAGCATGCCAAGAGGCCCTGCAGTTTCAAACCCCTTCTTTCTGTGTGTGTGTGTGTACATGTGCCTTCAAACTGCCTGTCAATTTGTGTCAACTCCATGAATTTCATATGATTTTCTCAGGCAAAGAATTCCCCAAAGTGGTTTGCCAAGTTCCTGCTCTGAAATATAGTCTACAGCACCTCACATTTGTTGGTGGTCTACTATCCAGGTACTAACCAGGGCTGACCTTGCTTAGCTTCCATGGTCAGACAGGAGCTGCTACCTGTATGGTATTAAGGCTCCATGACCAGCACAGAAACAATGGATACTAAGACTCTAGTTAAAAAAACAACCAACTAACCAAAAGGCTTCTACTGAGAGGGTTGGCAGGAGGGGGGCATGGCACTTTGCCTCTCCCTTGCCAGAGCACTATACTCCTATGCTGGTTCCAAGGAAAGGAGCTTCCCTGCACAGAATTCCTTGTTGCCCATGGGAACCCATTCATACTACACAGTTATAGCATTATGATTCCACTTTAACTGCCATGAATGCAGCCTATGGAATTCCGGGGTTTGTAGCTTGGTCAGAGGCACCAAAGGAGCAGCTGAGAATTCTACATACCCTTCTCCAAACTGCAGACCCCAGGATTCCACACAGTGACATGGCAGATAAAGTGGAATCACTGTGATAATAATTGTGTAGTATAAAAGATCCCTTAGTGAGCTAGTAAATGAAAGGTTGCCGTAGATTACAGAAATTACATTTGATAATGCAATTTCCAAGCTCTCAGAGTCTCTTGTAGTGGGATCCTGGTCACTCCTAGTCATAGTTAATGCCACTGCCTCCATAACACCTGACCCTACTAATGTAGGAGGGACAGAAATTCATCACATAAAGCAGGAGTGGGTAAAGTGTGGCCCATAGGCTGCATTTAGCCTCCAGGGCTGTTTCTGCAGCTCCCAGGGGGCAAAAGAAAATTGCTCTAGAATGTTCCCAAATGTACTTCAGGGAGTATGGAGGCCATTTCCACCACATTTGAGGGCCCCTGAGGGGTTGAAAAGAATTTTTTTTAAAAAAAATGGTTCTCCCAAATGTTCATTGAGTGGCAATGGGGTACATTTCCACCACATTGTAGGCCCCCTTCCCCTGCCAATTTCAGCCCAGGAGAAGTCCTTTTTGAAACCCTAAACATAGTGAAAATGTAGTAGCAGATAAGGCCCTCTTAGATCTCTTAGGGGGCTAATGCAGCCCCCCAGCTTTCTCCAATGGCCCACCCCAACAAAGGCAAGAGAGCATGCAATCTCTTTATTTTCTACCTTTTCCCCAGCCATAGGATACAAAGTGGCTTACAAAAAAAAATACAACGTATACAATTAAAATTTGTCACTGATAAACATAGAAAAAGCTAAAATATAATTAAATTATCAGGAGAATTTAAAACAATTTAAAACTCGTAGGTTGCTGGAGCCCTGACAATATTTCCCTTCATTCTATATACCACTACAAGGCACCTTTACAGGGCCTGAGCTTTTCACGCCTGTCTTGGAGGAGAGAAAGGAAACTGTGCAGAGTATCAAATATGCCAGAAAACAAATACTCTTCAGGTGATGAAGCAGATGTGTAAAAAAAGAACAAGGAAATAGGGACACGTTCCTACACCACAAAAAAGAAGAATGGTTCAACAAGTTTCAGCAAAGTTGCCATTAGTTTATTCAAAAATATACATACATATTAAATCAAACAACCAAGTTGGGTAAGCCTTTCTTAAGTAAATAAAAACATTTCAAACTTTCTTGAAACCCCTTTAACTCAACTTTCAACATACATAGAGGGATGATTTTATTTTATTTTTTTTACATTTCTTTCCCTAGCTTCAACTTTTCTGGTGATTTCTATTTTGGTATCAAAACTTATAAATCATTTTTTAATAGATACTTAGGTAGCTAGTGAGGTAGCTAGGCTTACCTGCTCTCCCCTTTATCTGTTTGGATGTTTACACAAGCTCAGCAAGGAATTACAGAGGTAGCGGCTATTTATCTTGTCTGTATCAGGCAGGCAAATACAACTACTCTAGTATTGGCTAGAGTAAAATCCCACTCTTTTCTAGCTCAAGCTTTGCTCATGGCATTGTTTACTCTAGGCACCCGGCTGCAACCCAGTATTGAAAGTCTGAGTTTCTCCAGCATTTCTTCGTCCTTCTCTTAATGCTGATTCTGCTAAAAAGCTCAGAACTAGACAGAGGACAAGGAAGAAATGGGGGACTGAGCAGGAATTTTTTAAAAGACTATGTAAAAAGGGTCTTATCAGAATCTCTGTCAACTGAGATATGTCTATGCATAAACAGACCTAAAAGAATCCAGAGATCCACTCCTGGTTTTGAAATCAGCACCGCAGGGAGGCACATTGTTGTTACTTTTGTTGCTGTGTGCCTTGAAGTTGTGACTTATGGTGACCCCAAGGAGAAACTATCATGGGGTTTTCTGGGCCTGAGTGTGTGTGATGTACCCAAGGTCCCCCTGTGGGTTTCCATTGCTGAGCGAGGAATAAAACCCTGGTCTCCATGGTCTTAGTTTAACTTGCAAACCACTACCTCACGCTGGCTCTTCAGGGAGCCACTGCAACATATTTAAAAGGCTAACGTAACTCATAGAGGATTTTAGAAGAGACAATTTGCTCCTTTTTGCCAGAAGATAGTGGAAACTGGAGCTGGGAAGGTTCAGAAGCATATAATCTTTCTTGGAGGCTGCATGTGGTCACTAGGTGATATTTTGCTGAATCCCAAAGCATACACCAGCTTTAAGGACCAGTGTTACTGTGGTTCAGGCCTACCCGGTGATATCACTAGATATCTCTTTTGATATCAAATCATTCGGCCTTCCTCTGCCACCCCGCTCCACATGTTTGCGAGGCCTCCGGACAAGCACGTAAACAGGCGCAGCCGGTAATCGGACACTCCATTCTCCACCTAGGCAGACAGAATAGAGCCGCTCTGTTGCTTCAGGGAGCTCCCTGCAAACACCTCTTGCTTAAGCGCAACTCTAAACAAAGACGCCCGGCCTCGAGCCGATAGTCTTACAAAGCCAAGCTAAGCACCTTGCATTTGCATACTGGCTATACTATTGTTACATCTGCCCTACGTCCATCATGTTAAACTTGACCTTTTCCAAAGCTTTGTCCTGCTCCAAACTCGCATTGTTCTCACCGAGTATGGCATGGCCTGCAGGCACAATTCACCCTATAAAAAAGCCCCCGATTCCGAGAGCACCTTGGATCGCTCCGGACTTCCACCCTGTCTTGCTGCCGCTTTGTCTGGCGAGCTTCCCTCGGCGAACCACGCTGAGTTTCTTCCCTACCATCTTCAGCTTCTCCAGGACTACGAGAAAAGGTGTTATATCACCCATTTCTCCCCAAAATCCTTATTTCTAATTCATCCGTTAGCTGTGTGGTTGTGGTGTCTTTACTGTTTGTTTGTCCTTTAATAAAAACATCATATTTGCTATTTTAAAACTGTCTGACTGCTTGACTGACCTGATCCTGTAGACGCTGGGTTGCAAGATCTCTGCTAAGTTACCCTGCCTCTTGCTAGCTTTAGTGAGTGATCCAGCTAATTTCCCCAACTTTGTGTTTGTGTTTTGGTTATTTGGGCGCCCCTCCCGGGACCCCCAGAGAACAGGGTAACACCAGTCTCCAGAGGTGATAGGTACCAAAGTTTTAGCTTTGATTGCTGACTTCATATATTGGATATCCAACAAAGATCTTGTAAAAGCAGCTTTCTTTGAGAACAATACTATAATTCTCAAGGAGGCAGAGTTTTTTGAGCTGCAATCTTTAAAAACTTTTCCAAACTCTGATCAAATCAAGTATATTTCAGTGGACTGTAATTTTAACACGAGAGTCACGTATACCTGAGCTACTTAAAAGCATGATTTTATCAGTCAACAGCACTCCAAACACTTCTAATGCTGTAGTATTGCATACAGAGCTATGTGCATTCATTCTAGTGAAACTGATGGTATTAGGCCCAGTGCTAGACCAGTACATTGCAATTTTTGTGTGTGTGACAGAGCTAAGTTGTTTCAGTCTTACTAAAATGTTCACTAAAAATAGCTGCTTCAAAAACATGTAATAAAATAAATAGACACTGGGTGCAATCCAGGCAGTACAGCACTTTTACTTCATGCATCTGATGAAGGAGACTTCGATCTGTGATAACTTATGCTACCAACTTCTTTCTCTCAGTTTATCTCAAAGGTGCTACAAGATCCCTCTGCATACTGACCCACACTAACATGGCTATGCTTTTGAATCCTTCTCTCTTAAATGAAAGATTACAATTAAAGCACTATTCTTCCCAAAGTAGTTTTCCTAAGATTTTTTGCCCTAAGCATGCTAATCCTTACCCCAATTTCTACTGAGCAGTGCCATCTCCTGGCAAAAGCAGGAACTATTCAAGAGCAGGAATGAGGTGCCAATGTCTGTTACACACCAAAACAGTTTTAAAGGGAATGAGGAAGATAAGCATTTAATGGTATCTCAAAGGCTAATTGTTTTTATTATGGCGCATCCTCTCTGAAATGTTCAGATGTTTCATCATCATGAATCCTGACGGTGCTCTTCTGATTTCAGAATTGTAATAGAAATAGCAGTGGACCAGATGTTGCTGTTATTGTGTGCCTTCAAGTTGCTTCCAACTTACAGTGACCAAAGGAGAGCTTATCACAAGGTTTTTTTGGGGCTGAGAAGGTGTGTGTGACACACTCAATGGGTTTCCATGGCTGAGCAGGGAATCAACCCCTGTTCTCCAGGGTCTGCTCAAACCAGGCTCAAACCATTATGGCATGCTGGCTCTCAGGACCCAGATATACAAATAACCTTTTAATTAGCTTAAGTACCCTTCATCCCCAAACAGCAGGTGGTAGTGGTAGTGGAGGAGGAATCTGCAATCTGATGGATTTGGAGGCCATCTGGTTGGAAAAGGTCATTTTCAATCAAGGCAAATTAGATCCCACAGGCCACATACACTCCTCCAAGGCTGTTCTGGTAGCACCTAGGCTTATCCCAGATCCCCTCCTCTGAGTTAGGTAGGAGTCAACCAAATTATTTTTTTGTGAAGAAATCTTCAGAATCCACAATAGAAAACAAAATCCCAAACTCAGAAAAGCCCTCCTACCCACCATTCTTACAAACATCAAAATGAGAAGTGGGCTTCCAGTCACTAATTTTGCATGGTATTTGGCGGGCCACAGGAAGTCCTCAGGTCCAAAAAAACTGAACTCTCCAACTGCCAAAGTTAGCCCTCTCTCATAATTTATAACTGGCTAGTGCTCTCAAAAACTATCTTTCTTAAGTTAGACCAAAGCTAGTATTTCTTTCTTTAAAACATGGAAGACAATATTGACCCACAAAAAATCCTCTTGATAAGTTTCTTCTTCATCCAAAAACAGCTCATCAACCAGTATGCCATTTCCAAACTTTTGTGGGTATATGGGAGTGTTATGTGCCCAAACTCTGTTTGTCAGTTTATGGTGACACC